>QKWP01000022.1:683691-785551 GCA_003550325.1 Gigaspora rosea | reverse complement strand
AAAAAATAAACAAATTATTGTGAAAATTTTTAGGTTAGGGTTAGTATAGAAGGTTTACTAGGAAATTCTTAAATTTCTTTGCACCTATATGCAAAATTTTGTGCTGAACAAGTTTACTTAGTTGAAGTAAAAAGGTTATCTTAATAAAATTTAAAGATATTCGCAATTTTTTATTTTTTAAACTTGTTTTTTGATGATTTCTCTAAATTTATTAAGACAATCTTTTCAGTTTAACTAAGTAAACTTGTTCAGCACTAAATTTTGCATATGGGCGCAAAAATTTTTAAGACTTTTCTTAAAATTTCATAGACTATTCTTAATCTAAAAAATTTTATCAAAAATTGTTTTTTTTAAAAAAAATAATGATCTGCAAATTTAGCCAATCAAATTAGGGTGCGATATACAAGCACATCATATGGGTGTGAAGCATATTAAACTTCTTTTTTTTTTTTTTTGAACTTAGGCAGCCTCGTCAGCACTTTTATTTAAAATTATTGAATTTGTAGCCAAAAACAAGTACTTATTTAAATTCTAAGTCTGACATCACCCAATATTTCGCTCATTTCGACGAATTTTCAGATGCGACCTGCCTCACTGTTCCAAACTTAGTTTGAATTAGAACGCCTTATCATGACTGCCTACTTTTTAAACCTCTTTTTCTTAGCTTCCTGAGTAGAGATAATCTACTAGAAAAAAACATAACAAGAATAAAAGGGAAAAAAATATAAAGGGGGAAAGCTTCAAACCCTAAACGAAAAACCCAAGAAGATTAAAATGAAACAATAGAAAGAAAAAGAAAGAGGCAAAAAGCTGCAGTACATGATAGCGTAATGCCACTAAGTGGCATAAAAAAACAAAACAAACAAAACATAAAAGAAAATCTAACACTAATAATAAAAATTATATAGTACTGCACAAGGAAACGCCTCGCCAAAGTACTATATATACATAAAAGAAATAAAAGAACGTTCTAGAATTTAGTTCTGCAGATCTGCCTACTCCACTGTGTCACGTCACATTACACGTCCATTCCTGTTTACCACCTTGCATGCCTTCTTCCCGATTAGGATAGGAACAACAATGTCGATCTTTTGGAGGAGGTATGCCGGATTTCCCACTTTTCATCAAAAATTCCAGAAAAACTGCGTCAAGCGAGAATATGGTAGCGGGTATACGGTTGAAAATGTTCTTGTAACCAAAAAACCTTAAGAGAGTGTTGAAAAACTCATTTTTTCAGTTCACCACCTAGCCAAGCTGGAATATCTTCGTCGACGAAAGAAAACTTTTACCAGAATTTCTTGTACCAAGGGCACCCACTGCCAGTTATCTTGCACAACTGACACTTCTGGCTTGCGTGTCGAATATATAAAGGAGTCCCTGAGAATATAGAAAAAGGTTGACCTTTATAAAAACCAATATTAGTACCAGCTGCTTCGTCTTTTACTGAAAAATTTTTTGTTTTTCTTTTGTTCGGCAATTTGTACAAGTGATCATCGGAAAGAGTTTTGTTTGTATTTTGTATTAAACTTCTTTAATAAATATAAAATATAATATATAATAATAATAAATAAAAAATTAAAAATTTTATATTAAATTGCGAAACTATGCGAAATATTGCGAAACTCTGTAAAAAAGCATGATTATGTGAATTTGTATATCGTTTATTTATTTTTTAAAAAAATTTTGAAAATTTGCGAAAATTTGCAAAATATTGCGAAACAATGCGAAAACATCACAAAATATGCGAAAATATTACTCCTGTGATCCTGCAACCCCCAAAGGGTCATTTTTTTTCGCATTGTATCATAAGATTTTTGAAATATTACAGCAATAACTTATGTAAGATTACACACTGATGTACTATAGCGTAAACTTACGTAATTATTACCCCTACGTAATACTCCGAACTAAGGGCAGTGTCATTAATCACCTGATTATTTTTTATCAGAGGCCTACCCCCCTCCCTCTTCCTTAATATATAAATAGTCAGGTTCTTATATATAATTTTGACTTTTTTTACCCCCCTCCCCCCCTAAAAAATCACCTGATTTTTGTTACTCCCCTAATCATAAGATTTTCACAAGTTTACACTCGCGTAAAAACTTGCGGAGGTTTACGCATATTTTTTTTTGCTGATGATATAACAAAACAAAACAAAAAATAAACACTTTTTAAACCCTTTGTTGCCTATATTGTTTCTAAATACAAAGATTCACAAGCATCCTTGGAAAGAAAAGATATCAAATACAAGATATCATTAATAGGTTTAAAGTGATTGTTTGGTTGATCAGAGTAGTGATGCCACCAAAATTGATTTTTAAAAAGACCTATTTCGTCTTTATTAGAGAAAATTAAAATTTTTTATAAGGAAGAGCAAATAAAATTTATATAAATATGTTCCTTATAATTTCATTTATTCAAAAAAAGTATCAAATAATTTTGTCTTTCAAGTAAAATAGGTCAAAAACAATTTCATCTTCAAATTTTAATTTCGGGTTTTAGAACCCGAAACAATTTTGTCCTCATGTATAATCAGAAGGAATAAGAATCTTTTACGCAAAATTTTTTCTATATTTATTATGTTTAAGTGCACTACGCTAATTATTTTTTTCATAATTAAAAGTAAAATAAAGCCCATTGTCATCATGACAAGAAATATCTTTAAACTTTATTCTTTAGCATTACTACTACAGAGGCCACAAAGAAGCAACAACCAAATGAAAACTTGTCATGTTAAACCTTTGTTAGTATTAACTTGAATCGTTTTATTATTTAATATCTAAGAAATTTCTTCTGCAGTTAATGGTGATGCTTGATCTGTTTCACCCAAATCTTCATTTTGCAATTTTTTTATTTTGCTATCAAGCGTTTTCAACATCTTGCTAAAATGATACGAATCCCATAATTTACACAGTCTGATTTCGCTGTGTTCTTTTAAGTAACGGGCTGTAAAAGCATAGCAGTTGTGTATACTTTCTGTCTTGTAATCCTTTCATCTATTCTCTTTAGCCAGGTAAGAAACCTGCACAAAAAATCATCTAATTTCATTAATGACTCTATTTCTTCAATCTGTTTTTCGTATTTTATAGTCTCGCGGAATCTGTTCACAGAACGTAACTACTTGAAGGTACACTTATCCATGTTCTCTACATACGAGAGTCTTTCAATTCAAGAATTTATGTCTTAGTTAGTGCCACGTTACTATTTTTTGTGCACATTTTTTTTAAAAAAAAAGAATCAAAAGTTTAATAACGATATGAAAAAAGGAAGATCGATCTGATTACTAAAATAAGAAAGTAAATTCTTAATAAAGTTTATTAAATTACTAACCGAGAAGTTTAATGAATTACGTAATTGCATGTATTGTATATCGTACTTATGAAATAATGTATTTCACGTGATTTTACTATTAACATATGAAATACACTATATTTACCGATACCTATTAAATAACAAGATTATATTTTTGGATTCCAAACAAGTTTATTTAGAGCTTTAAGTTATAATCCATTAGTAAAATTTTGTATATGGTAATACTGAATTTCAATATTTTTATTAATAAAAATATAAAAAATTTAGTATGATGCAAAATTTTACTAATAAAATATATGTTTGGCCACTAAATAAACTTTCTTAGTACTTAAAAATATATTATTTTAATATATAATAGGCTTTATTTTTTAGCGACTTGTTACCATGGTGATTCTGTGATCAACTAATTGAATTCGGTTACATGGCAGCTGATTTAATTATTAAAAAATTGTTAAAAAAACTTCAGGTTCATATAATAAGATAAAAAAAATAAAATAAAACCAACAAATTCATGTTTATTATAAGAAAAAAATGAATAAATATATGCAATGCACCCTGCGACAGAGTTGTCATGGGACACGGACACGGACGGCGGACAGTCCGGGACGGGATGTCCGGGACATGTCCGCCCAGAATTTTTTTTGTCCCGGACATTTTGCGACTCAACACGTGATCATCTACCAATAAAATTCGTATAATTCCGCAATTTGATTGGTTTTACCTGGCGGACATGTATTATGTTGGGACATTATTGCGGACATGTTCCGGATGTCCCGTCCCGGACTGTCCGCGTCCCTGAAAAATCGGCAGGACAATGTCCGTGTACAACACTGCCCTGCGATATGCTAATTCATTACACAATATGTAAACATAATTTGTAGATCATTTTCTATATAACAAAAATTTAAATTAATATAAGATTAGGATAAGGGTAAGAGTAGGGTTAGTATTAGAAGTTAGAGTAGATGATGGTATATACTAAAATTTTGCAAAGATTTTTTTTTTAGAGCGTGAAGAGTGATTAAGTAGATGAAATTTTTTGATATTACAAATTTTAGAAAAATTTCTTTATTTTGTTACACAAAGAACATTTTTACGTTGTACCTGATCTTCAAATTTAATTGGTAGATTGTTGGGGTGCGATATACAAGCACATCGCAGTGTGCGATGCCAGGATCCCGAAATATACATAGATAGGTCAGGTATGAGTTTGCTTATTTTTGAGGTTTTTTATACAGATCTTTTCTATTTATAGTAATTTTATTTGCTTATTTTTGAAGTTTTTCTGCAGATCTTTTCTTTTTTAGTAACCCTATAATTAATCTGACCTATCTATGTATATTTCGGAGTCCTGCGATACCTAATTAAGTCCAAAAAAATATAATAAATTCGTTATTTATTAAAAAAATGTATTTATTATAAAAAAAAAGTACATTATTTATTATAAAAAAAAATAAATTTATTAATTTATAAAAAAAAAGAAGTATAAGGGTGTGGCGACTTAGAGAAGTTGGTAAGTTGTCACCCCCAAGTAGCAGGTCTTGAGTTCAAATCCCACTGGCGACGCTTTTGAAAAAATAGACCTGTGTTCCGGTAACTGTTTCTTGTCAATCGGTTAGGTACATCACCTGTAGTCCTTGGTTACCATCTTGAATGGGAGCTTTCGGGCGAAGTTGTGTCTCGTGACACAGACAAATCCAAGGAACCGGAGAAACAGAAACCCATTTGGCAAGTCCCGAGTAAGGAGGTAGCTCTGATCTTTGACGGTGCTAACCAAAACTGGAATATTGGACCGAAACCGGGGAACCGGACGTTGTTCTTGGAGACAAGGTCTACCAACCTGGCTGCCAGAGTCGCACCGGAGGAAAAGGACCCATGTTGAGGAATTGGGGACCAAGGGGAGAAAAACCATAATGGCACCTAATGCCGGGTAGATCAACCCTTCCGGGCCAACTGGATTGGAAGTCTGGGAAAACGGTGAAAGACCGGTAGGAAAGTGATGGTGGGTACCGGGGTTGGAGCGAACCTTATAAGGGCAGAAGTAGGTAATGGTAGCGGTTGGGTATCCCCTGACTGCAAGTTGCTTGCCTCGGTGAGTGCGTAAGTTACCGAAGTGTAGGTAATACCTGTGTGGGACAGGGACTGCTCTACCAAGTTTACCCGCGAGGATAAATTAGTCCTAAGGGAATGTAGGTAGCATCCGGGACTGTCTTCGACTGACTAATGTATCGGAGGGCTGTACCGGTGATCACAAGTAGGATTGACATGCGAAGCTTGGACCAGAGGGTTTAAATAGGCAATCCCCTAGTCGGGTTGTAGGTATGGCAACTAGTGTAGAACCTTCGGGCGGACTACTTAAATTAGACAACCAAAAGTTGTACGTGTGGCTAGTTGTACTCTTATTCAATGTAATTCAATTGTGGGTATGCCCAAAGAGGCGCCCTTGATCCACAGGCTTGATTAAATAAACTCTCACCCAAAGCGGGAACTTTGACATAAAAAAAAAGAAGTGTAATAGTCATTTTTATTTGCATACTATTGACAACCTGAAATGAAAAAAAACTGTACCACCTATGATATTATATAATAAAATCATACCTAAGACAACCCAAAACAACAATCTGAAATAACAAAGAAACTGCACTACCTATAACGTCATATAACGAAATTATACCAAAACTAAACGATGCACTAGGACCCTGAATAATCTATGTGAGATTATAGTTGAAAATAGCTAATAGAGGCCCGTTTTTTAAAAAAGGTTATATTTGAAAAGTAGGTATTGGAGAAAAAGGTTATATTTGAAACTCGCTAAATAGCAAAATAGATATATTTAAAAGAATGCTAATAGGGTAATTTTTATAAATGTTATATTTGAAATATGCTAATAAAAATTTTGGCCTATAATAGTAACCCAGCAGGTAAAAAGGAGAGAGAGAAAAGAGAGAGAGAAAGGTAAAAGAGAAAAAGGTGAAAAGGAAGAAAGGAGTAAAAGGGAGAGAGGATAAAAGTGTGAGAGGGTAAAAATCATTCAAAACAGGCTTTTTTTTTAAGTTTTTGGCACAATTTGTAGTATATATATTTATGATTCTTGGTAGGTTGTGTATTAAATGGGCTTAAGAAATTTTGAACTTTATATTTTGTTTTTTTTTTTTTAGTAAGCATAAGTCTGGTTTTTTTTTTTTTTTTAGTGAGCGTAAATCTGTTTTTTTTTAGAGATGTTGTATTTCAAAAAAAGGTAAAGATGGGCAAAAGTTTGATCTAATGTGTGAAATGTAGCTTAATATACCAAACCAAAAGTGCTAACCAAAAAAATTTTTACTATGATGCTCAAATATCAAATATAACCTCACATAGATTATTTGGGGTCCTGATGCACTAGTACCAACAAATAATGAAAGGCAAACCTAAAGTGTAGCTTATTCAAAGATCAATACTAACAACAAACTCCAACAATTCCAATAATGACAGCTCAAGCAACAACTCTAATGATGATTTCAGTAATGATTTCAACAACTAAAAAAAATCTAATATTCATAAAAAAAACTGAAAAGAAAAAAGAAGGTTAATGTATATTGAGAGAAAAAAACTTTCAAACTTGGCAATACAAAAAACTCATCTAAACTATAAAAGAGCAAATCTATTTCCAAACTGACAAAAGAATCCAAGACCTGCAAAAAAAAAATAAACATAAAAAAAATAAATATAAAAAAACTATATATATATAACTTATCGAAATTGCTTCATTCAGTCATCATAATAACTAGGGTTCTGCAATTTGATTTGATTTGATCAAATTCAAATATAGCCAAATTTGATTTGATTTGACAAATATTTGATTTGATTTGAAAATTACTATTAAAAATTCAAATTCAAATCAAATTCAAATTCAAATATTTGAATCAAATCAAATTCAAATCATGGTCAATTTGATTTGATCAAATTCAAATTGATCCAATATTTGATTTGATTTGAATTTGAGGAACCCTAATAATAACTCTAAAACTGTCTTGAATATACTATTAACTTGTTAAAATCTCAGAAATATATGAACCTAAGCAAACCAAATAAATACAAGAATAACAAGCAAGAAAAAAAAAGCCTCTTTTAAGAACTCCAAGAAAGGAAGCATCAATAAATAACGTTATGTACCCTTATAGTAGTGCTTGAACCCCTCTACTATATAAAAAAATTTTTAAAATCTATAATTTTACAAAAACTTGAATATATTGTGACACAGTACTCTGATTTAGATGATTTAGGTACCATTCGATTCGTCCCAGTGAGACGAATCCAATGATACCAAAATCATTTTATTTGGATCACTGAATCAATAGTTATTTACAAAAAACTATTGATTTTATAGTAATTTTATAAGAAAACATAATAACCAATAGTATTTGGCCAATAACTTTTGGTCCAGTAATCCAAATGAAATAAAATTGATACCATTCGACTCTTCTCACTGAGATGAATCGAATGGTACCAAAATCATTAAATTTGGATTACTGGTTCAATTTTTAGACAATTTTTCTAAAAAAATTATGTTATATTTTTTTAACCCCTACTTATTTAGAAAAACGTTATCATTTGTCCAACCCCCCTCTTGTATAATGTTATTTATGGATGCCCCAAACTACAACACTAGCGATGACATGATACTAACAACAACACCTAACCATTGCGACGACACCATTGCAATGATACCAAAACAATAATGCCAATGCAACAATACTAACGATGATGACTAAAAAATGACTCCAACTATGAACTAGTGACAAACCAAATCCAAAAAATGACAAAAAAAATTAGTAAACGGAAGTGAAACAAAAACAAATTAATAAAAAAAGATTATCATGGTATATAAAAAAAACTTATCTGTTATATATAATCGCTAATCATGAATATGATTAGCTAATCATATAAGGGTCGCTATATAACGGGACTCTACTTTATTTTTGCTATAAAATATATATTAATTTTGTATTAAAATAAAAATGAATTCTATAGTAAATTTACTATAAAAATTTAATTCTGTACTTACAAGCTATGATAATAATATAAGTAATTTAAATATAAATATATTAGTTTTGTTTTTGAATAACCCAATTTCTATAGTAGTTTAGTATAATAATTCAGTTATTGTATTTATTTGTTATAATAGTGATACAAGTAATTTAGATATAGGTATATTAATTTTGTATTGGAATAAATACTAATTTGCTACAAAAACTTCTTATCAATATTGTGAAGCTAATAAGTAGTAATTAAATTATTATTTACTTCAAATTTTTTAAGCTTACAAATGTATATTATATTTATAGCTTTTCAACTAATTTTATGCTTTTGCTACTTATATATCTTTTGGTACAATTTTAAATAATTTTTCAAGTTAGCAATTGATTTATTACATTTTTTTTATATATAATTAATTCTATCTTGATAGTTTAATACTATTGTATTTTTTGAATCAATTTTTAGTTAAATTTTTAAATGCTTTTTCATATTTTTTTCTTGGTACTGTAGCTAAATTCAAATACATTATTTGGTTCTTTTTTTTTAGTAATTTTGTTAATTTATCAGTTAAATTAACAAATATATTTCATATTTATCCATAATAAAACAGCTTTCCTTAATATTTTCAATACTAATACATTGCTTGATTTTATTAATATCTTCATTAGTCATTGCTATCAATTGAAAATATATATAAACAAGATTAATTTCTAAATACTAAAATAAACCAAAAAACATTTAAATCTTTGAATAAATTTACCAGAATATTTAAATTTTTCATTGTCAAAGTTTACTTCTACTAACTATTCTTGTGATTTAAATTCAATACAAGAATATAGAATGCCTAGATAGATAGCACATAATTCTTTAAAATATTAAATTTCTATTTATAGTTAGGCCTCTTTAAGTGCATTCTCTCTAAGTGTATATTCTTTTTAAATGCACACCTTAGCCTGGTTCCAAGCCTAGGACTTAATAATAAGTGCACACCTTCCATACTCTTTACATGCATAGATTTTGTGGTCCTAGACTTATATATGCACTTCCATAAATACATGCATATGATCTATATAAAAATTTAACCAATTAAAATACTAGATGATTATATGATTAAAAATATTGATTTTAAGATTTTTTTGTGCAGAAGCTACAAACAGTTTTTAGAGACAGTTTAGTAGCCAGAATTAGTATTAGGGTTAGAGTTAGAGCAGGTAGATTTAGTTAATATTAGTTAGCATACCATATGTGCCAATTTGTAAAATTTGGTCTTTTTTATTTAGATCACCAAATTTAAATTTACACATGAGCATTGACCAATTAAATCATATATTTATTATATATACTAGTTATATTTACAAGTCAACTTGTTATAGTGAAGTAGTCTATTCCATAGTAAAAATTTTTAAAAATTTCATTTTATTGAGAGATTATTAGTAAATTTGCTATATTGAGAGAATTTTTATATAGTTTGGTTTTGAATTTATCTTCAATATACTATCGATTAAACCGTTTCTCCTGCAAATTTGCCCTGAAATTTTGAAATTTGATTCGTTAACTTATGTAGCACTTGTACTACATTGAAAATTAAGTTTTACCAATCTAGCCAGAAAATCCTGGCTTTTACTTATTTGAAAATTCATTTATTTTTATTGTTTACATAAAAGTATTGTTCTTTTTTTTGCCTATTGTTCGATCATTTTATTACAGATTAGCTTTGTGATTATTGTAATTTTTTTTATTTTTTATTACTTATTTTTCTTACCACTTCAATACTATTTTTTTTAGATATCAAAATATACAATATGGACGATGATACTAAAGATAATGATGTATATACTTTTGAGCTTGTATGAAATATTGAGAAAGAAATCGAAAATAAAGCTAGAGATCTTACTGGTAATGAAGATGAAATTGTCGACGAAACTGAGAAAATACTGATGATGGAACTTAAGAAGTGACTGTAAACATTAAAAATAAAAAAAATTAATAAATATAGTTGTACAAAAGGAAAAAAAAGAATCACAATCAAATTTGTTTAATTTACCATTACTACTATTATTTCAAAAATTTCAACATGCTAAACCATATCATACTTCTCAAGTAAAAGTAGCTAACAAATTAGCTATTGGCGAAATTACTCTATATTCCATTTTTCGTCTATTTTTTTCTAATTTACAATTAAATATTATTGTTAAAAATACAAATTATTATGCTATTGCAAAATCGGCTAATAAAGAATGCAAATGGATTTCTTTAATAATCAAAGAATTATTAATTTGGTTTGCTCTAATAATTTACATGGGTGTTTTTAAGTTACTGAGTAGGGAAGATTATTGGAAAATGGATTGGAAATATCCACAACATAGAGTTACCAAATATATGACTTTAGTTTGTTTTGAACAGGTTACATTTATTTTTAGTTATTTTTAATTTTATTCGAATTTATTGTTATTTTATTAAGATAAAACGATATCTTTATGTTGCAAATATTAAAACAAAATCAGAATTACCATGATATTCAAAAATTGAACCTTTGGCTACACATATTCAAGAAATTTCCAAATCGATATATGTGCCAAAATCGCAAGTTTCAATAAACGAAATGGTCGCCAGATTTTGAGAAAGAAGCAGTCATACAGTGCGAATTAAAAATAAACCCACACCAGAAGGGTACAAAATACTTTCACTATGTGATTCGGGATACACCTATTGTTTTGTTTTTACTTCTCGTATTGAATCCATTAATTCTAATTCAGAAATTGATCCAATTCTGAATGTCAATAAAATCGGGTGGCAGGTTTATCATTTGATATCTCAACTTACAAAGGACAAAGCGTTTGATATTTACATGAACAATTTTTTTACAAGTATCAATTTATTTAGTCATATGCAAAAAAATGGGTATGGTGGTTGCAAAACAGTAAGAATTAATACTTCAAAATTTTCTTCTTGTTTAAAATAAAAAAATCACAAAAATTTGAATGGGATACTCTTTCTGGTACTATTGTGGATGACGTTTTGGTTGTATTTTGAATAGATAACGGTCCAGTGACTATGTTAACAACTATACATAAAATTTTAAATGATGATTATCGAGTAGAAAGAGAAAGAAGAAGGCTATGAACTACTAGTACAAATGTTGCAAAAGTACGTAGTGTATTTGGTAATGCAAGTAAGAAAGTTCTTCCTATACCTGTTGTAATAGATGATTACAATTATTATATGAGCGGTGTTGATATAGCTGACCAATTAAAAGGCTATTATGGTACACAAGTTCCTGTACGTCGCACTTGGATGCCACTATTTTTTTGGCTCCTGGATACAAGCATCGTTAATACCTTCCTAATTTCAAAAAAAACTTAATTTGGAAACGATACACAAAATTTCTGAATCAATTTGGTATAGTATTTGGTAGAAGAATCGCTCAAATGAGTCAGCAATTATATACATGAAAAAAAATGAAAACAATTCAGTCAGAATTACAGGATAATCAAAATATGCAAAGATCATTTTATATCACAAAAAAATTTAACTTACCCATTGAACAATTATACCCACGAAGTTACTACCCAGTATATTGTACTAATAGGAGTTCCTGTATTTGGTGCCAGTTTAAAAATATGGCTGAGCAAGGAAAATACAATAAAAATTCACCGCAAAGCCAGGTGTGGTGTACAGTATATAATGTGCCTTTATATCTCAATATACAATATCCAGATTGTTTTATTGAGTATCATGAACATAAATAATAAAATAAATATTATTTTTATATTGATTTTTATATTGTAGTATAAATTTATTATCATGTTTGCTATTATTTTGTATACACAGTTATGATACACATGATTCGGAAAATTTAAGGGCAAATTTGTCCTGAATTTCAAACAGTTTAAGGGATAACGAGAGTGACTTGTATTTATTTTATTTTTAAGAAAGTTAAAACTACACCTATTTAAATTACAATAAATTCTATTATTTATGACTTCAAACTATTATTTATGGGTAACAAACCCAAACATGTCACAAAAACCAAATAAACTTATATTTGCTACATCTAGATCTAAGTTTAAATACTCAATGGTACTCTTTAATTTCTAAAAAACAAAAACCACAAGCTATTCTGTTAGGAGTTTATTTATTTAAAATATTACAATTCAAAAACTTTTTTTTTATAAAAAAAAAAAAACAACTGCGTTGTGATTTTGCTTAAATAAAATAGTTACCACTAACTCTTTTGCAATTACAAATCATATAGGTTCATTTCAACAAGATCAGTTTTTTATTGTTGCTATAAGCTATATCTACATTATTTTTTGATCAGTTAAAAATATTTTTTGATCAAAAAAGTTGAATTTAAGAGCAACTGTCTGACAAAGTTTCATGATAGGTTATTATATGACTTACCAAAAGTTTTATATGACTGCTTTGTCATTAATAAGATTGATTATATAAGATTCATTAATTTAATTGGATGTTTGCAAATTTGGGGTTACAAAAATTTGGGTACTTTGCAAATCAGCTGATATGTACTGTCTGTAAGAACTGTTCATAGACTCAGCGATTTTTTTGTGAACTTCATTTATGATATCACATGATTAAACAGTTTTTCAGGTCTTTGAGATCACAAATAATTCCATTTTTCAGTTCAATTAAATTTTGACAGCAGCTAAATGCAATCAGAAATTAAAAATTAATAATTATGGGTTCAATCATTCAATAAATGAGGTAATTAATAATGGTTCAATCAATTTTATAGGCAAATATTTAAGAAAAATGTGCAATTTGATTTTAAGAACACTTTTTTTTATTTTAACAATAAAACTATAGGTACAAATATCATCTAGTTTTGGTATTCCTGAACATATATATTATCAATTATATATATTAGTTTTTTCTTATGATTGGCTATACAGTCACCTTTCTCTAATCTGAATCTCTCTAAACTGAACACTATTAAACTCTCTCTAAACTGAACAAAATATTCTAGAACATTTGTAAATTTTATTATAAAGTTCGGATAAGCTATATATAACTTTTTAAAAACTAAACTTTTCAAATTTTTATATAGTAAAAAAAAGTAGTACAAGCAGTTTGGATTAGAGAGGGTTGACTGTATATTTTTATATATATATTTTTTATAAATATACTAGTTCTAATAGCATGCACTTAGAGAAGTCTAACTATATTTTCCTTAAAAAATATAAATTTATTTCTAAAATGTTGGTTATCTATTTTGGTTCTATTTTTAGTATAAAATACTTTGTTATTTCTAAAATTTACTGTAAATAGCATCCTCTGTATCACTAGCAGTATATTTAGCAATATGGGGGTGAGTAAGTAGAAAAGAGACAAATTATTTTTAGTAATATTTTTTTATTTTTAAATTAAAATATTTTAACAAATATTTAATCAAATTTGCTAAAAAATTTTTTATTTTAATTTTGAAATTATATAGAATTAAAATAAAAAAAATTATTAAATTTATTAAGATAGTTGTTAAGGTATTTAATTGATAATCTGCCTGTCAACTCATTACCAAAATTTGCATGGGGATTTTTATCATTATTGGATAGTAATCGATTTAAATCCCCCATGACGAGGACTAACGAATAAGATAGTAATCGATAATAATCGGTAATAATAGATAGATATCAGATTAAAAATCACGAATAACAATACTATTATACTGTATACTTATTTTTAAACATTTTACAGATTTTCGTATGTTTTCGCATGTTTTCACAAGGGTTCGCAATTTAATATAAAATTTTATATTTTTTTATTTATTTTTATTTATTATTATTATACATTATATTTAATTAAATATATATATATATTTTTTTTCCACTTAGGCAGTCTCGCTAACACTTTTTATTAAGAGAATTGTACTATCTAAGATTATACAAATGATTACCTAATATCTAAGTTTGACATCACCCAAATTCCTCTCGGGTACTCAGGTGCGACCTGCCGCACTATTTGAACCCTAGTTCATATAGAAGGCGTGTCAGACTCGCCTACAAGCCATACCAAAATGGCTTTTAACCCTTTGCTATTAACTTTTCAATTGCTTCCTCTAGAAGCTTCTCTCTTCTACACGTTTTTGCATGCTCCTTTTCTTTGATTTCTTGCCGAAGCTTCTTTTTTTTCTTTTCTGACAGTAATTCCTTCTTCGGCCGATCTTTTCTAGAGTCCTTTGGATTCTTCTTCCTTTTATTTTCTATCTTATCTCTCCTACTGATTCTGTTACTTTTTTCCCATTTGATCATATCTTTGCATCTTATTCTCCAGATTTCTTCATAGAAGATATTCTAGGCCACGACGCTTGCGCAATCACAAAAGCATGTGGCTTCTTTAACTTTCCCTTTTAGAAGTAGCAGGACCTTCGTGAAAGTTTCTTCTCTAACCAGGCCTTTTACTAGTCCTTTCTTTGTGCTTATTCTTTCTTTTTGCGTACTACCCCAGAATGCTTTTCTAAGCTGGTCCTTAACTTCCGGATGTCGCATGTCTGCTGGAACCCCTGTCCACGCTGCTTGTATTGCTGTCTCTTCTAGTTATCTATTTTGGTTCTATTTTTAGTATAAAATACTTTGTTATTTCTAAAATTTACTGTAAATAGCATCCTCTGTATCACTAGCAGTATATTTAGCAATATGGGGGTGAGTAAGTAGAAAAGAGACAAATTATTTTTAGTAATATTTTTTTATTTTTAAATTAAAATATTTTAACAAATATTTAATCAAATTTGCTAAAAAATTTTTTATTTTAATTTTGAAATTATATAGAATTAAAATAAAAAAAATTATTAAATTTATTAAGATAGTTGTTAAGGTATTTAATTGATAATCTGCCTGTCAACTCATTACCAAAATTTGCATGGGGATTTTTATCATTATTGGATAGTAATCGATTTAAATCCCCCATGACGAGGACTAACGAATAAGATAGTAATCGATAATAATCGGTAATAATAGATAGATATCAGATTAAAAATCACGAATAACAATACTATTATACTGTATACTTATTTTTAAACATTTTACAGATTTTCGTATGTTTTCGCATGTTTTCACAAGGGTTCGCAATTTAATATAAAATTTTATATTTTTTTATTTATTTTTATTTATTATTATTATACATTATATTTAATTAAATATATATATATATTTTTTTTCCACTTAGGCAGTCTCGCTAACACTTTTTATTAAGAGAATTGTACTATCTAAGATTATACAAATGATTACCTAATATCTAAGTTTGACATCACCCAAATTCCTCTCGGGTACTCAGGTGCGACCTGCCGCACTATTTGAACCCTAGTTCATATAGAAGGCGTGTCAGACTCGCCTACAAGCCATACCAAAATGGCTTTTCACCCTTTGCTATTAACTTTTCAATTGCTTCCTCTAGAAGCTTCTCTCTTCTACACGTTTTTGCATGCTCCTTTTCTTTGATTTCTTGCCGAAGCTTCTTTTTTTTCTTTTCTGACAGTAATTCCTTCTTCGGCCGATCTTTTCTAGAGTCCTTTGGATTCTTCTTCCTTTTATTTTCTATCTTATCTCTCCTACTGATTCTGTTACTTTTTTCCCATTTGATCATATCTTTGCATCTTATTCTCCAGATTTCTTCATAGAAGATATTCTAGGCCACGACGCTTGCGCAATCACAAAAGCATGTGGCTTCTTTAACTTTCCCTTTTAGAAGTAGCAGGACCTTCGTGAAAGTTTCTTCTCTAACCAGGCCTTTTACTAGTCCTTTCTTTGTGCTTATTCTTTCTTTTTGCGTACTACCCCAGAATGCTTTTCTAAGCTGGTCCTTAACTTCCGGATGTCGCATGTCTGCTGGAACCCCTGTCCACGCTGCTTGTATTGCTGTCTCTTCTAGATTGTTCCATAAATCTTCGTACTTAGAACATTCTGACAGGTGGTCTTGATCCTCTTCTTTTCCATTCTTACAGCTTATGCAATTACTATCACTGTATATATCCTTGTGACGTCGTGCTAAAGTTCTTAGAACTGGTAGCTTCTCTTGGAGACATTTAAATAGACCTCCCAATCGTCTATTTTTTCTCATTGAGGTACATCTTATCCCATTCTGTCTTTTGATCCTATTCCATAAGAGTGACTACTTAAATTTCATATCTCTATCTTGTGGTTCCTCTTTTGTGATTGCTTCCGTTAAACGCCACTCTAGTCCTATTTTAAGGTTCGTTAAGACTTTCATAAATTCACATACTGGCTGTTCCACTTTCTTGTTCTTCTAGTACAATTCTACTCTCTGAACTGGGGGTAATGCTGTTACGCATCTTTGTCTATCTGTAATTTCTGAACCTTTTTTAGCTAGTTGATCTGCTACTTCGTTCTATACAACCCCGCTGTGTCCTTTACTTTGATTAACGAAAGCTGAATCTCTTTTGTCTTAATTAACCCGAGTATGCTTCTTGTCAGATTCAGATTCTTCTGCCTTAACCAGGATCTGCTTGAACAGATCTTGCTACCACCTCTGATGCTGTTTATTGCTACCTCACTATCCGTGTTGATTTGAACTTTAGTCTTCTCTGGGACTATTAATAACGCTAACCAAATCACCAGCAGCTCCGGTTTAGTGGACGACGGCCAATCCTGAGTACCCACATATCCTGCGTCTACAATTTCCTCCTTATCTAACCCTATTTGAACCCAACTTGCTCCCATTCCATCAATTCCCTCCTCTTTTACTAATGATCTAGCCAGAGAGCCATCCGTAAAAAATACTAACTTTTCTCTATTTTCTAATCTATTTTTTCTATATTTTCTAATCATTAATTCTTCTAATTCTAAGCTAAGTTTCTGGTTTCTAATAATCTCTATTCCCAACTCTTGTACCTCTTCCAACCTTTGTGGAAGTTCTAACTTATCCTCCTCCTTGACTTCCCTCCTTTTTCCCCACCTTAATACTGCGTCTACATTCAGATCTAATTTTCTTTTACCGTTTCCATGCGGTTTAGTTGGCAACACTCCTACTATATCGCTCCTTTCGGTCTGCTCCTCGCATGATTGAGACATCTCTAGCCTGTTCTGATCGCAACCTTCACATTTCTCTACTATCGTCTCTGTTGTCTCATTTTGTGACTCTTGTACCCAGTGCTCCGTAAGGATTGTCTCTTGCTCTTTCCTAACCACACGTCTTACGTTCCAACGGCTATTTTCTTTAGCAACTAATAACCATTGCTTTTTCCTCTGGTCTTCTTCTACCGATCTGAGCTTCACTTTCATAGCTAATTTATTTACTGGCCCTGCTATGAACTCTACTTTCACCTCTCTACTTCTTTCCTCTTTTAAGAGCTTCTTTTCCACTAACGTAAACCATTTTGCTTTCCTGCCTTTGCATGATAGGCCTCTATTAGTTCTGAGCTGGTGCCATGTTAGCATTCTCCTTCTCTGAATGTCTAGTAATTGTTGTATGAAATAAAGATTTTGGTCCCTAAGTGTTTTTGCGCATTCAAACGTGAAGCTCTTCTCTAGGACTGATGCAACTCTTTGTCCTTTTTCTATTAGCCCCATTAAATATATATTTTTAATCAATATTATATATTTTATTATATATTATACATTTTTTACGAAAAATAAAAAAAAATAACAAAAAAAAATAAAAACAAAAAAAAATAATAAAAAAAACAAAAACGAAAAAAATAGTAATATTTTGAACCTTTTTGCACTTCGTTGCATAATGCTAGCTCTATATACTTATTTTTTCACTCTGCAGTTAGCTATTATTTCTTTTCTTCTTTGTTTTAACTATAATATTCGCTTATATTCGCTTATTTCACTTATATTTGCTATTTTCTAAAATAAAAAAAATGTCAAAAAAAATAAACACAAAAAAAACGAAAATAAAAAAATAGTAATATTTTAAACTACTTTCATACTTTGTCGCATAATAATAGCTCTATACACTTATTTTTCTTATCCTGTAGTTAGCTATTTTTTCTCTTTTTTTTTTGTTTAACTATTATATTTGTTTGTATTCACTAATATTCGCTCATATTCCTAATAAGTATAAAAAAAAACAAACAAAAAACAAAACTGAAAAAATAACAAAAAAAACAAAAACAAAAAAAATAACCTATTATATTTGCTTATATTTGCTTATATTCGACTATATTCGCTCATATTTGTAATCTCCATTTCCCTAAAATAAGAGTTTGTGATCTTGCAATTCAGAAATCGTTGAAGGTTTTCGCAAAGTGCCAAAATAAAATAAATTAATAAAAATAAAAAAAATAAAAAACAAAAAACATAAAATGAAAAATAAATAAAACGAAATCTTGCAAAAACTTGCAAAAACTTGCATTCTTGAACTTTCGAAATTGCTAAAGAAAGTAGTTGTATATTCTTGCAAAGTGTTGAAAGTCTAAGTTAAGTTGGCTTGCGATAAGTGCCGAAAAGTTATTGGATTTCTTGCAAAGTGCTAGTGGTAAAGTGTAGAAATAAAATAAAAAAATTAAAAAATAAAAAAAATATAAATAAAAAAAAATAAGACAAAACTAAATGAAACAAAACGAAACTAAACGAAACAAAGAAAAACGAAAAAACAAAGTAAAATTAATAGAAGATCTAAATTATGGGTTCTTCTAGGCATCTCTAGCTAGAGATATATAACTATATATCTCTGGCCTTTTAGCTAATTAAAATACAAAAAAAGTCACGTGGTCTCTATTTTTGACGATCACAATAACACTGGACAGGTCGACTACTTTTGTATAACCTGGAATTACGATCTATCCTGTCTAACGATTTACAGAAAAGAAAAATAAAAATTTTTAAAACTTTGAGCAAAGGTTTCTCCACAACCACTTGACCAAATTCGCTAAAAAATTTTTTATTTAAATTCTATGAATTCATAGAATTGAAATAAAAAAATTTTTAGCAAATTTGGTCAAGTGGTTGTGGGGATACCTTTGCTCAAAGTTTGAGTAAAGTCAAAACGCCTATCAAAATAGAAGCTGCGCCTAATTTTTTTAAAAAAACTTTTAGCGAAGATATCTCCACAACCACTTGACCAAATTCGCTAAAAATTTTTTTATTTGAATTTTATGGATTCATAGAATTCAAAATAAAAAATTTTTCGCAAATTTGGTCAAGTGGTTGTGGGGACACCTTTGCTCAAAGTTTGAGTAAAGTCAAAATGCCTATCAAAATAGAAGCTGCGCCAATTTTTTTAAAAACTTTGAGCGAAAATATCCCCACAATCACTTGACCAAATTTGCTAAAAATTTTTTATTTGAATTCTGTGGATTCATAAAATTCAAATAAAAAAATTTTCAGCGAATTTGGTCAAGTGGTTGTAGGGATACCTTCACTCAAAGTTTGAGTAAAGTCAAAACAACTATTAAAATAAAAGCTGCACCCAATTTTTTTTAAAAACTTTGAGCGAAGGTTTCCCCACAACCACTTGACCAAATTCACTGAAAATTTTTTTATTTGAATTTTATGAATTTATAGAATTTAAATAAAAAAATTTTAAGCGAATTTGGTCAAGTGGTTGTGGGGATACCTTTACTCAAAGTTTGAGTAAAATAAAAACGTCTATCAAATAGAAGCTGCGCCCAATGTTTTTAAAAACTTTGAGCGAAGATATCCTCACAACCACTTGACCAAATTCCTAAAAATTTTTTTATTTGAATTCTATGAATCCATAGAATTCAAATAAAAAAATTTTCAGCAAATTTGGTCAAGTGATTGTAGGGATACCTTTGTTTAAAGTTTGAATAAATTCAAAACACCTATCAAAATAAAAGCTGCGCCCAATTTTTTTAAAAACTTTGAGTGAAGATATCTTCACAACTACTTGACAAATTCACTAAAAAATTTTTTTATTTGAATTCTATGGATTCATAGAATTCAAATAAAAAAATTTTTAGCGAATTTGATCAAGTGATTGTGGGGATACCTTTGCTCAAAGTTTGAATAAAGCCAAAATGCCTATCAAAATAAAAGCTGCACCCAATTTTTTTAAAAACTTTGAGGTTCAAAATTGCTATAAATCGTCAACATATTGTTAACACATTTATTACAATATAGTTATAATATTGGGTCAAAATCATCTTTGTATTATCATATACTAAAGCACATAAAACATTTATTAAATATAATTTTATGTAATACAGATTTGAAACTATTGTATAATGATCATACAGTATATATTCGAACCAACTACCTAATCTACTAACTAACTTACCCTAACCTACCAACTAACTAATCTAAACCCTACCAACTAACTTACTCTACTCTAACAACCAACTCACCCTAACTCTAACAAAAGCTACAAACTCCAAAACCAAATTTATATCTACTTTAATGAAGAAGATCGGCTATGTACCTGGAAAGAAAAAAGAAGTAGTAGCCAAAATAAACCGAAAGAATAAAAGCCACAAACTCCAAAACCGAATTTATATCCATTCCAACGAAGAAGATCGGCTACGTACCTGGAGAGAAAAAAGAAATGGTAGCCAAAATAGACTGAAATAATAAAAGCCACAAACTCTAAAACTGAATTTATATTCATTCCAACAAAGAAGACTTGGCTACGTACCTGGAGAGAAAAAAGAAGTGATAGCCAAAATAGACCAAAGAATAAAAGCTACAGACTTCAAAACCGAATTTATATTCATTTTAACAAAGAAGACTTGGCTACGTACCTGGAGAGAAAAAAGAAGTGGTAGCCAAAATAAACCGAAAGAATAAAAGCCACAAACTCCAAAACTGAATTTATATCCATTCCAACGAAGAAGATCGGCTACGTACCTAGAGAGAAAAAGAAGTGGAGCCAAAATAGACATAGACCGAAAGAATAAAAGTCACAAATTCCAAAACTGAATGTATATCCATTTCAATGAAGAAGATCGGCTACATACCTAAAGAGAAAAAAGAAGTGGCAGCCAAAATAGGCTGAAAGAATAAAATCCACAAACTCCAAAACTGAATTTATATCCATTCCAACGAAGATCGGCTACATACCTAGAGAGAAAAGGAAGTGGTAGCCAAAATAGACATAGACTGAAAAAATAAAAGCCACAAACTCTAAAACCAAATTTATATCCATTCCAACGAAGAAGACTTGGCTACATACATCAGCAAATTTATAATAGTGTAATCTTATGTAAGTTTTTACAGTATATAAGAAAATCGTAAACTTACGTAAAATTTAGTGTAAAACTGCGTAAGCCTTACAGTACGTAAGAAAATCGTAAATTTACGTAAAATTTTTACGTTAATTTACGATTTTCTTATAGTATGTAAGAAAATCGTAAATTTCCGTAAAATTTTTATAAATTTACGATTTTCTTATGGTGCGTAAGAAAATCGTAAATTTCTGTAAAAATTTTACGTAAATTTACTATTTTCTTACATGCCATAAGGCTTATGAAAGTTTATAGTAGTATATAAAATTTATAAAATGCTAAGAAGATTTAATCTTTTAATATTACATTTCAAGTCGAAATTTTTAATATAATAGGACGATATTAAGGCGATATGTATAAAAACAAACATTATTAAATCAGATATAAGATTGTTTACTAACTAATATAATCGTAATATATCAGCCTAATATCATGGGCCGATAGATTAATAAAATTTAAAATTAATCCAAATAAAAGAAGATATATGAATGTTAATATAATTAACAATAATCAGTCTAACGATAAATTTCTGATTATATATATTATTGGATGATATAAATACGATATTATTAATAAACTTATATGATCCAAATTTGCATAAATTTATTTATTTCGTGATGATATTTATCTGATTTTATCTTTTTGAATTTAAAATAGGCCGATATTTGGTTATTACATTTTTAGATGATAAAAATACGATATTATTAATTTATCTTTTTGAACTTAAAATAGGCCGATATTTGGTTGATTATTGTAATTTTCTATTTTTACAGACTGATATATTTCTAATTATATACATTTTTAGACGATATAAATACAATATTATTAATTAACTCATGTGATCTAAATTTTAGGCCGATATTTGGTTGATTATTGAAATTTCTATTTTCACGGACTGATATATTTCTGATTATATACATTTTTTGGATGATATAAATACAATATTATTAATTAACTCACGTGATCTAAATTAATGGTCAAAGATTCGGTATTGTTTTATTTATTTATCTAAGATCAAGGAACAATGCCCGATCACATGCATATTATTCAAACGAATAAAGGTAAATTATTTTAATATAATCAATTATTTAATTAATGATATTAAGTGTATGATATTAATATAATTTTTTGTGTATTGTATCGGCTACATGAATAGGAATTGTCAAAGATTCGGTATTGATTTATTTATTTAAGATCAAGGAACAATGCCTCGATCGCATGCATATCGTTCAAACGAATAAAGATAAATTATTTTAATGTAATTAATTATTTAATTAATGATATTAAGTGATACGATATTAATATAAATTGTATATTGTATCGGCTACATAAATAGGAATTGTCAAAGATTTGGTATTGATTTATTTATTTATCTAAGATCAAGAAACAATGCCTCGATCACATGCATATTGTTCAAACAAATAAAGGTAGATTATTTTAATGTAATCAATTATTTAATTAATGATATTAAGCGATACGATATTAATATAAATTGTGTATTGTTTGTTTATTTCTTATTGTTTAACAACGAAAAATCACTGAAAACGCATAACGACACCTAATCTGTATTAAAAGTTTGTTTGCATATCTTCCTAATAAAGTAATTTTTTAATTGGTTCGATAGTATCATTTAATCAAAAGGTAAATTATTTTTAATGTAATCAATTATTTAATTATTGATATTATACCGATATTAATATAATTTTTATATACGAAAGATAAATTTAATCATTGATATTACTTCGATAGTAATATAATTTTTATAATCAATTTTATCCGAGGCCGAAGATAATGCATGTGACAATCAAGTTGATCGTATATCGTTTAATCGAAAGGTAAATCATTTTAAATGTAATCAATTATTTAATTATTGATATTATAACGATATTAATATAATTTTTATATT
The DNA here is from genome assembly GCA_003550325.1 of Gigaspora rosea. Classification (NCBI taxonomy): domain Eukaryota; kingdom Fungi; phylum Glomeromycota; class Glomeromycetes; order Diversisporales; family Gigasporaceae; genus Gigaspora; species Gigaspora rosea. The sequence continues at coordinate 762,155 of QKWP01000022.1, read as the reverse complement.
GTCCAATTTTCTAAGTCGATAGCATATCGATTAAGCGAAGAGTAAATTATTTTAATGTAATTATTTATTTAATCATTGATATTACTTCGATAGTAATATAATATTTATAATTAATTTTATCTGAGATCGAATATAATGCATGTAACAATCAAGTCGATCGTATATCGTTTAAGCAAAAGGTAAAAAGTGTATTATTTTAATGTAATCATTTATTTAATTAATAATATTATAACGATATTAAATTTTGCTCAAGCGAAAGATATTATTAGAAAATTTTAATACTAGGAAAAATAAGACAATGCAGAAGATAATTACCATATAGCTCATCGAAATTATAAAAGAGATGGTATTTTTCCCAAGAATTTTTCGTCGCCATTTTCAATTCAATTTTACATATATATACACACATACATCAATTCTTACTTATTTTCTCACTTATTTTTCTTCCTATCTCAGTTTTCTTTCTCTTTCGGTTTTCTTTCTCGTTTTTTTTTTCTCTTTTGTTTTTCTCTCTCGTTTTTCTTTTTCTCTCTTATTTTTTTCTCACGTTTTCTTTCATTCTCGCTTTTTTTTCTCTCATTTTCTTTTTCTCTTGATTCTCTATCTCTCTCGTAAAATTGGGTAAAGAAAAGAAACTACCCAAAGCTGAAAGCAGCAAAATGGCCAAGAAGAAGACAAAAAAACATAAGAAACAAAAATGTAAGATTTACAATAAGCCGATATAGTAATTTATCAAAAATTAATTAATTATAAACTTTATATTTTTAGTGGACGTGGAGTTGATCTCTACAGCAGTTGCAGCTGCAATTGCCGCCGTCCAAGGAAAAGGAAAGGCAAAGGCAAGGGCCGTAAAAACCCCAAGTCCAAGTACTACTAGTAGTGCAAGCACTACTAGTAGTGAAGATGAAGGTGGAAGAGGTAGAAGTAGAAGGCCGAGCAGCAGCAGTAGTAGTTCGAGTAGCAGCGAAAGAAGTAGTTCTAGTAGTTCGTACGGTAGCAGGCCACCGAGCCCATTAACTAAGGAACAATCGACCCATCTTAGGGTAAATATATTATAATCCTTCTCTTTTTTTTTGGTTTTTTTTATCTTTTTTTTTTTGTTTTTATAGAACGAAATTAAGGTGTTGATTGAGGGAGAGCAGTTATCGTCCCAAAAACCAGATCCGGCTAAAAAATGTGAATCGCAATGTACCGATATTAGAAAAAATTTAATACCGGCGATTACCAAGAAGTTGCCTGGATACTAGCAACATTCGGGCACGATTGAAAAAATATTGAAGCAGCTCCACAAGTCGCAAAGACGCACTGCGACAATAAATTCTGATAGTACGAAAAAGGCCCACAATCTTGCCCGAGTTGGGCGAAATACTAGGGTGAATGAGATAAGAATGATATAAAATTTTGTGCTTATGTAAATTATATTTAAAATATCATTTTTATTATCATTTTTTTTTTATAAAATAATTAAAAGAGGAAAAGGAGACGTAGAGGTTTGACGTTTTTGATTAAGTCAGGAATGAGAAGATTAGGAGATATTCACATGATGATTTGGAGTTATTAACCACGAGCAAGGGTAGTAATGCTTACCATTCGAACGAAGAATGGATTACGGATGAGGATGCGGAGGAGGAAGAGAAGAAGTTGGTTTGTGTTGACAAATGGTAGCGTGGGCCCCATGTAAGTATATTATTCTAATCCCATAATTTGAGTTAATGTATTCAAATAATGATATTTCTAAATATCTAATATATATTATCTAGTTAAAACGGCTGTTCCATAAGCGAATAAATCCGTACGTCAAGCTGCTTTAGCAGAAAAACCGACGAATGATTGAACGCCACTATAGCGATTACGTCGATACTGATTGTGTACCGCCACCGGATTGCCCAAGTTGAGCACTATCAGATGAGGCTCGCAGACAATACGGTATACCGGATCCCGGGTTTGATGCCGATTTTTCTAGCGAAGATGAGGACCAACGAAAAAAAAAAATAAAAGAAAAAGAAGTACAAGTCGAAGTCGAAGTCGCACCCAGGATGCTGATAGTGACAGACAATCTGGCGGCTCAGGAAGAAAAAAAAGTCGGGCTAGCACCCATGAGGCCGAAAGTGATGATGGTTCGAGAACGAAGCGAAGTAGAAAAAGTGGTAGTGCTACTTTACGTTTATGTATAAGACCTTCGGAAGCACAAAAAAGCAGAGAATCGTCACTTCCAAGTCCTACAGCAGCAGCATCAACATTATCATCAGCTGTACTAAGAATAGCATTAAAAAAGCAGACAGCAGTAACAACAACATCAACAATAGCAGCAAAAGCAACAAAAGCAACAGCAGCAAAAGCAACAGCAGCAAAAGCAACAGCACCAGCAACAGGAGCATCAGGAGCAACAGCTAAAGCTTCTACTTCAAAAGGTAGTAGAGAACAATCTGTGGAAATTACAACTCCAGAAGAGAATAGTGTTGAGGGGAGTGAGGGTGTTGAGGGTGGTGATAGTGGAATTGAAGATGAAGAAGAGGGTGTGGATGAAGCTATGAGGGAAAGAATAGAAAGGGAGCAAGTAGAAAAAGAAAAAGAGAAAAGGGTAAGGCGGTGGAAAAGGGTGATAATAAAGTAACAAAGAGGGGGAGAAAAAAATAATTTATATATTATTATTATTTTGGTTTATTTTTTATTTTATTTAATAAATGATATATAAAATCGGAAAATATAACATAAATATCGGCTAATTATAGGTTTAAACAGTAATATATCGTCTAAAAATATTATATTATCGGTAGGCCGATATATTACTCATATAACAAACCAACTTAAATTATCTTTTTTAAAACAGTAATATATCGTCTAAAAATATTATATTATCAGTAGGCCGATATATTACTCATATAACAAACCAACTTAAAATTATCTTTTTTAAAACAGCAGTAACTGTAAAAATCGTCTAAAAATATTATATTATTGGTAGGCCGATATATTGCTCATAACAGATATGGGTATTATTTTGAGGCAAAAATAAAAATTTTCTTAAAACTGCCTAATATATCAAATTATTTGCTAAAACCTTAACTGTTAATATGAATACACATCATTTAGGTGCACATGGGTATGGTATAACTTCAAAACTAAGTATTTATTTTTAAAGAACAAGATTTTCTAAATAACTCTCATGCCTGTTATTTTGCCAAATATAGTAGCCTATATAACTAATTTTTAATAAATTTATGCTTTTTTAAACTTTAACAATTCTTGTTTTGTTTAAACATTTTGCATTTTGGTTTCTTGATCTTGGGTTGATTAAATTTATAATACCTATAAAAAGCATTATAAAATCTCCAATTCACTTTAATACAAAAATTTATTAATAGAAGCAATTTATGCCTTTTTTTTTAATCAAAATAGCTAAATTAAAAAAAATTTTTTGCACTCATAAAGTATTCAAATGAATTTTTAATTTTCATGTAATTTATATTATTGAATAAAATATATTTTTTATTTCTATGTTCTTTAACTATAAACTCTTGCAAGTAAATTTTTCAGCACAAATTTATTTAACAGTTATAGCGTAATTATCAACTGGGCATTTTTTACTAATAAATGGATATGATTTATTGGTAAAATTTTTTATGATCTTGGGGCAAAATTGATCCAGTCGACCATAGTTCCAATGCATTCCGACGTATCTCGACTCAGAATTTTGGAACCCCTGTATAAGTTCTGGGTAACCTGGGTACCTGGGACAGACAGATCGGTCCTACATAAAAGTATATAAAATATGCGAACAAAAAAAAAAATTATTTTTGATAAATAAAAATGAAAAATTATGTGTTCGCGTCGAGCCGCCGCCGTAAGCAGGTGAGTATATTTTTGTTAATATGTTAGACCCTTTGGCTTGCGTTCGTGAGGAGGTATTCGGGCTAGCACAGATACCCACAAACAGACTGTTGATAAGACAGCTTGTCCTTAGACCGCGAAAAAGCATTCGAAGGAGTTTTGTCGACAAAACCTACTAATTTTGGAGAAAAAATTAGTTATGAATCTGTTTCGTCATAAAAGCTTTGTTTAATATATTACATAAAAAATATATTTTACTTAATACTTGAAAATAGCCGGCATTTCGTATTAATTAAATTTTCTATATAGACGAAAATTCAACAATACTTTGATTTTGTTCCCTCCGAAGAAAATGAAAATGAACAGTACGAAGATGAAGAAACTATTGAAGAAAGTATTAATGATGATAGAGGTGTTGATAACGATGGAGCTGATGATGATGATAACGATAGCACATCCGGTAATATACTTGTTTTTTTTCGATAGATATTTTGTTTTAGTATACATTCATGCGAAGAAATCGCAAAACAAAATCAAGAAACCATTATATCGTCAAATTATTCAAATAATTGTGAAGAAATCTTGAGACCACCCAATTAAGAAATACAAACTACTTCATCAAATAGTTGCGGTAGAAGTCGAAACAAATGGACTAAAGAAGAATTAAATGCTTTAGAAGCAGGAATGGAAAATTATAGGACTAGTTGGAAGAAAATATGTGAAGAATACGCCATTTTATGTAATCGTAACCCAGGTCAATTGAAAGATAAAGCACGTAATGAAAAATTTCGTAAAAGTAGGATTGGCATCGAAATAGGGTTTTCAATCTTGCTACAGGTACTATAGATCCTAGCCAGGGACAATGATTTTTTGTGTAAATTTTACGATTTTGTGCAGTTTTGCAATATAAATAAACTAGCATTTGATACGTGCCTTTTGCACGTGGAAAGTTATTCTAATATTATGTATTTGTATTTGAAATTTATTTACTAATATTATTGTTATGGATTCTAGTTGAGGTTGTTGTATTATTATGGATGTTTTGCTGTTTAGAATTTTTTTAACTTTTATTTATTATTGTATATATCTGTTAATAATAATAATAATAAATATACAGTACTTTTTATTTTACATATTTATATTAAAAACCCATTAAAAAAACACCAAATGTTATTAGTTTTGATTATACTGCATATTCTATCAACATTCCCCAACTTTGAAAATTTTGATCATCTTTTTCAACTTTAATTCCTTTATTATAACAATATCTAACTTCAATATTCCGACTTTTCAACTCCAATTCCACTAAAATAACAAATCTGGATTAGACATTCCATTAGTGTTTTTCATCTTTGCAGATTTTTTAAATGAATGCATTATATTCAATTTCAATTCCTTCATAATAACAATATTCGGACAAATGCTCCACTAGAGTCACTTATCTTTGCTGATTTTTAATAACAGATGCTCAATTAATTCCATTAAAATAACAATTCTTACCTGGATTAGATATTCTATCAACCTTTCCCATTTCAGCTGATTTTTAAAAATGAAAAAATGCCTTACGTTCATCCTTTTCAACTCCAATTCCTTCGTCACAACAATATTCAATCCACCTCTGCTGATTTGTAATATGAATGCTTTATGTTCATCCTATTCAACACCAATTCCATCAAAATATTAATAATTTTATACCTGGATTAGACATTCCATCAGCATTTCCCATCTTTACGGATTTTTAAAATGGAAGAATGTTTTTTATTTTATTCTTTAACAATTTCCAACACCAATGTTCCACTGTCTGCTAACATATGAATACTTTATGTTCAGCCTTTTTAACTCAATTCTTTCGTCACAACAATATCCAGTCCATCTCTGATAATTTGTAATAATATATAAATGCTTTATGTTTATCTTTTTTAACACCAATTTCATTAAAATATTTTCTTACCTGGATTAGACATTCCATTAGCATTTCCCATCTTTGCGGTTTCTGAAAATAAAAAATGTACATTCTTTTCAACTCCATACGGCAATATCCAACATTAATGTTCCACTAGTGTCACTAATTTGTAATGCTTTAAGTTCTTCTCTTTCAACTACAATTCCATTAAATCAATAATTTCTTACCTAGATTGTACATTCCATCAGCATTCTCCATCTTTGTGGATTTTGAAAATGAAAGAATGCCTTGTGTTCATCGTTTTCAATTCCAATTCCTTTGTCATAGCAAGATCCAGCATTAATGTTCCACCAGCGTCACCCACCTTTGCTGATTTGTGATAAAATATGAATGCTTTATGATCATACTTTTCAATTCCAACTCCATTATAATATCGACAAATTACCTGGATTATACATTTCCCATCACTGGGTAATTTTGAAAATAGAAGGATGCCTTATTTTTTCATCACAACAATATCCAATACTAAATATTCCACTAGCATCGTTCATCTCTACTGATTGATAATAGATGAATGCTTTATGTCTATCCTTTTCACTTCCAATTCCATTAAACAATAAAAATTTCTTACCTGGATTATGCATTCCGTCAGCGTTTCCCACCTCTGAGGATTTTTGAAAATGAATGAATGCCTTATGATCATCCTTCTCAACTTAATTCCTTCGTCATAACAATATTGAAGATTCAAAGAAATCACTGTATTGTTTGCAATGTGCGTCTGCTAATGTTTTTCCATCCAAGATAAACTCAAAAATCAACTTGGTGGCTATGAAATACACTGATGAGAAGTTTACCCAGGAAAGAATTTCAGAAAGGACAAAAACTTCAAGTTCACCTCTCTCATTCTATTCCTGCCACGAACACGCTTCAATCTCTATGAATTTAATTATTACATCTTCATAGTAGTAGTATAACATGAAACTAAGGTATTTATTCTGTTTAACTACAATGACTTGACAGGCTCTCTACACTGTCGCAGCAAAACATTTGTAACTACGAGATTTTTTTTTCGTTTGCTAAATTTTTGTTATGTACAAATTCTGTGTTCGAAATTAAGGTCCAGGGAAAAATGCAACCTAAAAAAAAAACTAAAAATAAAAAGAACTTGAAAACAGCTCAAAAAGGCGAAATAAGACACTTATCTAAACTCAAGATCTAAGCTCAAGAGATCCCAAATCTGAAGTGGAATGCTCAAAAAATCCAAGAAAATGTGGAGACGCCCAAAAAAAGATCTGAATTAAAAAAGATCTAGTTAAGTTATCAAATAAACGCTCTGATCTATATATTTATATATAGTAAAAATTTTCAATTCACTATCATTTAAAAATTTATTAATGAAACCTGCTTTGTGCTTATAAGTAACCATATAGCCTGTGATTTGTACTAGTTTGTGATTAAAAAAGATCCAGTATAAATTAGCTTCGTGAAAAGGATTTTGGTGACGAAGCTAAAATCTATGCTATTTTTGTCTTCTAATATTTAGAGAAAAAATTAACTAGTATTAAATAAAAAAGCCATAAGTAAGGGTAATAAAACTCGCAGATTAAGTTCTACTAATGCTTGAAGGTCGAATATTTAGAGAGTTTTGTAAGTTGCCTTTTTACGATCTAAAGGTAAGTATAAAATTCTTGTATAACATTATTATGTAAAATCGATCTGCGTGACATGCACCCTGACTGATAAAACAAACCAACTTATATTATCTGTTTATTAAAACGTAATATTCATCTAAAAATTTTATATTATCGGTAGGCCGATACATTACTCATATAACAAACCAACTTATTTTTATCAGTTTTAAACAGCCATATTTCATCTAATTTTTTATATTATCGGTAGGCCGATATATTACTTATATACAAAAGTAACTTATATTATTGGTAATATATCTTCTTAATTACAAGTACCAGATTACTATAAAATTAGTCAATATATATAAAAAATCATATTAAAATATCATTTATATATGTATTATATCGGTCAAATATCTCTTTAATAAAATTAATATATCGCACTAAAATCATCTTAGAAAATCAAACATACAATCGCATAATTTACTATATCGGTATAATATCATATAAAAGAAAATAAAATTTTAATTAAATAACCAATATAATATCTTCTCTTAATCGTTAAATATCTTCAAGCTATCAGCCAAAATTGCTTTTAATAACAATATTATATCGTCCTACAAATATTAAAGTGATTTTTTAAATAATATATTAATTTTCAGAAAAAATTTAAAATATCGGTATTATATCGTACAAATGGAAAAAATTTTTTTATTAAATAGCCAACACAATATCGGCTTATGATACATCTAATCGTTAAATTATCTTTAGTATATCTTAAAAATATCTGTCTATTATCTTTAATAAATCTTCATACGATATTTGGATATTTTTTGTATACACCAGGCCGATATGTAACACATTTCACTACTAAAGTGGATCTTCTGCCTTTAATCCTTGTCGGGCACGTGCTAAATCTAAAGAAAACGTTAATTAAATTAATAACTATTTTTTTGCCCATATATAATATAGCATTATAAAATTATTTATACCTGTATAACTTCGTCTATTATCGGATACAGCAGAAGGGATCTGTATTTGGCTTGCTTTTGGTTTGAAAAGTTGTTTCCGGTGGTTCAAACCCTGAGCATTATTGAGATCTTTCTCAGAAACAATTGGTCTATTAGCCCCAGCCTTGGAATAAACTTTAGTAAATTTCCGTAAATGGTGGAAAAATGTGTGATGTACAAAATAAACGATACTGTGCCGGATCCCCTTATTGACTGAAAAATTGCCATGGAGTAATAAACGTGAGGCAAATGCTACGATTTGTCCTGGTCTAAGATGTACGACCATCTGAAGCTGGGGAAACATAACTCTCCTCCTTCATAATCTCCTAGTGCAACTAAGGCGCATAAACTATTCGCCTCATCATGTTTATCCCAATGATAGTCACTAGTAGTATTAAAATTGATAGCTATCATTGGGAAAACTCCAAAAGGTTTTGGCGCAAATGGGCCCCATGACAACCTGCTCAATTTCATATATAAATCTTCATAATAGTCTCGAAGGAACTGGTTAACACAGTCCGATAATGGCTTGAGACCTAGAAGTAATTCGTTGACACATTCATGATGAAAAATGTTATGTGTACTTGCAGTATTGGAGCTTGTATAAGGAAGCAAGTTGTTTCTGGTATAAGCCCCAAAATGTTCAACAAGATTTGTCCAAAATTCATCACTTCGATGTGAAGGATGCTCCAATGTATGGAAATAATAATTATTTATAGCATTGGTTGCAAGCATGATGGCATTGTAGTTATCAAGTTGCTCTAAATGAATCAATGTTTGACCACTTAGATCTGTAATGCACTCTGGTTCTGTTATATGCTTGAATTGGACCACTTCACTTATCGATTGGGGATTATGACGTGCTGATATAATTAGCCTTGTCTTTTCTATTTTAGTATAATATGCAGTAGCTACGTCAAAAAGATCTTGAAAGTCCCTATTATTTTGGATATCATGAGCATGTTGGAGTTTTTTCCAAAACAACCTAAGATGCTGTCGTACATGCTTTCTTTTTAATGGACCATCCTTCTCCTTTAAGCCTAACCACTGGCCAAAAGCAACCCACAATCGCTTATTTGCAGTATTAGGCAATGATCTCTCAATGCCGATATTGGTCTCTTTGATAATATCAGTATATATCAAAGAAAGAAAATTTGGTGAATCTCAAGCAATTCAAAAGAGTTGTTGTTGTAGAATTTTGCTTCTCTAATTAGAGTTTCAACTAGCAATTCTCTGGCCGATATGTCGTACCGAGTCTTGTTTTTTTTTGGATGATATCCGATCTGAAGAACAGAGAGGAATACTTGTCCACTCCCTCTCTAAATAATAAATACTATCATTAATGGATATTCGGGTGGCAGGTTGGATTCGATGGCGAGATGGATCAAAGATGCTATCATCAGCTATCAAAGGGATATCAATATTCAGGTCACGAAGTATCTCGGGTTGTTTCTGATCATGCCTAAGTTTTTTGTTTTTGTGTGTATGGGCCTATCTTGACAATTTGGTTTCAGTAGGTCGCTTATTAGTTGATGCTTGCATTATAGAAGAAAATATGTTATTAACTAGTATAAATTCAATTTAATGGATTTCCACACTAAAAAAAAAACAGAGAACTTATATCTTTTTTTCAACTTTCGATTTGTATCACTAGATTAATCGACTAATCGATTAATCAATTAGTTGACCAATCAATTAAAATCGATCAATCGACATAATTTTTAGTATTGTAACGAGTTAAAATTTTTTAAAATCAATTCCCTTATTTGTATTATTTCCCAATGTAAATAATTCATACTAAATTAGTAACGATAGTGGCTTAATAATATGAATCTGATTGCGGGCGTATTACACATGAAAGTGGCTACGTAGCGTAGTCATTTAATAACCCTTTTCATAACTCAATTCGATGGACTGAATTGACTTGTAATCTCGAATCAGCTTTATTAAGACTCGGATTCGATATAATATTACCAATAATATAAGTTACTTTTATATATGAGTAATATATTGGCCTACTGATAATATAAAAATTTTAGATGAAATATGACTGTTTAAAAACTGATAAAAATAAGTTGGTTTGTTATATGAGTAATGTATTGGCCTACCGATAATATAAAATTTTTAGACGATATATTACGTTTTAAAAAACAAATAATATAAGTTGGTTTGTTTTATGAGCAATATATCGGCCTACTAATAATATAATATTTTTAGACGATTTTTACAGTTATAAAAAAGATAATTTTAAGTTGGTTTGTTATATGAGTAATATATCGGCCTACCGATAATATAATATTTTTAGACGATATATTACTGTTTTAAAAAAGATAATTTAAGTTGGTTTGTTATATGAGTAATATATCGGCCTACTGATAATATAATATTTTTAGACGATATATTACTGTTTAAACCTATAATTAGCTGATACTTATATTATATTTTCTGATTTTATATATTATTTATTAAATAAAATAAAAAATAAAACAAAATAATAATAATATATAAATTATTTTTTTCTCTCCCTCTTTGTTATCATCACCTTTTCCACTGCCTTACCCTTTTCCTACACTGTTTTGATTAATTCTTCGAAGTTATACACGTGATGCATATCGACCTACCGATAGGTCTATAGTAAAGTCTTTTAGCTTAGATATTTATTCGATAAACGTTGTTTCTTTTAGTTTCACCAGTTTCAGCTGGTTCTTTTAATAGCACTTATAACCTTCCTGTACCTACGAGAAATTCTATAACCTCTACATCGACACCTTAAACTCTGTGATACCTATTCCGATCCCACCAACCCTCTATATAACCTATATATCCGCCTTTACTCATACCCTGTGACCTATATATTCGTATATTTATATCTCTCTCACTGTACACGGTTGGAGCGTAAATTGGCACTATTGTCTTTATTGTTTTACCTGCTCTCCCAATCAACCGTTACAGTATCGCATGCATATTAGTGCAATAAAAATTTTGTATAATATATTAATTTCTTTGTATGGTCATTTATTTAAAAATAAATATTACTATATTAGGAACGGAGTGTAACCAAGATTATGGTTTCTGTGAACGGAGCATAAAGTATATAGAATATGCCAGGCATGTTAAATGGTATGTATGATTTTCTAGTGGCACGATAAAAATGCGGTATGAACCGAAAGCATTGTTATATTGTATAAGCAGTAACATTTATAAATGATGTATTAAATTCCTTATTTGATACTTGATTTAAAGCCTATTTATTGTAAATTGCGCTAATTTATTATTTTGATTTTTTGTATCGAATTTTAATTAAAATCTTGTTAGAGATTTTTGCTAAGCATAATTGCATGCCTTGTATTGAATAATTCGGTATTAACTGATTTTCTAAATAGTGCGATAAAAAATGCGGCATAAACTGAAAACATTGCTCTATTGTATAAGCAGTAATATTTATAAATGATATATTAAATTCCTTATTTGGCACTTGATTTAAAGCCTGTTTAACCCTATTATAAGTTTGGTTTCTATTTCTCTTCCTATTCGGAAATAGTTTGTACTTCTGTGAATAGTAATACAAATTTTTTATAGCAATAACATGAATTTTTTCACTTATTCTTGCTAAATAAGTTCCCATAAAGTTCTCGAACCTATTATAATTGCTGAAGTCAGTAAACGGTGCAACAGAGGCTGCTGAAGTTGATGCTTTGTCAGATATTTTTGATAATTCACAGCATTTGCTTCTTATTTAACGGTTAGTTTTGTTTTTTTTTATTTTTTATTTTTTATTTTTCAAATTTTTTTTATTTTTTATTTTTGACGAATAATAAAAGGACCACTCAAATATTGATTGCATTCTATTAAGTGAGCACCATTACAGTCACTAATTAATCACATCGAAGATGATGCTTGAGAAATTTTAAATTATATCATAAATTACATATTCGAATTCTCAATAAAAATTTTATATAAATATAATTTTGCTTGAGTGCCATTGCGATCACTTACTAATCACATCGGAATGACTCTTGAGAGCACCCCAAGTAAGTTGTCATTTCGATTAACAATGGCATAATTTCATCAAGTATTTTACTTCCTTTCTTTATATTATTCGAGCCTTAATCCGCAAATATTCTCTGTTGTTATGGCCTTCAATATTTCTGGCGTTGTGTTAACTTCTTCATGTAGTTATGATTCAAAGAAGGAAACTAGATATGTGGGTCTAAAGAATCAAGGTGCCACATGTTACATGAACTCGCTACTTCAGTCACTCTACTGTATGACATACTTCCGTAAAGTTAGTGCACGATCTTTTTTTAACAACAACAACAACAATAATAATAATTTTTTAAAATTCGGCAATCCTGCCTTCTGTGTCTATAGACTTTATTATTATAAAAACTTAGGTTTATATACATTAAGATTCTATTCTAACAGAAAGCTCACCCAACTTTATGTCCAGGTGCGACCTGCCTAGCGATTATTCACCTCGATTAGGATCCTCAACTTACTGAGGATATGTCTCCTCCTGTCACCGGCTGGCAATTACTTGCCATATCAGTTTTGCCAAATATCTCAGAGTCCGAATACTTGAATTTAATCCAAGACGACCAAGTTGGTTTGGCCTCCTCTTTGATTAAATTGCCTATGTTTGACTCTGCCAGAACCCTCGCTCCATTTTTTCATTCTATTTTTTTCCTTAGGCTTTGCTCTGTAGCCTTTCCATTTTCGTGAATTGGAACGCTGTTTTCTTTTCCTTTAGCCTTCTTATTCTGTCGTTTACCTCAGCCTTCTCTTTTCACTAAGGTGGTTATTCCCTCTGTTTTTTCCCATTCATTTTGGAATTCATACCTGAAATTCCAGATGTGCTGTCGAAATCTCATACTAACGGTCTCGACAATTATGTCCAAGGCTCTTCTGATCGCTGCCTGGTTCTTTATTAGGCTTTCTACCTTTTTCTTCCACTGCCAAAGTATAAGACCTTGAATTAGATGACTTCTCATTACCATCCTTTCTTTTTCGTTTTCACCGAAGATTCTTCTTTTTAGATCTTGTAACACTATATTTTTACACATGCTACATTCTTCCTGTAACATGTTTTTCACTTCTTTGCATGTCTCTTCTTCTATCATTTTCCAAATTCCCTGGTAGTCCTCGTATCTTACCAAGTGATCTAACGTTTCTGGCTCCTGCTGACAGGTCGCACAACTGTCCATTTTGTATAGGTCCGGCCTTCTTGTTTTTAGCTCCACCATTGTTGGCAGAAGGCCATTAAGGCACTTCATTCTAAAAACCCATTCTCTATTTTTTTTTCATCTATGCATTTTCTTCCCTTATACTTCCCTATAAAATGCCATGTTTCCTTCCAATCTATATTACCCTCCTCTTTTTCAAAATTCCTTCCTTCGAATCTCTTGAGACCCACCCATTCTGCGTCCTGAATTGCTAATGCTACTTGACTCATAAACTTTCTGATCAGGCTATCAATTATAAAGTTTCTCCAGTATGGAACTACTTGCTGAATCCTGGTCCAGGGCCACTTAACACTTATAACAATGCTGCTTTTGGCCCCATTCTTCGCAAGTCTATCTGCTTCTTCATTTTCTTCGATTCCACTATGCCCCTTAACCTTTTGTAGCTCTACCTTCAACTTTTTAATTTCCTGTATTCGTATAATTTGCCACAACAAGCTTGCATTCTGCATCTTAAGACAGCTTCTCAGTTTCTTTAAGTTCTTGGTCTTCCTAATCGCCTGTATTGCTGCGAAACTGTCTGTGTATATCTGCACCTTCGCTCCTTCTGGGACTGCGAGAAGCAAAGTCCATATTGCTCCCAACTCCGCTCGGGTCGATGAGGGCCACTCTTCCAACCTACAACAAAAAGTTTTTTTGCTTTGATCTATTTGCGCATCTACAACGTTAAATGCCACCCAACCTATTCCCATTTGAGCACCTTTATTCTCTAAGTTCATTAGCGACCCGTCTGTGAAAGCTTTTATTGTTTTCTATGAACTCATTCTTTTTGACATACTCTCTAGCTCTTTTATTGCCTCTGACCTATGATGCTAGCTCTTATGTACTCTTCATTAAAAGAACTTATAGGTATCCCCACCAAACTCTGTTCTTCTATCTTCTCGGCCGCAGGGCGTTGCTCTGTTATATTTTCCCAAGGAACACCTATTTTTCTGTGTTTCTTGTCAGGGCATTCAAACTTCTCTATCCACTTTCTGTTCAACGCTCTTTTTTTGCTATGTACCCTTATACTTGCTTAACAAGACGTAGCAGCTTCTGCTTCCTTGTTTTTAAGTTCACACCCGTGCATTGTCTGATTATGGTAATGCCTTGCTCGTCTACATAATCCTTTTCCAATGTTCTACAAGGAACTCTTGTGAGGTTTTCTTCTTCATGATCTTTCCCAATTCCGTTTTGTTGCTTCCTTTCCCAAAGACTAGCCATTCTTGTCTTCGTCTATCATTGCTAATTGTCTCCAGATTGGCTTTCATATGCAGGAAATTTACTTTCTTCTGCGGGGCTTTCAGCTTCCTGCTCAACGGGTCCTCTAGTAGACTTGATTCGAGACTTCTATACCACTCAGGTACCCTTCTCTTTGCTGAGATACCTCTTATTTGTTTGACTTGCTTCCATGTAAGCATTCTCTCGCTTTCTATATCCAAAAGCTGCTCCAAAAAGAAGACATTCAATCTTCTTTCTTTTAGGAAGTTCTGCAGTTCTTTTCCGCTAACCAAGCCTACAATTTCTGTTCCCATTTTTTCTATCTTACATTTCATTTCTAGTTCCTCTGACCTGAAACTTATATTCAGTTTCTTTGCTTCAAGCACTATCTTGCAAACTAGATTGTTTTTAACCTTGCATTTCTCTATTCTTCCTTCTTCTAAGCCCAAAATGCAGGTTGTGCTTTTACAATTTAGCTGCGCCTGTTTTAGCCTTAGCCACACTGCTCGTCCCACATCACTTTTATTATTTAGCCTTGATGTTATTTCTGTGAAATGATGAGCTAGTTGATTTTGCCAAATCGACTTTACTCCAACAATATTCTGGTGTGTTAACGTAGAATTCGGAGTTGTCTTCATCATTCCTGCTTTATTTTTGATCAGCATTAGAAGGGGACTTTGCAACTTTTCGCAATTTTCACGTAATAGGAAGCAGTGCAGCAGTCTATATTCTAGTCACGGTAATAGTACTACATTGTTTATATATGCCATATGCGCTAGTAAGGCCTTCTTTCTTTTGATTACTTTCATAACTGTCAGGACTTTCTCCTTTGCTATTCTAACTGCTTGTATGATTTCTGCTTTTTCAGACAGCCACACATCTAAAAACCTCGTCAGGTCTTTCGCCTTTTTACCGCGGACTATTTCGTTCTTTGGCCCAAAAATTATGCCTTCTTGTACTGTATGCTTGTCATGTGCATTCAGCACTAGTAGTTCTGACTTTTTGCTATTGATCTCTATGTCGTTTACTTTATAGAAATCTTCTGCTACTCTAAGTATCTGTTCTAGCTCCAGTTTATCCCTTGCTATATATGTGGTATCGTCCGCATATGCTAGAACAGGTACCTGTAGATCCTGCACTTCTGCTTCGCCCCTTTGCAGATTGAGTGGCCAGTTTATCTGCATTTTGTAACCTCTGTCCCTTTCTTCTTGAATTTCTACTAGTAGTGGATCGTAGAAGATTTTCCAGACCAGGGGTGATATGACCTCTCCCTGGTCTATTCCGTCCCCTGCTATAAATTTTTCTGTGTTTCCTACCCCTGTTATAACCTCGATTTCTCTGTTTTTGTACAAATTGATTATAAAATCTACTGCTTTTGCTGGAAGTTTTATGCGCTCTAATGCTAGCTGCAGCATTTCGATGTTTACCGAATCGAAAGCTTTTTTCATGTCCTGGAATAGAATCCAGATTTCTTTTTTTCCCTCTCTCGCATCTTCCAGTATGCAGTTCATCAAATGCACCGGTGCCGCTGTACCTTCTTCCTGTAATCCGGCAAAGTTTCTTCCTTTAAGAATGCTCCTTTCTTTGAGAATTGTCCCTAGTCTGTTATTTAGTACTCTGACTACTGATTTTCTGAAGGTTTCCAATAAAAGAATGGGTCTGACATTGTTCAATCTATAACACCACTCTTCCTGCTTGGGTATTGGATACAGCATGCCAAGTTTCCACTTTTTGGGCATACTTCCTTCTTCAAGGCATCTACTTGCCATATACTGGAATATCTTTTTTGCGAAAGCACCCGCTTTTTTTAACATTGGGTAGGTAATACCTGACACTCCTGGCGCCGACCTGTTCTTGGTTTGTTCTAGTGCTTCTTCCCATTCATCCAATAACACCTTATCTAGTAATTGTTCATACCAGTTAGACTCTACTTCTTCTATCGGACAGAACCTTTTTTTCCATCTTTTCGGTAGATTTTCTGCCATCGATGACCGTTTTCTGAACTGTTCCGCGAAATGTCTTCTTACTTCTTCTAGTACTTCTTTTGGTTCGTTTAATAACTCCTCTTCCTCTTCTTCTATGCTTTTAACTACTCTATCAATTTGAATCCTCTTCTGTGGCCGATCCAACAAGCTGTCTATCATGCCTCTTTGCCCTTTCACTATCATCTCGTACCTGGCTTCTATACAAGTCCTGATTCTTTTTTCATCTTCATTTTTTAAAGCAACTTGCCACCTCTTGGTCAGGACAGTCCACCATATTTCTAGGGATTCATATACATTTGAATAGTTATCTAACATATCTAACTTCCACCGCTCCTTGAGCCGTTCTACGAAAGCTTCTAGTTCCGTCACCTCCTGCTGCTTTAACAATGTCTTCCCTCTGCTTTTCCTTAACCTTCTACACCACTTTCCTAGTGTGCGTATATCCTTCTTTAACTTTTTCGTATCTGCATTCACATATGACATGTCCTCTATTATAGGAGTTTTCTTCTTTTTTGGGAGTGTGACTGATACTGCTTTCTTTATACTGCTTTCTATGATATCCCACAACTGGTCCAGGGATCTGTTTTCTAACTCTGATTCTAATTCCTGCTGCTCCGTACAGGCTTCCTGGGTCTCTCTTTTTCTTTTACTTCCTTTCAAGATTTCAGTTTTTAGTTCAAGATTTAGTTTAGCTTGGTACTCTTCCCACATTTTCTCATCGACATTTTCTATATCTATTTCTAGTCTTTTTCTTCCTAATCTTCTATTTCTTGCTTGACTTCGCTTTCGCATATTTAACCCTGTTTCTACTTGTATGAAAACCAACTGGTGGTCACTGCCTGTTCTAAACGCCATGTCCTTGGTTTTGTACAGTAAAATAGTTTGTTTCCAGTGACTGTTGACCCAGATGGTATCGATTCTTGACTGCGCTTCTTTACGCCTCCAAGTTGGTTGCCCTAGGGAGTCAGACTCGTAAAACACATCTGTAAACCTTTTCCCTTTTAAGAGCTGTAGGATTTGTTTCTTCCCTTCTTTTTCCTTTCGGTCTTCTAAGTTGATCTTTTCTGTTTGGTTTGGATCCACATTAAAATCGCCCAAAACTATGCATCTCTGTTCCTTCTTCTTTGTTTCTACGTTTTTTAGACGTTCTTTTAAATAAGCTTGTATATGCTTTGAACTTCTGCACTTGTTGGTGCTATGTATACTACTATAATGTTTATCGAAAGACCCTTGAAATCCAGAACCATATCCAAAATATATGGGTTCTCCCTGTTTAACTTTACCACATGTTTCTCCCATTTTTTATCTATTAAAATTCTGACGCCAGATCCTTTCTTCTTTTCTTTCTCTGCAGCGGACCAGTAACTCTTCAGATTTTTATTCACCTTAAGCATAAATTTTCCTTCTTTTTCGGTCAGGTTCGTTTCTGCTAAGCCCATAATGTTAATATTTTTCTCCTCCATAAAATCTGATATCGTGTCCAATCTTCCCTTATTTGTTTTTAGTCCATTTACATTATGGAATCCTATCCCCAGTACACTAAAATCAATGTCTTCTAGTTTTCTCTCTCCTCCTTTCTCCTCTTCTTGCTTTTTTTTCCCCTTCCTCTCTGTTAAACCTTCACTGTCTCCCCTTTGTTTGGATGGAGAGAACTCTCCATCCTTTTTTTTAGAGATGCCCTTGGCAACTTTCAGGAGCGATAGGGGGCTTTCACCCCCTTATCGACATTCTCCAACAAGGAGAGCCTCTTTAGGATTTCCATTAGGATTTGGCGATTTTCAGTTTCTTCTGTCCTTTGTTGTGCGTTTTTGCTTCTATTTATTTCGTCTTTTCCTATTGCATTACTAATTGCACTTGTGCCTTGTTCTAGTCTTCTTTTTCTCCCTTTACTATTTATACTTCTGAGCTTTCTACTATGTACTATGTCTCTACCATCCCATCTTCTGCTATAAGTTACATACTCCTTGTTTTTTCTTTGTTTGATCCTCCTCTTATTTCTGGCTAGTCCCAGTTTTCTTTATTTGTTGCAGCTCGGTTTACTTGTTTCCACTCTAACTTAGTATTAAAGTAAAAAACTGTTGATAATTGTGTGGCTTTGTATTTAGCTTCTGTATCAAAATAGATATGGGCTGTGCCCTTTTGGTTCCTATGATAGTTATTTAGTACGTGTACTGCTTTTGCCTCTATTTTTTTAATTGTCGCAATAATAATGTATTAACTGCATTTCTGGGCAAATTTGTGATAGTTAGTTTGAATTTGTTTCCGTATTCTAATTCGTTTAGATTAAATCTTCCAGGGGTTGTTCTATATGTTCTACCCTCATCTAGGTAAACTGACCAACTGTTCCTCAGGACTTCTTCCTTGCGCTGATTTTCCATTTTCACTTTGATATACTCTGCTTTCGTTTTCCATCCTTGTAGCCAAGCCAAGACTATGGCCTTGCTAAAGAAACCCAAATATTTTTTAATTACTCTAGCATCCACTGTTTCCGGTAGATCCCAGATTGTAAAAAAATATTGTGATTTCCTACTTTGACCTCGAGTTGTAAAATTTCCCTTTGGTGCCCAAATAGAGTTATAAATGTCTTCACATTTTTTTTGTCGTTTTTTGTTCGTTATGTTTGTCGTCTCACATGTGGGAGGTGTTTTTTGTCGTAATTCAGCCTTTTTTTTTCTAGACCGTAGTCCCAACTTCCGCATTCCGCCTCCAATAATAGAGCCTTCACCTTCTTTTTCTCCTTCATATTATCCACTATCTTGTTGTCACTTTCCTCAACCTGTTCTTCAAAGACTCTTTTTTCTCCTTTACTGACTTCCACTTTTTGTAGTTGTTTCGGCAGTTCTTCTTCTACCTTTGTTTTTGGTTCCTCTTTTATATCCGTATGCTGTATTATGTCTTTATTACTTGTTTCATTTTCGTTTAGCAGCTCGATTTCTAGCTGTGTGATTGGTTCTTTGTGTATCACCTTATGCTTTGCCTATCTGTGTAACTTTACTATATTTCGTATTACTGCAATTATATGTGGCTGATCGATCTCCAAGAATTTTGCTATATCTGTGTCTATCTTAAGCAGTAACACTTTGTTTTCTCTAATTAAAGCTTCTCTTTCCTCGTTTGTTTGTTAAAGAAGGTCTTAAATTTTCCTAGAAGTGACATTTGTTCTATTCTATTACTCGTCTAGTTCAATGTTGTGTTGAAGTATTTTCTACTTTGTTTGTTTACAAATGCTTATGACGTGTTTGTTTTGTTGATTCACGAAAAATTACGTGTTTAACTTGTTTATTTCTCTATTTGGAATGCTTGTTTGTATTATTGATCACGTGTCCTATTGTTGTTGACTATGATCTGCAGTACAGGGTCTCAACGATATCCCCACTTTTTACAAAAAATTTTCTACAAGACCGAAATTTTACTATAGGTTTTTGTATCGTTTCGCTTTCTCCAATGTGGCCTAAGTAACTCCTATTTAATTTACTTCTTCTTTCTTTTTTCTTAGTGGCCTTTTGGTCCTTTCTCGATTTAGTTTGTGTTTTCTTCTTTTTTCCTTAGTACCAAAAATGAATCAGAGGATCAGCGGAAAGAGTTTAATAGTTTAATTTTAAAATCTTTTGACAACAATAATAATAATAATAATAATAATAATTTATTATCATTATTATTATTAGCATTATTATTATTATTTTATTATTATTATAATTATTATTATTATTGTTATTATTATTATTATTATTATTATTATTATAAATATATATATATATATATTTTTTTTTATAAGCATTCATTTCCATATTTATTAATAATATATCTATGTTGAATTTATAGGCGGTTTACCAAATTCCTACAGAAGATAACGAACCTTCCAAAAGCATTTCTTTAGCATTGCAAAGAGTTTTTACCAATTGCAGACGTCGGATACTCTGGTTGGAACAACAGAATTAACGAAATCTTTCAGATGGGATTTGTTAGATTCATTTATGCAGAACTCCAAACTCAAACCCAAATCCATGGTTTGCCGTGTTTGCTGCGTAGTATGGGGAATGGACCAAGTTCTTTTTAGTTTTGTTTTCGGCAGTTGTTGTAGTTGCTGTGGTTTAGGTGATTTATTTATTTTCCTCATGGTGTTTATAATAACAGAATAATTGTTGGAAAGTAGCAGCGATATCGGCACAGTTCTTTGACATATTTTTGCGTGTCGCCATAAGGACTAGCGCCTTGAATTTTTTTTTCCAGGTTAATTTTTCATTTATTGTTTTCAGAAGAAGTTTGTTTTTGATTAGATTTATGTCTAAATTTTTTTTACAAAAAAAACAATTGCTATTAATAAAAATAAGGCAATAAACCCCTAATAATGATTATTAAAAAGCGTTTTTTTGGGTTTTTAGGTGTGTTTACCGGTGAATGTTTATCAAAAAAAAGCTAATTTTATCACTACCTACCACTACGCCTATTAATTTTCTGATTCAGAATTCTAAAAAGAAAATAGGATCTTTTATTTTAAAAAAAAGGTACTTCTAAAACCCCCTATTGAATAAAATTTAATCTGCATTTGCACAATAAGATTTTAACAAGTCATTTTTCATTGACTACTCAATTTGAGCTATTACATGGGTCAGAAAATAGAGTCCTATGTTGGCTCAGGTCATTAACGGGTCATACAGAAAATCGTGGAGATTTTAAGATTAACACTAGCTTTTATTAAACATTATCCAGATCACATATCGGCGGATTTGTGAAATTTGACAAATAGAAAAACCAATGAGCCGTACCTCTGGTCAAATTTGCCAATATGAATACTGTAGTTATATAAATTACTCCAAAGGGTTTAAAGAGTAGAGCTTATAGAATTTTACAATTTTATATTACACCTGTTATATTAATATGTAACAAATATTTAAGCCGGGTAACCAAAACTTCTCAACCTTGTGAATTTATCTATTTTCTACATCAGAAATACTAGATCACTGAATTTTATTCATGTTATCCATGACCCGTATAACCCCGTGACCCACCAAGATGCTGACTTGTACGGATTAAACTGACTCGGGTAAGAGCTTTAATATATGTAAAATTTATATTTAGATTTACATTAACTTAATAAATAACTTTCAGTTCCCGTGGGTACTAGGAAAAAAGCACTGGCTAGTTTTTTTTGTAAATCATAACTCATTATTTTGAAATAATCCGGTATTAAACTGGTACTTGTTGATGCGATTTTCTAATGGCGCAATAAAAAATGCGGTATGGACCGAAAACATTGTTTATAATCACAAGTCGAAATAAGGCAAATCGGGTTCAAATCGGTATACCAAAATCCTGATTTGAAACAGATATTTGGCGCAAATAGGACCATTAGGACACAACTCAGATTCATATCGGCAAACTAATAGCTCAATAAGTAAATCGATAGAGCTATTAGATAAAATTTCAATAGTTCTATCGATTTACTTATTGAGCTATCGGTTTGCCGATATGCCTTAAATGCCGATATGAATCTGAGTTGTATCCTAATGGTGTCCTATTTGCGCCAAATATCTGTCAGATTCATATTAGGATTTTGTGATACCAATTTGAACCCGATTAGCCTTATCAGTTATTTCGACCTGTGAATCATATATTAAATTTGTTTAGCACTTGATCTAAATAAAGAGTATGAGTATTTATTGTCATCATTTAATTTATAACAGCTATTATTTAAATCATGCTAGCTTATTATTTAATCTCGAATTTTAGCTAAAAAAAAAAACTGCCAAAGCTTGGGCATCGTTTCTTTCTTTTTCTAATCTTTTTACAATATCGGGTAATTTTTTCCCAGAGATTAAAAAGAATGGTAAAGTAGTACTCGAGACCGAAGAAATGGCCCGGGCTGAGGACAAAACTTGAAATTACTTGGTTTCAACTGGCCAAAAAATCTAAACTAACTAAAGAGTTTTTTCGAATATTTAATATTTTTATTTGGAGACAGTTTTCTTATCAAAAATATTACACTTGCCTTTACAATGGTAAAATTTAGTAAGTTGAACCCAAGGGAGAAAAGACGGAGAAAAAGACACCCGCAAATTAGGTTATTGAAAATGGCAAGGGGTTCATTTAGAGGATGACTATGATGGATTTTTATTAGAAGAACCAGGTCTCAGAAAACTTATATTAGCCAGGCCATAGCCAAAGCTCTCGGACGGGGATTTCTATTACCATCAATATTCTCCAAATATTCCTGCACTAATTCTTTAATACCCTGGAAGTTTAACAGGTCTAGCGAAAGACAAACAAAAAGAATTAGCCGACGGACCCCAATAACCATGCCTCAGAAGCCAGTATCTCCTCCCGTGAAGTTTACGAATACTCCTGTAAAACTCTGATTACTCATCTTTTGCCGGTCCAAACGATAATTGGCAAACTTGATAAAAATGTAAATAAGAGCGTAAGTATTTAGACATATTTCTTTGGTCCATCTTGGCACAGGTAATTTATCATTTTTTCGTATTTTTTCTTATTCTTCTCCTTTTTGTTGAGAAGACAAAGCAGTTCATAGTGGCAATTTACTTTCTTTTTCGTCATAGAGAATTATAATATGCTATACAAGCTTTGTATTGGAATAATCCAGAGTTAAACTGATATAGAATCATATTTGCGCCATGATTCCTATTGCATTCCTTATTTGGTTAGAATTACTATTTGAGGAAGGTCATTGCAACTCTATTAATATCCAGTTTATATTGTAGTTATTACTTCTACTAATCGTCAGACAATATAAGGCTCAAGAAGATTATTGAAAGGTTGACTATTAAAGCGATAAAATATGATTTGTTTAAAGATACATTATAGCTGATAAGTATCGTTACGATCTTCTCGCCTTATTAATTATTAAATTAAATTGACCCTACTATAGTGTTACAAATTGTCAAAATTCTTTCAATTGATTAGTTGATAAATTATTTTATTCAACTATCGATTTAATCGATTGGTAACTAATCGATTAATCGATTGATCGATCAGTTGACCAATCGATTAAAATCGATAGTTGTCCAATAGACTAATCAATTGGTCTTGGCAGAAATTCAGATCTGAAAAATTCTAATGTAGAAGATGAATGGACTTAAATTGTGAGCATGGTTGAGGTAAAACTTTCGATAAATGTCTTAAAAATTCAGAAATAAAACTGTTAACTGATCGTTATCAATTTTCATCAATAAAATTACCAGCTGTCACAAGTGTGTCTGTTCTTAAATATCTGATTGAATAAAAAAAGTGTCTTGACTAATAATGGAATACATCGTCTCACAATGATCGTATCCTTGTGAGATCTGGTTCCCATATACATGCACTAATGACTTTGTGATGTCCTGATTATCCTTTTCTAGACGGCTCAAAACAAATATAATGAACTACATAGGGAATTAAATTATTACGTGCATGGAGCATATATAAATCCTTCTTCCCATCTTTTTTAGCAAATTTTATTGCTTTTACATGCCTGAACATTGTCCCTTTTTCTTGTTGGATTGTTTTTGTGTTGATAAGACAACTTCTATAGCTATTTGACACGAGTTTGCTTTGGCGAGTTGTGTGATTGAACATGCGCACAACCTTCTTGCTTCAACAAGGCAGATGGCTTAGTGCTTTGGCAATGGCAGTTTGTTTGTTCCGCAAAAAAGATACAATCTGGCAGTCTTTTAATAATATAGTCTTCTTAGGAGCAGTCATCGCCTTTCAAGGCAGGCTCAGGATCTGACTGTTACCTTTCTGCATTTTATTTTTTCGCTTTTTCTTTATTTCTGATACCCTTCTTCAGTTGACTTTTACATGCCTAAACATTGTCTCTTTTTCTTGTTGGATTGTTTTTGTGTTGATAAGACAACTTCTATAGCTATTTGACACGAGTTTGCTTTGGCGAGTTGTGTGATTGAACATGCGCACAACCTTCTTGCTTCAACAAGGCAGATGGCTTAGTGCTTTGGCAATGGCAGTTTGTTTGTTCCGCAAAAAAGATACAATCTGGCAGTCTTTTAATAATATAGTCTTCTTAGGAGCAGTCATCGCCTTTCAAGGCAGGCTCAGGATCTGACTGTTACCTTTCTGCATTTTATTTTTTCGCTTTTTCTTTATTTCTGATACCCTTCTTCAGTTGACTATACTCAGTCATGCAAAAAATTTCGCCTCTAATATTGAGCGATAGGGCCTCTGACTTTGTATATTTGATTAACATTTATCCTTTACAATATTCATCATCTTTTTTTGCTTTGATATTACAAAGTTATTTATTCTATATTTTTTCGTCTATCTATTTCTACATTAGTAAAGCAAAAAATTTTGTTTTTTCATTGAAGTGATAGAGCCTTTAACTATGCAAATTACATTTTAAAAAATAATATGATGCAGGGAATCGCATTAAATGGCTTAGGGTCTGCGTAATCCCTCCCTTGAAAGCATATCATATATTTTATTTATTTTTCTTTCTAAGCCTATAAAAACACTATTATTAGAGAACACAATCGTCAGTTATAATTGTTTTCATAGCACTTACATTATTACATTATTACATTATTACATTTTCTGGTATATCTATTTTACATTACTATGTTTCTGTTATAAAATCAAAGTTAATTTTTTATAAATATAAAAGTTATTGTTTTGAATTTCCCCATGTATTTCGTGAACTTACAAAAGTTTATAAAAGATTATAAAATTGATTAATAAATTTTTTTTAATAAAATCAATAGCAGAATGAAAACTTGTAAAGTATTTTTTCAATACTTTGAAATATTTCAAACGTTTTGCATTTTCTTAGGCTTATTCAAAAATATATGTTATAAATGATGAATCACTTGATTTATATTTTTTGTCACTTTGTAATTTCATGAAAGTTTACAAAAGATTATAAAATAATTAGTAACTTTTTAATAAAATCAATGCTTAAACAAATACTTGAAAACTTTTAAAGTATTTTTCAATACTATGAAATATTTTGAAAGCTTTTGCATATTCGTAACACTATTCAAAAGTATAAGCTATAAACAAAGATAAAATATAACGTGTAATTTATTTTGCTTTAGATAAATAGGTTCATTTAATTTGTTATATTTTAAAAACTATAATTTATTTCAAAACATAGCATAAAAATGTAAAATTTTTTTTATATTTTAATATTTTAAATCATTCAATTTTTAAATTGTATTACAAATTTGCTATTATGTCAAAAAAAATGCCTTTTGCAATATTCCGAAATATCATAAAGTATTTAATCTATTAAAGAAATTATGCGAAGTATTGCGAAATGTTTTAAATGTATTTGCTTTAATTTTATACATTATTGCTAATTGTCTAATAAATTTCTTGTGTTTTAAAAAATAATTTATAAATTATATTTTTCTGAAAACTTTCTCTAATTTTTGTTATTTTTATTATCAAAATATATATTTATTTATTATTTTAAATAATATTACATTTCTAAATTAAAATATATATTTATTTACTAAATAGTCATTATCTTTATCAAATCTTGGAATTATATGGACATTATCTTTAATTGCTTCAATATCAATTATATTATATATTTCAGTTAATTGAAGCCTAGGACATCCATAATAAAATGGAGTTTTCTTAAATTTAAAATCATACCATTGAATTAATGCTAAATTAAATATTTTAGCTTCTAATTCAATTTTTGCTAACAAGCATACCTGTCCATAACAAATTCCTTGATCTGATAAATATTCAGATAATTCTTCAAAATTCATAGCAACAGCTATATTGCTATAGCAAGCTTTTCCATAATAACTATTTGTTGCATGAATTTTTAATCCATTCTGTATAGTTACTGAACTATATATTTTAACTATACTATTATTTAGATTATTTTGTTCTATTAAACTAAAATATATATCCAAATATTCTAAAAGATTATTTAATCCAAAATGTAATTTTGAATTTAAATTATTGTTTTTTAGCTCTTCATTAATAAATTCTTGAGCATTATTTAAATTAAATTTCCAAATTAAATTATTAAATTTAAAAGGATATATAATTTTAGCATTTTGATTCGATTTGGCAGATAATTTTGTTACAATATCTTGCCTTTGAATCTATTTAATTTAAATTAATTAAAATTAAAATTTAAATATAACAAATATTATAAAATTAAAATTTAAATATAACAAATATTATAAAATTAAATACTTACCATTTTTAATATTTGAATTTCTATATCTTTTTTATTAGTTAAATAATAAGGTGATTTGACAAAATCTTTATGAAGACTTTCATATGTTTCAGTAGAAAATCCATTCAAAGGTCCATACTTTTTAATTAAATCTGTTGTATGATAAACCCATGAATGTAATTTTGGAAATTTAAGTCCTGATGAAGAAAATTCTTGAAAAATATCAACAAATTTTTTTGCCCAACTTCTTATTAATTTCTAAATAAAAATAAATTATATTAATATTAAAAATTTTAATTTATTAAAAATTTTAATTATTAAAAATTTTAATTTATTTAAAAATAATAAAATTACCTCAAAATTTTCTAAATCTTTTTCACTAAACTCTTCATATCTACTCATAAGATACATATTATTCCAGTCTTCATAAACTTTCATTAATGTTTTGTTTAAATTATTATCTTCTGTCAAATCATCTAAAACAAATATCATAATTTTCATAAGATTACGATATTCATTTGCTGTATTAGCAGTTTGTATTCCATTTTTAAATATTTTTAATCCAGAATGTCTTGGAATATTTGCTAATCTATTATCTATTTTATCCAATATTAAATGTCCACATCTGGATTTTAAAAGGTCATAAGTAAAAGTAATTTGGTGGTTATATAATCCCAAATCTAAATGATGCATTTTATCAATTACTGTAGCTTCATAAATATTAATATTACTGAAATTAAAAAATTTAATAATATTTAGAAAATTATATATAAATGTATAAAAATACAAATATCCGCAAAAATTAAAATTTTTATATATAAAGTGTAAAATTACAAAATTTTACAAAAATTTGCAAAATTTTAGAATTTTACATATAAATGTATAAAATTACGAAAATTTGCAAAAATTTGTAAAAATTTAAAATTTTATATATAAACGAATAAAATTACAAACATTAGCAAAAATTTGCAAAATATACAATTTTATATAAAAACACATAATATTTCAAAAACATGCAAAAATTTGCAAAAAATTTGAAATTATATATAATTGTATAAGTTCGCAAAAATTTAGAATTTTATAAAACATATAAAATTACAAAAATTTGCAAAAATTTGCAAATAATTTAATATAAACGTAAAAATGAATAATTACAAAAATTTGCGAAAATTTGTAAAACTTTTCAAAAAATTATATAAAAATTTATACTTACTTGAATCTCCAAAAATAATTTTGTACTGATTCAATACATACTAATTTTTCTTCGTCATTTTTTAAATAATTTTGCATATTTTGATGAGTTCTAAATTCTAATTCACTTTTAGAAATCTTCAAATTAGCAAGATTCTTTCTTTCAATTAAACAAAAATGACAAGGGCATGTGGAATTTGTTGACTTGTAAGTCAAACAAAATGTTGCAGCCTCGGGCCAATCTGCAATAATAGTCGAAATTTTTGGAAAAAACCAAATATACTTGTCACCAAATTGTAAATCTATACCATTTTCTAAAGATCGAATTGGTTCTAAAATTATTTCCAAACATTTATGAAATGTTTGTCTAACTGTAGTTTTGTCTAAGCTAGAAGATGTTTTTATTATAGGTAAGTAACCTAAAAGTTGCTTAACATCTTGCTTGTTTCTTCTCCAAGTTTGTATATTACCCAGTGACAAATATATTGGATGATGTTGGCTTTTTCCTAAATTATCACAGTTGGTTGTTTCAGAATACAAAATAATTGATAAAATTTTAGAGCCAGTGGGCAAAGAATTTTGTGTAGATTTCCACCATATTCCATTATTTTGTTCTTTATAAAAAATTTCTTTGCCTTTCTATAGAAGATAAAATTATAAATAAATTTAGAAATTAAAATAATATAAAATATAAAACATACCTCTGAAATTTTGCTAAGTTCTTCGTAATCTGTCGCAAAATTTTGTATAAGGTCAGGTACTTTCAAAATATTTTTAATACATTTAAAAATTGGAATATAGTGTAAAAAATATTCAGAATCATCATGTTTTAATACACAGGTCTTTTTATAAGACAAATCTGATTCCATATTGTTCATATTTGTTTTGCCTTGTGAAATATTACTTGGCAATGGTGATTTAGAAAGTTTAGAATGTTTATTAAAAAATTTGATAATTGCGTTTCCTACTGCATTACTCAGTTTAAACTTAGTAACCAAAGCCATTAAATCTGCATATGCTTTATTCGAAAAATCTTTATATTTTTTAGAATTATCTTTATCTGAGCTAGATAATTCGTCGCAGGATTTAGAAGGTTCTATTTCTTCGGCAATATCTTTATAATTTTGCAAAGTATCTTGAAGAATTTCGAAAAACTCTTTATTATTATCAGCAGCAACCTCGAAGCTCATATCATTCTCATCTTCTAATTCAAACGACATATCGTTATCTACTTCGACGTTTTTCGAAATATTGCAAAGGTTTTCCTCTTTTGAAGCAATTTGGCTAAAATCATCTGCAGATTTATGCTATTGTTTTTCAAACTTAATACTGCTTATAGAAATTTTTTTAGAACTATATGACTTATTTTTGGAGGTTTTAGAAAATATGTTAACCGTATTTTTGTTACTAGGTCTATTATTTTGAATATTTTTAGAATCTTTCGTAAAACTATGGCTTTTGCTATAAGGAATCTGAGACATTTGGTTATCATCATCATAATCAACAGTTTTAATGCAATTATTCATATTTTGACTATAACCAATTCTTGAAGAAATTGTACGTTTACAAATTGGGCACATATAGCCGGACATTTTTAATATTATTATAAAGTTAAGGTAATTTTTTAAAGTTGAAAGAAAAGTTTCAAAAATTTTAAAGTTAAAGTAATTTTTAAAGCAAAAAAAAATTTTTAAAATTAATTAAATTTTGAATAATTATAAAATTTTTCGTAAATATTCTAATCCTAATTCATTTTAGTGTATACTTCTTATATTATGCGTGATTTTATTTAAAGGTAAGATTATTTAGAAAAATTACAAAATAGGCCAGAGTTTTCCACATGTAGTTAAAACCTGCAGAAAGTTTAAATAAATTTGTTTGTTTTGTATTATTCAATATTTTTGGAACTTGTATTGTACTTTTGATTATATTCGTGAATTTATATAGAAATATTCATTGTTTATAGTAAATAATTGATTTGCCATTATTATTTAATAGTATTGTTCGATCATTGAATAATTTTCAAAATTCAAAATTATCTTTGTATAACTTTAAAATATACTTAAATATGTTAAACTTAATTAATTTATATGAAAGTTTAATAAACATTATAAGTTTATAGCTTATTTCGTAATAAATGAAAATAGCTAATAAAATTTTTTGACAACACAAAAACACTTGCACGTTGATTGAAGATCTATTCTGATTTTGTAATAGTTTATCAAACAATAGATATGCACGTTGGTGTCTTCGATAAACTAACTAAGATAATCGTGTGTAAGTGTGTATAGTGTTGTTAAAAAAAATTTATGAGTTTTTTGATATGATATGTATTCGAAATATTTTAAAAATTTATATAAATTTTAAAAAATCTTTTTAAAACATATATAATTTTGAAACTTTTGTAAAGCTATGAATATTTTAAAAAAATTTGAAGAAATATAAATGTTGGAAACTGTATTCGTTAATATTTATTTTATTGTAATATATTTAATAACATACAATAATACAATGAATATAGGGTGAACTTAAGTTTCGTTAGGTTATTTTATCATAGATTGAACAATAATAAATATTTACGTAAATTTATAAAGCTAATTGCACATTAATGCACATAAATTAAATATTTCTATAAATAGTTAATGCATGGTCGGGGTTTGTTTATTAAAAATTTTAAGTTTGATTATCATTACATTTTTTTTTGAAGTTTATCGTAATCTATTATAATTAGTTATTGTTCGTAAGATTGCATTTATTAAAAATTTTTGATTACATTAGAAAATAAAGTTTATTATAATCTATTTGTATAATTAGTTATTGTTCATTATATTTTAATCTAAGATTGCATTTACTAAAAATTTTTGATTACATTAGAAAATAAAAAATTTGTATAAATATGAAGAGATTTATGAAAAGTAAAGCTTCAAAATTTTTTGCAATTCATCAAAAATGTCTTACTACAAAGATACTAAAAAGGTTGGAAAAATGTTCGCTCGCTTGACTACAAGTGGTTCTAATCCCGCGATGGCTGGTTCTTCGTCATCTGCTACAAAAAAGGCTAAAAAAGCCAAAAAAGCCAAGAAGAATAAAGATAAAGGAAAAACAAAAGAAACTGTAGAACGTGTTTCTCCGTTAATTGAGCTCTCTGACAGAGTATCTCCCGCGTCAGATGTTCCTATAGCTCCTATGACAGCTTCTTATGAACATGCTTCTGGTTCTGGATGTAATTGAAAAATCTTTATGCATTTTACAAATTTTAAAATATTACAAAAATTTACGCAGAATTCAAAATTGAATGATAATAAAGTTTCGTTTTACAAACTTTATTATCATTCAATTTTGAAACTGCGTAAATTTTCGTAATTTAACTATGATATTCGAAATATGTTAATATTTTTTAAATTACTTATATAAGGGCAAATTACTTCAGCTAAGATTAAAAAGTTGTTAGATAATCAGAGGAAGTTAATGCACAAAGTTGATAGATTAATGGCGAGGTTTGAAGAGATGGAGGAGAGAATTGATTCGAGATTGAGGGCGGTGGAAGATAAGTTGTTTGCTCCGTTAGATGTCTCCGAACTACAGTTGTTTGTTGAGGTATACTTAATAAAATTTCGAATAATTTCGTAAATTTTTATAATGTTAAGTTAATTTATAATCAATAATTTGTATATAATTTTATATGTATTTTAAAACAATAGTCGACTGTTAAGGGTGCAACTAATGCCTTGATAAAAAAAACCGTATACCCAACTCAACAAGAACTTAAAGAGGCGGTTGAAGATTATTTGGGAGAAAATAATTATGACTTTTTGCAAGGTTTCAGAAATAGGAAAAGTAAATGGGACGCATATTATGAAAAAAATTTCTATAATCCGGTAAATAATTGTATTTATATTTTTATATTTTTAATTTTTTTTTATATTAATTTTATTTAATTATTACTATAGCTTCTTAAGACAATGCGTTCCAAACGTGGCACCCTTACCCTAAGATCAAAGATGCGGTATTTGCGGTATTTGGGGATAGCATGCTAGACCGGATCGACAGCAATGCTATTCCCGAAGAAGTTCATAATTGGAAACAATCGGCTAAAACAAAAGCCGCTTATTCCAAATTATTTTCACCAATTGTCGCAAACGATCCAGAAAATACATATATCTCGCATATTTTAACAAAAGTTTTTCCCAAGGGGGAGGCGGAAGAAAACTTGATGGCTTTTGGAATTGGTGTAGCCCAAGCCTTACTAAGCCCTAAATATGAAAAAATCACTATAGAAGAAAAAATCATGAAAGACCGAATTGAAAAAAATGTGGTAAAAATTTAAAGTCAAAGTTTTATAGTTAGCGAAAAATTTTGAATATATTCGAATATTTCTTACAATGTAAGAAATAATCGAAATTTTTCGTAAAATATTTTTGTATTACATAATTTAATTATATATTGTACATTTTTGTATGCTATATTACTTAATAAGGGTACTTTCCTGATTTCTGATGATGATGATAGTGATAGCAGCAGTAGCAGCAGCAGTAGCAGCAGTAGCAGTGGTAGTAGCAGTGGCAGCAGTAGCAGCAGTGTAAATATTTAATATTTGTTATAATATAATAATAATTTAAAATTAATAACTAATTAGCTTTTACAATATTCAAGTCTTCAAATAAAAGTAATTAGCCTGAAGATATGCAAGATCAACCTACACCTACTCCTGAAGATACTGAAGATCAAGCGGCAGTTTCTGAAGTACAGTATAATTTTTTTAATTTAATATTACGATAACTTTATTTTATAACTAATTTACTTATAAAATTTTTAGACTGCTGATGTGCCAGAAATTTCAAATGTTCAAAATGAAGGTGTGCCTGAAACTACCCAAGTTCAAGAAGAGGCAGAAAAAAGTGGAACAAGTGTAATTATTATAATTTATTAATAATATGATAAATTTTAATTTTATATCTAATTAACTTGTAATTTTTCTAGACTCCTGAAAAACGCAGTGCCCTGAAAAGTTCTGAAGTTCAACGAGAAACTCGGGTAATTATTATAATTTATTACTATGATAAAAATTAAATTTTATAACTAACATTTTATATACAAATTTAACAGTTTGCTAAAAAATGAGGTGCTATGCAAAATCCTGAAGAAGATATTGCAGAAGGATCAGGCGTAAGTTCTATATTCATATATTAATTAACAGCATTTTATACTTTTATATAAATTAACTTTATTAATTAATTTAATTATAAATTTTATAACTAACATTTTATATACAAATTTAACAGTTTGCTAAAAAACAAGATGCTATGCACAATTCTGAAGAAGATATTTCAGAAGGATCAGGCGTAAGTTCTACATTCATATATTAACAACATTTTATACTTTTATGTAAATTAACTTTATTAATTAATTTAATTATAAAAATTATAAGACTTCAACAAAACATAATTCTCCAGAAATACCCGAAAAACCACGAAAAAGACAAAAAAAAGATAAAGAAGTTCAAAAAGCTGCTGCAGTCGCAGCAATTAAACCAAAAAAACAAGCCACAAAAAAATCTGCCAAAAAAGACAATAAATAGCATAGTGTTATGCATAATTTAAATTTAGCGTAGTATTATGCATATTTTAAAATTTATTAAAAATTACGAATTTTTTTTATAATAATAAAATAAATATATGCATGTGATAATAAAAAAATTCTATATAAACAATGATCGACATTTTTTTTCAACTTTATGTACAAATTTGAAACGACAACAATTTATTAATAAAAATATACAAAAATTTTCAAAAACTTTTTTTTTGCTCAATATTTTTGATGCCTAGTAGTATTTGCTTAAGTATTTTCGATAGTTATCTTTCTAAAACTTTATAAAACTTTTCAAACAAATTTTATTTTGATGAAAGACTTTGCAGACTTTGCAGACTTTGTAGCCAAAAAAAATTTTCTGCTGATTTTTTTGTTGTTTACTTACTAAGACTTTATTATTTTGTTTATGATATATGAAGTTTTCGAAACATTTTACAAGAACACCTTTGCAAGAAAACAAACAACTTTTCGAAACCTTGCGCAAGCCAACCCAAACTTCTGACACTTCCGACACTTTGAAAAAACACAGAACAGATTTCTTCAGCAATTTATAAATTTCCAGGAACGTTTTTTTAAAGAAATGATTTAGTTAGGTGCAAGTTTTTCGCAAGTTTTTGCAAGGTTTCGCTTTATTTAATTTTTCATTTCATGTTTTTTGTTTTTGTTTTTTTGTTTTATTTTTAAAATTTTTTTTATTAATTTATTTATTCTGGCACTTTGCGAGAACAGAACCCTTACTTCCTGGTACTTTGAAAGAAAACAAATCCAGACTTTTTCGGCACTTCGTGACTTTTTTGGCATTTTGCAAAAATATTAATCCAGCTTTCAAAATTTCTGAATTCGTAAGAACATGAACTCTTACTTTACTTATTTTTTATTTTATTTATTCCTGACTTCTTTGACACTTTGCGACTTTTCCGGCACTTTACAAGAATACCATCTCTGGCACTTTGCAAGAACATACTAGATTTCTCCGGCAATTTGCAAGAACACCAATACTTCTGAGAAATATTTTTTTTTTATTTGTTTTACTTGAATATTTTAGGAAGTATTTAGAAAAAGAGAGCGAAACAAAGTTATAGCCAAAACAAAAGAAATAGCCAAAGCGAAGACGTCAGCAAATTTATAATAGCGTAATCTTACGTAAGATTTTACTAACCATAATATAAGCAAATATTACGTAATATATTTCAAAATATTTCGAAATATCAAATTTTCGAAATATTACGAAAGTAATTTTCAAATATTTCGAAATATGTTACGAAATATTTCGAACACTTTCAAAATATTTTAGGACTAGGAAACCAAGCTGGATCAGTAGATCTGTAATCTGGATCGCGCATTAGACTGATTTTTCGAAATAGTTCAAAATAATTCGATGATATTCAAATTTTGTACTACAAGATCAGATTAGATCTTTTGTTTATAATTAGATCTTCTATTTTTTTCACTTTTTTGTTTTTCATTTTTTGTTTTCGTTTTATTTATTTATTTTTTAATTTTATTATTTTATTTTATTTCGGCACTTTACAAAAAAACTACCAACTTTTCGAAACCTTGCGCATGCCAACTACGATTTCCGACACTTTCAAGAACACACCCCCAGCAATTTCTAAATTTTCATGAACTCTTCTGTAGAGAAATAGGCGCATGTTTTCGCAAGTTTTTGCAAGTTTTTGCAAGTTTTTGCAAGGTTTCGCTTCATTTATTTTTTCGTTTTATGTTTTTTGGTTTTAATTTATTTTATTTCGACACTTTGCAAGAAAAACAAACAACTTTCGAAACATTGCGCATGCCAACTATGACTTCCGTCACTTTCAAGAATATACCCCCGCAATTTTCAAATTTTCAAGAACGCTTCTTTAGAGAAATTGGTGCAAGTTTTCACATGTTTTCGCAAGATTTCGCAAGTTTTTGCAAGTTCTTGCAAGGTTTCGCTTCATTTATTTTTTCGTTTCGTGTTTTTTGGTTTTGTTTTTTTTTGGTTTATTTTTAAAATTTTTTTTATTAATTTATTTTATTTGGGCACTTTGCGAGAAAAACAAACCTTTTCGAAACATTGCGCATGCCAACTACGACTTCTGACACTTTCAAGAACACACTCCCAGCAATTTCTAAATTTTCAAGAACGCTTCTTTAGAGAAATGAGCGCAAGTTTTTGCAAGTTTTTGCAAGTTCTTGCAAGGTTTTGCCTCATTTATTTTTCATTTTGTGTTTTTTGTTTTTGTTTTTTTTTGGTTTATTTTTAAAATTTTTTTATTAATTTATTTTATTTCGGCACTTTGCGAGAAAAACAAATAACTTGTCGAAACCTTGCGCATGCCAACTATGACTTCTGACACTTCCAAGAACGATAGAAAACAAAGAAGCGAAGATAATAGCTAACTGTGGAGTGAGCGAAAATAAGTGTATAGGGCTAGTTTTTGTATATAGTAATAGAATTAGATGCGACGAAGTGCGAAAGTAGTTTAAAATATTTGTAATAATGTAAAAATAATACGTAATATATAATAAAGAAATGTATATTTAATAAATGTAAAATATAATGTATAAGACCATATAAAGTTAATTTTTTGGTTCTCATAACATGAGACAAAAAAAAAGACCCAGCTGGCCGGACTTTTATTTAAAAATTTTTAAAATTTTTTAAATTATAAAATTTAAATTTTAATTTTAAAAAATAATAACCCGGCATTATAGTATTAAATAAAGTAATAACCCATCTGCCTGGACTTTATTTAAAAAATTTTATATATAAAAAATTTTAAATTTTATAAAATTTTTAAAAAAAAATTTTTGAAATTCCACCTGGCTATTAAAACATATAAAAAAATTTTTTCAAAAAATTTTCAAATTATGACCCGGCCGGGTTATGAGAACCAAAAAATTAAGTTGATATGGCCTAATAATAATAAATAAAAAAAATATAAAATTTTATATTAAATTGCGAAAACTTGCGAAATATTGCGAAAATCTGTAAAAAGTATAATTATGTGAATATGTATATCGTTTATTTATTTTTTAAAAATTTTGAAAATTTGTGAAATATTCAAAATATTGCGAAATATTCCCAGTTTTTGCAAGTTTTCTGTTCGTAATACCTCATAGTTTTACGCAGTTTTTCATTAGTTTTTGACTAATTACGTTTCGCTATATTTCGAATTTACTATGCCGTAAATGTTCGTAATTATTACACTTTTGTAATACTCCGAAGTTACTTAGCGTAAACTTTCATAATTATTACCCCTACGTAATACTCTGAACTAATCGTAAGTTTTTCGTAAGTTTACCCTCGCGTAAAAACTTACGGAGGTTTATGCATATTTTTTTTTGCTGATATACCTGGAGAGAAAAAAGAAGTGTAGCCGAAATTAGACCAAAGAATAAATGCTACAGACTTCAAAACCAAATTTATATCCGTTTCAACGAAGAAGACTTGACTATATACCTGGAGAAAAAAAAGAAGTGATAGCCAAAATAGATCAAAGAATAAAAGCTACCCACTTCAAAACCGAATTTATATCCATTCCAACGAAAAGACTTGGCTACGTACCTGGGAGAAAAAAGAAATGGTAGCCAAAATAGACTAAAAGAATAAAAGCCACAAACTTCAAACCCGAATTTATATCCATTCCAACAAAGAAGATCAGCTACGTACCTGGAGAGAAAAAGTGGTAGCCAAAATAGACTGAAAAAATAAAAGCAACAAACTCCAAAACTGAATTTATATCCATTCCAACAAAGAAGATCGGCTACGTATCTGGATAGAAAAAAGAAGTGGTAGCCAAATAGACTGAAAGAAAAAAGCCACAAACTTCAAACCTGAATTTATATCCATTCAACGAAGAAGATCGGCTATGTACCTGGAGAGAAAAAGAAGTGGTAGCCAAAATAGATTGAAAGAATAAATGCCACAAACTCCAAAATTGAATTTATATCCATTCTAACAAAGATCGGCTATGTACCTGGAGAGAAAAAGAAGTAGTAGCCAAAATAGACATAGACTGAAAGAATAAAAGCCACAAACTCTAAAACCAAATTTATATCCATTCCAATGAAGAAGACTTGGCTACATACCTGGAGAGAAAAAAGAAGTGGTAGCCAAAATAGACCGAAGAATAAATGCTACAGACTTCAAAACTGAATTTATATCCGTTCCAACGAAGAAGACTTGGCTATGTACCTGGAGAGAAAAAAGAAGTGGTAGCCAAAATAGATCGAAGAATAAAAGCTACAGACTTCAAAACCGAATTTATGTCCATTCTAATGAAGAAGACTTGGCTACCTACCTGGGAGAAAAAAGAAGTGGTAGCCAAAATAGACCAAAAGAATAAAAGCTACAAACTCCAAAACTAAATTTATATCTATTCCAACGAAGAAGATCGGCTATGTACCTGGAGAAAAAAAGAAGTGGTAGCCAAAATAGACCGAAAAAATAAAAGCCACAAACTCCAAAACTAAATTTATATTCATTCCATCAAAAAAGATCGGCACGTACCTAGAGAGAAAAAAGAAGTGGTAGCNAAAGCCACAAACTCCAAAACTAAATTTATATTCATTCCATCAAAAAAGATCGGCACGTACCTAGAGAGAAAAAAGAAGTGGTAGCCAAAATAGACCTAAAAAATAAAAGCTACAAACTCCAAAACTGAATTTATATCCATTCCAACGAAGAAGATCGGCTACGTACATAGAAAGAAAAAGAAGTGGTAGCCAAAATAGACCGAAAGAATAAAAGCCACAAACTCCAAAACCGAATTTATATCCATTTCAACGAAGAAGACTTGGTCACATACCTGGAGAGAAAAACAAAGTGGTAGCCAAAATAGACCGAAAGAATAAAAGCCACAAACTCCAAAACTGAATTTATATCCATTCCAATGAAGAAGATTGGCTACATACCTGGAGAGAAAAAATAAGTGGTAGCCAAAATAGACCAAAAGAATAAAAGCTACAGACTTCAAAACTGAATTTATATTCATTCCAATGAAGAAGATTTGGCTACGTACCTGGAGAGAAAAAAGAAGTGGTAGACAAAATAGACCAAAAGAATAAAAGCTACAGACTCCAAAACCGAATTTATATCTATTCCAACGAAGAAGACTCGGTTATGTACCTAAGAAAAAAAAGAACTGGTAGCCAAAATTGACTAAAAGAATAAAAGTCACAAACTCCAAAACTGAATTTATATCCATTCCAACGAAGAAAACTCAGCTATGTACCTGGAGAGAAAAAAGAAGTAGTAGCCAAAATAGACTGAAAGAATAAAAGCCACAAACAAATTTATATCTATTTCAACAAAGAAGATCAGCTACGTATCTGAAGAGAAAAAAGAAGTGATAACCAAAATAGATCGAAAGAATAAAAGCCACAATCTCCAAAACTGAATTTATTTCCATTTCAACGAAGAAGACTTGGCTACGTACCTAGAGAGAAAAAGTGGTAGCCAAAATAGACTAAAAGAATAAAAGCCACAAACTCCAAAACCAAATTTATATCCATTCAAATGAAGAAGAATGGCTACGTACCTGATGAGAAAAAAGAAGTGGTAGCTAAAATAGACCGAAAGAATAAAAGCCACAAACTCCAAAACCAAATTTATATCCATTCCAATGAAGAAGACTCAGCTACATGCCTGGAGAGAAAAAAAAAGCGTTATTAAGTGCAAATAAAAAAAAAAGACTAAAACAAAGCCACAACTTTGACGAAATTTGCGCTAACACTAACAACAATGATTCAACTATATATCTGGAGAAAGAAAAAAATAAAGAGTTAGTCAAGTGCAACCAAAAAGACCAAAAGACAAAAACTATAAACTCCTAAAGAAAAAAAAAACAAAAATTATGTATCACGTATATTAGATAATCTGATCAGAGTTGATCATGCATGCCATGCACAATCGGGCTACGTTCGAGTGTTCGGGTGTTCAGGCTAGTATTAATGGTCGGATTAGTGCATGATCACTAATCACATGACTTTGGTAAGTTTTAATTGCCTAATAAGCCAGAGATATCTAACTCTAGCTAGAGATGCCTAGAATTTCCCCTAAATTATAAACAAAAAAAAAAACAAAGATCTAATCTGATCTTGTGGTACAATCATCGAAAATCATCAAAACATTTCAAAAATATTAGTTAAACGTGTTCTTGATATGATCCAGGTTACAGATTGTTTTCAGAAGTATTCAAAATATTAAAAGAAAAAATAAAGAGAAAAAAAGAAGAGAAAAAAGAAAAAAAAGAGAGAGGTGAAAAAGGGAAAGGAAGTAAAAGGAAGAGGGGTAAAAATCGTTCAAAAACGCTTTTTTTTTTTTTTTTTTAAAGTTTTTTGGCACACTTTGTAGTATATATTTTTATGATCCTTGGTAGCTTGTGGATCAAATGGGCTTAAAAGATTTTGAACTTTTTTTTTTGGTTTTTTTTTTTTACTCGGGGATTTGGGTTGAAATTTTCGTGACGGGTATGTAATCGTTAAAGATCTGTTAATTGTTATATATCGTTTTAAATAATTACGATTATAATCGATTTATAGATATATAACGATTATAATATATAAAATGATATATATCGTTTATACCCCCTACCCCCCTCCCCCCTACATAAGAGCAATTTGATTGGCTATTACGAACTTCTATATTTAACATAAGATTTTAGAGACCCCCTCCCCCCTAAAATATTACGTAATATCTGTTACTACCCTTATAGATATATATCGATTTTTAACCAGTTAATCGATATATATCGTTATTTTTTAATCGATATAAAACGATTAACTGTTATATATCGATTAATATCTATATATACAATTTCGTGATGCTGGAGAGTGATCCTATAGGTAAAATGTGGCGTTCTTCAATCTAAATTTTTTTTACTAAGTTAATAATACATCCACTAATTAAAAGTTGTAGAGCTAGTTGAGACACATCTAATGGTAGTTAGATCATCCAAATCGGCCTAGAGATATCGTCAAAAAACTATAGTCAACTATATAAAAATCTGTAACAGAAATCACATATGAAAATCACTATAGGTAAAATGTGGCGTACTTCCATCTAAAACTTTTTTTCTTACTAAGTTAATGATACATGTTCACTAATTGAAAGTTGTAGAGCTCATTGAGATGTATTTAACAGATGTTAGAACTTCCAAATCAGGCTAGTGAATGGCGAGATATCGTCGAAAACGATTGGCCAACTATATAAAATCTCTATATAAACAATATTTACATAGAGATTTTATATAGTCAGCCAATTGTTTTTTGACAATATCTCACCATTCACTGGGCCAATTTGGATGATCTAACCACCATTAGATGCGTCTCGACTATATATGAGAACAAAAGCATTTCAGGTTCTAAAACCCAAAATTAAAATTTGAAGACAAAACTGTTTTTGACCTATTTTACTTGAAAGACGAAATTATTTGATACTTTTTTTGAATAGATGAAATTATAAGGAACATATCTATATAAATTTTATTTGCTCTTCCTTTTAAAAAATTTAAATTTTCTCTAATGAAGACGAAATAGGCCTTTTTTAAAAATCAATTTTGGTAGCATCACTAGTCTCAACAAGCTCTACAACTTTTAATTAGTAAACATATATTATTAACTTAGTAAGAAAAAGTTTTAGATGGAAGCACGCCATATTTCACTTATAGTGATTTTTATATGTGATTTCCGTTACGGATTTTTATATAGTCAGCCAATTATTTTTCAATAGTATCTCGCCATCCACTAAGCTGATTTGGATGATCTAACCACCATTAGATGCGTCTCGACGAGCTCTACAACTTTCAATTAGTGGCATGTATCGTTAACTTAGTAAAAAATATTTAGATGGAAGCAAGCCACATTTCGCCTATTTTCCAGTTGACTAAAGTCAAGAAAACTTTTACTTAGAAAAAATTTGTCCCTTTTCTACTGACTTATTCCATATATCTATCTTAATATAATAAATTATATGGCTCACTACTTCATGAACAAAAAAGGTTTTTATCATTACTATGATAACTACATCTCTATGTTTTAATTTCTTTAATTTATTTTCTTTATTATCTTTGTATTTTTGACCTAAAAGATATGATAGATATTAATTGTAATATATAATAAAAAATTAAATTAAAAGTTTGCTATTACCAGGTATGAGACATTATTTATATAAACTGAATTGTCTATTTTTTATCATACAATATCTGATTCCAATCATTCTATCAAAAAAAATAGAAACAATTATAAAAAAGTCACAAACAAAGATGATATTTATAGTATGAAATAATAATTAATATTATACAATTTTCCTTTATATATAATCTTAATATCAAAATAAAATATCTCTTATTGTGAAAGATTGGATAATTTACCCAAACTATAACAGCTTTATAATTATTGGGATCTTTAATTAAAAATTTTTTAATTTAAAGCTATAATAATATTTAAACTATTTTTACTTATTCTGCAAAATTTATCATTTTCATTATGCCTATATAAGTCACTTTAAGTCTACTTGAATTTATGTTAATAAATAGTGATTTATCTTCATTATCCCATGCAGTAGAAAAAACATATCATTGTATGAAGTTATTAATTCTAAATTTTTTATTAGGTTAAAATTCAATTTAGTCAATTATAAATATAAAGATATAAAATCAATTTACAGAAATATTAATTTTGTATATGAGAATGAATGCAAGCATTTATTATTAAACACAATCCATTCCATCAGTAAGACCCAGAACAACAAAAGTTATTGCTGCATTATCCACTTTTCTGCAATTCTAATTGGCTAAAATAAGGAACAATAAAGTATGCCTACTTTAGTTTTCTGATCCATCACAAGAATCCCAACATGGGTCACCCACAGGTGGGTCACCTGGGTCACCCAGATGGTAAGATAAATTCTGCAATGGGTCACCCATAGATGGATTATCCGGGTTATCCAAGCAGTAGAGAAAGTTTGCAATAGATTTATGTGATTGAGTAATTTATTTAAATACTTGGATTAATGTACTAAATTAATGCGAATAATATAAATATTCTGAATATGAAGCCTAAACTAATGAATTTTCCTAATGCTATTCACTAAATAGAATAAAATTAAGTAATAAATATTCATGAACCTTGATATCTTAGTTTAATGCTTATATATTATTATATATATGCACTATATAAAAAGTAAATATTATAAATTTGAATAGATTAATGCTCGATCTAAAGCAAATTATGAATAGTAAATAAAGCTGGAATAACTTACTTTGAATATTTATATTAATAAACATTCTTTATACTCATGCGCTAAATTAAAATAAACTAATAGTAGATATTCATAGGTATGAATAACTTAT
Organism: Gigaspora rosea; assembly: GCA_003550325.1. NCBI lineage: Eukaryota > Fungi > Glomeromycota > Glomeromycetes > Diversisporales > Gigasporaceae > Gigaspora > Gigaspora rosea. The sequence goes on along the minus strand of QKWP01000022.1, from coordinate 719,081 downwards.
TTTGAAGACTTAGATTTATAAATGTCCTTTATGCTTATGCACTAAATCAATGCAAATATAATGAACAAAATAATTTGTAAATATCATGAGCATAATATCTTGATTAAATACTAAAATTAATATAAATATACAATAGATTCTTTATACTTGCATACTAAATATAAGCATGTAGTAAATTTTCATGAATTTAGGCAGCTTAATTGAAGCTATTATCTACCAAATATCCCAGCTCAAGCTGTTTGTGATGTAGATGTGAATTCAAAAATCATAACTGGAACATGCTTAGGCTAGTGATTTGAACTGAGAAAATTTTCCTTAATTGGTTAACCAAACCAAAATATTTGGCATCAACTAATTGCAACTAATTAGGATTACTTCACATTTTATTTTCGGGAATTCATGGACCTTTACTCAAATTTTTGTCTCATCTACTATGTTTATTCATTTTCTTTTCAGAACTTTTCGGGACCTTTGCTCATTTTATGATGTCATTTACATTTTGTCAACTGGTTGTACAGGTCAACCGATTAAGCATTCACTCAACTGGTTACCCGAAATTTATTCGGTTCGGGTCGGTTAACCGATCATAGCCCATTCGGTTCAAATCACTGCTTAGGCCAAAATCAGGTCAATTTGCCAATTTTGCCAGTGGGTGACCCGTGAGTTAACCCACGGGTAACCCGCGGGTTGAACACCCAGGTGATCATAATTCAACCCGGGTCGGAGCACTAGCCTACTTGGCATAATACATGGGGTAGAAAAAAAAAGGCTCAATCAATCATAATTGCAAAATTTCGGATAAAGCCTAATATAGCCTCTTGGTTTCACCCAAAAATTAATTGAGAATTATTTGCTATTAAAATTTATTACAAAGTGAGTTTTGACAACAACGGTCTTTTAAACTTATTTTTAATCCATAATTAAGTGTATAGAATATTTTAATATCTACATGTTTAATTATTAGCTGAAAGCAAGTTAAAACGGTAGCTTTTCTGAAAATTGTTTCCTTACCCATTATACAACCGATCGTTCAATGACAAACCGATCCTTCACTACCCAAAAATACCCCAAACGCTTCAACAACTAGTGATAGTGCTTCCTTTTACAGCTTGGCGTAGTTGTTCTTTGAATATTTATTGCTTATTTATCTCATATAGAGGCCAAAAAACTATTTTATTTGAAGGTTTCATTTGTTATTCTTCACGTCACTTAATAGCAGAAGTTTGTGTAATGGTTTATCAAAAAAAAGACCCCTAAAAATCAAATCGGTGGATATGATATATCATTCAGGGTCCTCGTCAGCCCATGCATATTAAGTCATCTCTAGTGCAGGGCTAAAACAACATATTAAATGCCGGCCATTCTATAAGCATCGTTTTTGATTCAAATTATATAAATACAGTAACTTATAATTTAGACGGATCGAAGAACTGCCATTTATTATTTGTCGTTTTGACTACTCCAGTGGTTAACTATAAATAAGGCAAACCCCTAAACTAAGCCAGGCCAGCAGAATTGGTTTATACGTACCGTGAATCTTTGCATAAAATAATTCGGGAAACGGGATTCTTTTGAAATCAGCATAACGATTACCAAGTGTCTTAGATAATTATTTTTCAGCCTTACGTCCCGGAAACTTTTACAAATAATTATAATATGTCAGGGTGAAACCCGCGCAGCTAGCTAGTAAAACCCGCTTTGATCATAGGGTTTGGGTGAAATCCGCGTTAGCATAGAGTGTTTTATAGGTTAACGCGGATTTCACCCTCATGTGATCTGCATAGCGGGTTTTACTAGCTAGCTGCGCGGGTTTCACCCTGTCGTATTATAATAAAAAACGGGTTGTTAAAATACATTGTATTTTAAAACTACTAGTAACTAATGCAGTAATAATGGAAATATAAAATATTGATACTATAATCTTATTAAGGATGTATCCCAAACTATTGGGTTAAGACTAGCATCACAGGTTTTTATAATACTTACGCACGTACGTAAGTAGGTGCGTGCGTACGTAGGTACGTATTTACTGCTTTATTGTGATTGTCGGAACGATATGAGGCTAATTATCACATAGCTTGGGTCGTCCCAACCAGTTGAACTACGTACGTACGTACTGTACATCCCTTAATCATTACTTGAAATAATCTACAATCGTGCAATCCAACAATTGTAAGTCGATGATCACTAATAATTTTTTAGTAATTCCACCAGCATGCAATTGTAGGATAATTTTACAATTTTAGACTTGTAGAATTGTACGTATAATTATTGTATGGTCAAGTATATAGCGTCATTTTCTTTGTTTTATGGTGAGTTTCAATAAGATAATTGTTAAATAATTTATTAATAATCTTTAACTTCTAATTAGGTTTCGTGGAACAACCTAGTCTATAAAACTTGAATATGAAAATTTTAAGTACGTCGTATTAACGTTATATTAAGAATCTTGAAGATAAATATACACTTTTACCATATTTGATGCTTAACAATGGTTGTTTACCAATAATAAAAAAAATAAACACGACGTTAATTATCATTTGTAGCATACTGTATATTACCAATTGTTAACCGCTAATAAATTTTATGCCTGATATTGTTGGCACAATGCTGAGCACTAATGCTGGTGCCTATATAAGTCATGCCCGTGTTCCAAATTTTAAATCAAGTTAGGCCCGTGTTTTAAGCATTTTTGGTTTTTTTTTGTAAAGATATGTGCCGGGTTTGCAGAAATCTAGTTATAACTATATCTTTACAGCACACCCATACGATTTCTCATAGCACAAAATACATTACACGTGGCTACGCTACAGCCAACAGTAACGATAATACAAGTATACACTGTAGATTTTTATAATGGCATAGCCATTTTGCATTCTAAAACAATAAATTATTGAGGCTTTTTATTTATATTTACAGTGCTTTTCAAATTACTGATCAAGTATCAACATCAGAAATCTAGAAAAATGCCAATACATGATTGGCTAAAAATTATTTCTAACCAATCACAGATCGGCATTTTTTCTAGTTTTCTGATTTCCAGTGTGATGTATGAAAAGCACTGTAATGCTGTTGGCTTGACTTGTTTATTTAGTTTTAAAAAGCCAATTACAGAAATTATAAATAGGCAACTAAGCCTCAAATATTTAAATAAATAAATAAATATAAATATACGCACGTAGATGTATTACAGTATGATGAATTTAATAAATTTATAGATTAAAAAAATGGTTCACTAGAAATTTTAAGCTGCGGCAATGAAGTTTAACCTCATAATTCAAATTAATAACTCAAAATCTGTAATTTTCTAGTAAGAAATATTAGTGTATAAGTTATAAAATGAAGAATTTATTTACATTACAGCCAGCATTAAGCATTAATAAGTATATGTACAGTACATCAATATTAAGTTTATATAAGTATAAATGGATACGTGTCATTTCACCTCCAATCAAGTCACCGACACCTCGTTTCGCCGACATGTTTATTTTGTCGACAGCTCATTTTCACTGACAAGTTTTTTAAAATTGCACTAACCTTAACTTTAATTCTAAATCTGACCCTAACGACAAATGGCCAGAATTATTTTGTCGGTGAAATGACTGTTGGTGAAATAATTGTCTGTAAGATAAACATGTCGGCGAATTGATTGTCGGTGAAATGACATGTCGCTGTCGACGAAATGCGCACCACCCGTCGTATAATTATATATGTTTCTTCACTTTTATTAGGTTTGTCACCCTTTGCAGTTTCGTCAGTCTCATCACCTTTCGCCAGTTTCGTCACTTTTAGTCAGTTTCGTCAGTTTGGTTATTTCGTCATTTGAGTTTTAGTTGACGAAAGACGAAACTAGGTTTCGCGTTTCGTCAGCGTGAAACCTCGAGGTTTCGTCTAGCAACCATAATAGTTGATGTAGAAGATGTGTTTGTTATATCTTGAGGATTTGGCGAAGGAAATGTATATGTAAGTGAAATAAGTTTGATGAAGTATATCAATAATATGGAAATAGTGACTGGACTCGTATAAACTCGTGACTCGCGAATTAAACTCAGAAGAGTGATCGAATCATTCGTTTTAATTACTTATTCGAGTTTTGTTAGAGTAATTTGAGTCACGGTAATTAATTCATTGATAATTTTTATAAATTGCGAATTACAAAGACAAATTACTTTAAACAGCGAGTTACACGAAGCAATTATATTTAATCATTAGCTGGAAATATTATATCCAGCAAATTCATATTCCTCTTTTAAATAACATTTCACCCGTCAATTCTGGATCAAGGTTTGTGCTTTTTGCTGTAATGTTGTTCCCACCATCTGAAAACCGACGTTCAGATGAGACTGAGGTTGTTGATACGCATAAATATTTTCGGGCAATTTTTTGATAATATAGGAAACCAGTCTTTTTAAGATTCCACTACTGAAAAGGATCTGTCCTGTGTTTACGGGCAAGATGGTTACCGGTAATTATTTTGTTGAACCATATTATGGGTTACCACATTCTTCCCATTGCCCATTATAATTTCACAAGTAGAAGTTATACCCTCCTTTTGAAAATATTCCAGTCGAAACTTGGAGAAGATCTACTTTTGGTAGTTGGTTTTGACTATTCGCTTTATTACAGGATTCCTCCTGTTCATTAGTGCTTTTGTTTTGCGCTATGTTTGTATTATGAAATTTTTTTTAAAGTCTTTAAATTTCTTTATTTTTATTAAAAATTTGCGATTGCAATATAAAATTACATATAATTACGTTAGAATTACGACATTATTTTTGCAGCTTACAAAATTTATTAATCCAAAGTATTAGTCATTTTAAACTTCATTATACAATAATAATTAATTCGTGAGTACTCGCAAGTTAAAATTTCATGATTCGAATTTGAATTACTCGAGTCGCGAGTCCAGTCACTATATGGAAAGGAATATTCTAAATTTTGTCATTTTTTATGATAATCTGGCTCTAAAAATTTTAAAGTGTTATATTTTTCCGTTTCTTTTGAATCAATGTCATCGACAACTGCGTCTCTTGTCACTACTGCATGAATGATCTTGGAGAAAATATCATTATGAATTGATGAGTCGGTTGTACGTATGGCTGTGTCATTTATTCAATCATACTCTATCCTGTTGAAATTCTTGATTTGTAATGACTCTCATTATTTTTATGGGGCGAAGAATGCATAGCCTTTTTTTTTTAACACCGCCTCATTCACTTATATTAACTTGAATTTATGGCATCACTATTGACCTTGTGTAACTTCATCCGATAAAGCTAAATCCATATACAATACGTGAAATTAACAAAAAGGATATCAATATTTAGAAAAATTATTATACCTGTAAATGATAGCGTTATCGTGAATGTAGTTGCCGTTTACCCGGAAGTTACTACTTTAGTACCTGGCTCCCTTAAAATCAGATCTTCTTGCATGCAATAATTCAAGTCAGTTGCAACTCCAGTCGACTGAAGTAACAACTCCAGACAGGTAGCAACTCCAGTCACGAAAGCCAATAATTTCTATTTTTTTTTTTTTATTTAGGCCATTTTTATTAATAGCTTAGCTTTGCCGAAATCAGATTTTCAGTAAACATTTTTTTGTTTTTTAATTTTTTAATTTTTTTTTTTAGTGGGAGCACTAGAGGTTCATTATTAACATAGGGTTTCGTCTTTTTGAGCTAAGGTTTCGTCATTTTAAGTTTGGGTTTCGTCTTTCGTCAGAAAAATTTGAGGTTTCATCTTTCGTCAGAAAAATTTGAGGTTTCATCTTTCGTCAGGGGTTTCGTCATTTTTGGGCTTAAGTTTCGCATTTTTGACAAAAAGTTTATAAGCAAAATATGTCGGCTATCAACGCCATGCAAAAACGGTTTCGTCGAGCGACTATACCAACTACAAATTCCACGGCATCTACAAATGTAACCGAAACACCAGTAACAACACCAACACCTTCACCAACTCAACCATCAGCTACACTTATAGCCATAATAGTTGGAATCGTAATAGCAGGAATACTTATATTATGTAGTTGTTGGTATAGACGACGTCGTCAAAGAATATTACCTACCTTGACGCCAACGTCAAGAACTGTGATTGGCCGACCTAGTTCTTCCTATGAATCAGCCAAACGACTGGAAGCGTCAAGCATGGAATTCAGAAATAGAACTTGGGAAGAACCTATATCAAATATTTATAAACCTGCACAGACACATCCTGGTAGTGGTGCGGATGGTTCTGAGGTTAAACCGGACATTTAGTAGGGGGTGGCATGGCTAAATGCATTGACTACTTGCATTCATTCATATATATTATCTAGTAACACGATTTGTCATATTAATTATACATAATATATAGTGAATTATATATATATATAATTATAATAAATTACTATAAACTTTGAAGCTTTTATTGTTTTTAAACCTATGTATTAACTTATTTTCAAATTTTGAGAGTAAATACATTATTAAAAAAAAAAAAAAAGGAGATTACTTTTTATACATAACAAACTCAAACTTGTATAATGTGATTTTGTTATTAACAATAAATATTTATGTGTCAGTTTTAATGTGATAATTATATGTAAAACTGTTTTAAACGAGTTTACTTTGAAGGCAAATAGATTATCTTAAAAGAAAAGTTAGCTATGTACTGTATTAAAGTTAAATTTTTAATTTATCCATGACTTTTTTTTTTTACTAAGATAATCTATTTTAGTCTTTTAAGTAAAATTGTTAAAAATTTACATATATATATTTACTAACATCTATTTATTTCTATTTTTTATTTTTATCTTTTTTTACAACTTTTTTCATAAATTTGGGATATCTGGTAAAAAATTGACCGAATAATTACTTAACCAATCTGATAAATCTTTTGATTCGGTAGTGACAAACTTTTGATTTGGGGCGTTATTAATATATATATTTTTAATGTATAGAGATGGTATTCTGAACGATATTACAATGTCAACACATTTAAAATTAAGTTTTCGTTTGAATGTATGTCCAGTATGCTTGGCGTGTTTGGTTTGAATAAAAATAGATCTCAACAAAAAATATCAAAAAGGATCGAAGATAAGACCGTTTGAAATTGAATAAACAAATAGAAGTGATAACTAGCATGGCAGTCGGGATTTTTTGCTTACGTCCGGGAGTTCTCGGTACACTATGTTCAATGTTTCCCAAATGAAAAAAAAATAATGTTAAATGAAGTTTCAATTTCAAACGGTCTAAATTTTTATAATAAATACATTACACGAGCAGGCATTAATAAAAAAAAGCAAAAGTTTGATATGAACAAGAATTTATTGAAAGATTAAAAAAATGTAACGCAAGTTATAATTCCAAACAACCAAGACTTTATTAATATTTATCGAAATTACATTGAGAATTATAATCACCAAATCAAAGTAAAAATTATATAACACGTCACTCTGGTTATACAGACATCTGGATATAACGACGTCATAGTAAAATCTTTCTATAACGGCATTTTTTCAAAATTTAATATAAAATGCCGGTATAACTCACTGTATCGACATTTTGAATTTTTTTACTAATGACTCAAAAATGTCGATATAACCAGAATGACATGTATTAACTTATTTAAAAGTTTAATATGCCATAATGATAAGTATTATAAAATAATTTTTGTGTATCAAAATATTAAGATAGAATTTAGTGCAGATAGTTCTATAGTAAATTAGTGTAAGATTTTTTTTAGTTTAGTTATTACTACTTATTATGGAAGATGTATTCGTGTAAATTAAATTTTTTTCTCATGTTGCTAAAGAATTATTTGTCTTAAGCTTATTCATAAAAGTAACAAAGTTTGGGTATTCTTAGATAAAGTTTAAGACCCTTTATTTAAAGATTCATCATTTTTTTAATTTTTATAATTTCACTATATCACCAGCAATAACTTTACTGTATTACTATGTATTATAATTTCTATTTGATTTAATGTAAAAAATTATATTACAAAATTATGAGCTATCACAATGACACTTGTGGTTAAGTTAGTTTAATTACTAATGTGGTAAATTAAGTTACTATTTCTATTATAACTTATTGTAAATTTGATACAAAAAATTACTATAGTACTATAGTGATATACAGTATGCAGTTAAAGTTGAGTTAGTTGGTGTTGGAATCTTTATTGTGAAAATTTTGTGTTGGAATTACAGTACAGTTGTGAATTCTACAATACTATGATTTATTGTAAACAATTTTACTATAAACAATTTTTGCTGTAAAAAATTTTTTTTGCAAATATTACAATTGTGATGCATATTATGCAGTTAAGATTAAATAAGTTTTTGTATTGAAATTATTTTGTAATAAATTTACAGTCATGACTTCTATCAATATATAACTGTAATTAGTGATTTGAATCGGTTGGGCTATAATCGGTTAATCGACCCGAACCAAATAAATTTCGGTTAACCGGTTGAAAATTCTTAATCAGTTGACCCGATACAACTGGTTGAGAATTTGGTAATCGGTTTGTGGAATCAATATGATGTAAGGAGAGAGTAAAGAGTCTGAAAATTTCTGGAAAGAAAATGAATGAACATAAGGACGAGACAGTAAAGCTCCGAGAATTTCCGATGATAGTAGATAGTTAATCTTAACTGGTTGGCAATCAGTTGAATGAAATAATTTGGTTCGGTTAACCAATTAAGGAAATTTTTCTCAGTTCAAATCACTAACTGTAATTATTTAATCTTGTTTATAAAATTTTCTCAAAAATTCAACTTTATTTTTTTTCTTTTATATAAACATATTTTGAAACTTTTTAAGTAATCCTTACAAGAAAAAAAAAATAGTTTCAAATTTGAATTCAAGATTAAAAAAACTTTAAAAATGTTTTTTGACTCTATTAATTTTTTATCTAGCAATTAAAAATTTTAAAAATCTTTTAGTTATAAGAATTTTAATACAAATATAATCTTTACTAGCTATGAAAGTATTAAAATAATTTAAGTAGTAATTCGCATAAGATCAGCAGTATTATTATAGTAAAATTTGGGGCAAATCTCATATAAGTTTTATAATAGAGTGGAATCTGTAGCTGCCTCAAAGTAAAGTTATTTTTTTACTAAGTAAACCTTTCTTGCAGCTCTAACAAAAGTTGTAGAGCTCATTTTTGTGATTCTCATGATAGTAAGATTAGTAAAATTGGCCTAGTAGTTCTTGAGATATTTTAACTTTTATTCTTTTACACATATAAAAACTTGCAAAAGAAATTTTATATATATAACAAGACAAAAGTTAAAATATCTCAAAAACTACCTGGCCAATTTTACCAATATTACTACCATTAGAATCATAAAAATGAGCTTTACAACTTTAGTTAAATCTTAAAAAAAGATTAACTTAGTAAAAAAATAACTTTACTTTGAGGCAGCTACAGATTCCACTCTATTAATAATAGCTTATATAAGACTTAACCCCAGATTTTATTATGATCATACTGCCGATCTTATGTGGATTACTACTTAATTAAATAAAGTCTTCACCTAGTTACAAAAACTTTAAAATTATTCAACCAATATAATCTTTTTTCAACTATAATAATTTTAAAATAATCCGAATAAATAAAGTTTTTTACTAGCTATAAGAACTTAAAAATATTTGACTAAAATATTGTATAAGAATCTTAAGACTAACCTATTATAGTTTTTGCTCTACTATAAGGATTTTAAAAACTACTAACAAACCAAACAGAGTTTTTACTTATTGTAAAAATTTTAAAAACTACTATAAAAAAAATAAATAAAATATATAACATGCTTTCAAAGAAAGGATTACACAGATCCTAAGCCATTTAATATAATTCCTGCATTATATTATATTTATGTAAATTTTAAGATGGATACATCCAAAGTTATTTTTTATCTTATAACAGAGTATACTAAACTGCAAAAAACCTGTATAGTCATTCTCTTCTTGCTATGAATATTGTAAAAGATAAATATCAATCAAATGCAAAGTTAAAGTTCCTATTGTTCAATATTAGAAGTGAAATTTTTTGTATAACTAAGTATAGTTAACTAAAGAAGAGTATTAGAAATAAATAATAAGCAAAAAAAATAAAATGTAATATCAGATTCTGGACCTGTTTTGAAAGACAATAACTGCTTCTAAGAAGGCTATATTATTTAAAAACATATTTTTGTGGAACAAATAAACTGCCTTGCAAAGCACTAAGCCAACTGCTTTGTTGAAGTAAGAAGATTGTGTGCATGTTCAATCATACAACTTGTCAAAGTAAACTTGTATTAAGTAACTATAGAAGTTGATTTATCACTGTTTTATCAATACAAAGACAATTTAATGAGAAAAGAGATACAATGTTTATATATATAAAAAAGCAATAAAATTTGCTAAAAAAGGATTTATATACAGTTCATAACATCTAAAGACTAAAACATATAGCTTGTCCCATTTTAAAAAATTCCATATTAAAAATATGCTATTTTTTTGATTTTTTGTATTTTGATTGGCCAAAATATTTTTTTAGAATTTTTTTAATTAAAATAACAAATTAGCCAATAGCAAGAGACCAAAATATGTGACTTGTCCCATTTTTATTAATTTTTTGATATATTATATAAAAATTAAGCATTTTTATGATAGTATAAATCAAAAAGGCAATTTCTATTTGTACAAGGAGTGTATAAACACATATCATGTGATTAATATGATTAATGAAATTTAGCTAAATAATCCCACAGAATTTTAGGTTAGTGCGGGCTGACATTAGGGTTATGTGGGCCAGAATTATATTGATACCGGGCAGGGTTTTTTAATATAAAATCCTGGCTATTATTAATATAATTCCTGTTTTAAATTCGAAGATGGAATTTTGACCTGGGTAAAAATTCTGGGTCAGAATACTGGTCAGTTAAGACGGAATAACTCATATAGGAAAATCCCCAAAATTCTGGTCGGAAGGCATTGGCAGGCCAGAAATGATCGATTTTGCCCAGGATCACAAAAATATTTACACTAAGCGAAAAGTTCCAGCTGATAATTTTACTATAGAACCTAAGGGCTAAAAGCTAACCTAAATCTGACCAAGAATTTTGGGATTGTCCTGAAAAATCTATAAATTATGCACAAAGTCATATGCACAAACAAATAACAAATAAGATGAAAATTGCATGCTAAAATAACTAGTTAGTACATGCACGTAGATGAACAACCAGTATCTATTCTCAAATGTATATACTGTACAGTACGTACATCTTTCTCAAATGCATGTACTATACATACATATTCTCAAATGCATGTACTTACATACAAATTGTTGTACAATGTCATACGTACATACATAAATATCAGACGATACCTATTCTAAACTTAATTCACTAAAAACAGCACATATCATTCAATTTTGACAAGTCTTTGAATAGTGCCCATACTGCTTACATCCTCCACATTTTCGCCTATAGTTATTTGCTGAGGTACTATTATTTTGCATCACATTAATGCCAGTATGGTCTTTTAGAGCCCAGTTTTTCTTATGTATAGCATTCTCATTTTCAACACTTGCCTTGAGTTTTTTAGGAGGATTTTCTTTAGATATAGCATCCTCATTTTCAAAACTTGCCTTGAGTCTTTTAGGAGGTCGGCCTCTGTGCTTAACTATTGCTGGATTGTTGATATCAACTGAAATTTCCTCTGTATTCTGGTCAATCGATTTGTTTTGTGCATCAAAAATAAAAGACTTCAATACTTTCAATAGCTCATGGTGCAAATTAACCTTAAGAGCATAATCAATAGCTTTTCTTGATATCCCCGATAACTCAGCATATTTAGTCCTACTTGATTTTATACATTGTTCAGAACCTGATAAATTAGGTCGAATCGAAAATAAATGCTAAAAATTAACACTTCTTTTAACGCCATGCTATCTAATGATTGTGTTATACCACATACTGGAATGGAAGAATGCCGTTGCAAAAGATAATTCTGTTCAATATCAGGATTTATAAACTATCGACTCGGGATCATGCTAATATGGAAAGTGGCATATTGCGAGTAAGTACTGACACGGAAGAAGTGCTGACATACTAACCCCTTATTAACCAAAAGAAGTCAGGTACACAAATGTGTACCATCATTAAGCAAGATTACGTAATGTCCTACTCCTTGTGTTCCTGTGGTGTGTACATTCTATGCCTCTAAAATTTCTTCATGAGGTATTGTTCTTGCTAAAGAACTGAAAAGAATTTGCCGTGTGTCTTGTTCTTGTTCTCTAATTCCAAGATTTATACTATCTTCAGTTTCTGTCTGTAAAAAAAAATCATAAGGTATTATTAGTATAATAAAAGACTATACCTACCGGTGTTATACTAGAAAAATTAAAATTTTTCTTTTCCGATAGCCCTATCGGTATCCCGTGACCAAATTACATTGATCACTCTGAACTCTTAAACCGTAAACCCCGATCATCGATTTGATCGATGACCGATTGATATATGAACATTCTTTTCTATTTCTTTATTTGTTACTATATACATATCTCTTTTATTTCCTATTTTGTTATACGTATACATATCATTTCTTATTACTTTATTGGGACATCATACTAAAGATAGGATCAAAGTCTATTATAAATACGATAATCGGTCAGAAGATAGATCGACTATTATTACCCCGGCTCCGTTTACACCAACGCGCTCAAATAAGAAGTCTTCAGTACGTGTCTCATGGCGACACTTGAATATTTGGCCTATCTTGGATGCCTCAAGGCATTCAAATATTTTCAGGAATCTGCCGATATGTTTCAAATTTTCATCTTCACGGACGGAACTTTTAAATAAGGCAAAGGTGTAGTTGAAATTAATATGATTAATGAAGAGATTGGTATTGAAAAGAATCGAATGATTCTGAAAATAAGTTGACCGCAGGTAAAAGTTTTCTTGAATAGACTACTGTAATTAATTTATATATCTGAAAACATGTATTTAAAGTCTCAAATTCTGCTTTCAATAAAGACTTCAGACTTTGATCTGATCCTTTGTTTAATAATAAACCTTGACCCTATATAAGTTAGTAGGCATTTCAAAGCAGAAGGCAACTTATATACACTGTTATTATCGAATTCTCAACACTGCTTGTTAGCATTATACTGCTGCTTTATTACTTGTTTTATTGGTTATTTTATTTATTGTTTGATTATTTTTACACTGCTGCTGATACACATATCGATAAGCCGATATTTGATTGTTTTATTGATAATACGTTTAAGACTATAAATAGATTTATTTCACTGCTGTATTGTTTAATTGTTTCTGCTGATTAACGATTGATATCGTTAGATAACTTCTTTTGTTTAATTATATACCGATTCATACCTTTTTAACCCCTTACTCTCGATTCAACTCCTTTTACGCCAAAGTATCCTAACTCCTTCATAATTTTCTCTCCGGACTTCTCTGCTGTTAACTCGTAAATATCATTTACTATCCCGATAGCTCTACCGGCGGGTCTAATATCTCCCAACCGAATAGTAACACCGGTAATACTACACTTAATATATTAAAAGAATAATTATACTTATCAAATGGTTCCACTCTGAAATTTTAATAACATCATAGCACACCGATTCATTCATTTGTGCTCTTTGTTTTCCGAGCATCACAGGAGTTAAGTAATCTTTAATAATAGCATTAATCTGACTGAAGAATCTTGTATTTAACATTGGCATACCAACGATAGGTAAAGTACTCCATTTAATCTCGAATCTTTCAAGGTGTTCCTCATTCTTAACATGCTCTTTTATACTATTTAGTAAGTTAAATAATGATGTAGATTGGCCCACTTTATCGTGTATATGCTTATTAATTGATTCTATCCTTTGTGTACTTTGCATACCGGCTGTAAAACATTTATGTATCCAGGGTATTGCCCACGATTCTTTAACGGAATAATGCGTATTTGACAAGTATTTGGCTGCTGCAGGATATTGTTTAATTAATTGATTCTATCGCGATTCAAATAAGTCCTTGCATAATGAATTTCGATACATGTAAAATTTATAATGAAATTCCTCAAACTGATTACCCAACCTTCCTTTAAGATTTTTTTTAAGGTTATTATCGATATGAAAAATACATAATAGGTGTCGAGTATCAGGATAAATATCCTGAATTGAACGAATCATGGATGGGTCTGAATCAGTAAATATTATTTTAGGTGAAAGACCCATTTCAACAAGCAAATTATCAAAGATCTAATAATAAGTATCCAATGTTTCGTCCTCAATGAGTGCACTTGCTACAATTCTGCTTTTGTAATTGTTATCAATTAAACTATTATACAAAGCATTATCTGAAACCGATTAGTATTATAAGTTGTATCCGCTATTACTACATCGTTATATTTATTATACAATTCTCTTTGTGTAGGTAACATCCAAAAAAGAGATGTAAGTCTTCGTGAAACTGGCTCTAATCTAGATTTTACTATCCAAAGTGGTTCGGAATCTTTCCACTCCATTAATAACTGTAACATTTTGGAAGCATCCTCATCTCTTGGATTATTTTTCAAACGAAATTGGTAAACTGCATTGTACAATTCCCTTTTATTAATAGGCTTGTCTGGATAGTTATGCTTAAGCAATGGATAGATAGATGCTGAATCCATTTGACCCTGAACAGCGTACTTCTCTATATCACGCAATATTTTATCTGTCAACTTTCGGAGCCATGGAGCTATTTCACATATCATTGGACTAAGTGGATGGTTATGTTTGTTTACAAATGAATTGATTTTCACAATATCACTTGTCTTCGAAAAAGTTACATTGAGCTTCCATTGATATTGTGTCCGTTGTGAATGCGTATTACGTCTTTTAGTTGGGTCAGATGTAATTTGTGAAGTATGTGTACCAGATCTAGCGCATTCATAAGTAGCTCTTCTTAACACTTCCTGATCTGATTCACTGGTTCTGATCTTATAATTGAAGCCAGTTTCTAATGCGAACCTATAGATCCAGGCCTTGAATTCATCCCAGTTAGGGAAGGTAAGTCCATGTATCAATTCTAAAGGATTGGATGAATCGTTTGATACATCTGATTCATCATCAAATAAAGAATCCATTGATAGCATACTGGATTCCCGTAACTGCTAAGGCAAGTAAACATTGTTTAAGTAGATAACTCAAATGAAAGAAGTATATAAATAATAACAATAATTCTTACATGAATCTCTGATGATAACGACGCTAAAGCTGAAGTCAATAAAGCTGAGGCTGATGAAGAGGAAGCTAATGAGGCTAAAGTCAATGAAGCTGAAGCCAATGAAGCTGAAGCTGATTCACTGTCAGCTAAGATATAATTATTCAACATCATATTAGGTTCGTAAAGCTGCTAAGGTAAGAAAATAATTCTTTAATGAAATGACTACTCTTAGTTAAATATCATTAGCACGAAGAACTAATGGAATAATCACTTCGTTGTTCAAAAATGAATCGAAGGTAACTCGTTTGTCTTCAAATAAAGATATATTGGCCGTTTCTATATTGAGCTATTGTGGTAAACAAAACGGCCGTAAATTAGATAGTTGCAATCAATATCATAAAAGAATAGTTGTTAGGACGTTTATGCGAACCTTTGATAAAGTCGAAATAAATTCGTTTTGATCACTATTAAAAGAGGCAAACTCATTAAAAAGATCGGGCTCAAAGAAAAAATCAGGTTCGTTCATTGTAAAAAAGAAGCTTTAGTTGTGCGAGAGAAAAATTAAGCAGGTAAAAGGCAAATACTACATTTATATATGATGATTGTACGTTATACTCTATGTATGTACATCATACGTCATGATTGTTGATACCCGTGTTCATACACTACGAGTAAATTTATAAATTTCCAATCAAAAATATATTAATTATTTTAAAAATAAAGCTACTAAATTATAGCAAAGTAACTTGGCTACAATTTAGTAGCTTTCTTTTTTTTAAATCTTTTATATATTAATTTTTGATTATTTTAGTCTTTAGATATCATGCACTATATATAAATAGGAGAACTATGCTTTATACATATAATAATTTAATTTCCTATATAGTTCATTATATTTGGTTTTGGGCTGTTTATTATTGCCTAAAAAAGGGATAGGTTAAGGGTAGAGGGTATGTAGATCATTTCCATTAATAAACGAGTGACCAAAAATATTTTTACTGCGAATTTAAAAGTTGCTACATATAAAAGTTAATTTTTTACTATATAAATTGTATTTATGTACTAAGTAAAAATTGTTCGTAATAAAAAATTACACATATCATAAAAATTTTATTAATTTTGAATAAAATTTGATAAAGTTTTTATAGTATCAACTTTTGCGGGGGCGGGTCTATTCTGCGGGGGTGATCACAAATTGGCCAATCAAATCACGTGTAAACAATAAGTAAAATAGGGTCGCGAAGATAAAACCAACTATATCTTAAGTTCTACTGGGCCAATTTTAATGATTCAACCGCCGTTAGAATCAGAAAAACCTCCTCTACAATTTTATTTAAAAATTTAATATGGTTACTTAATAAAAATTTTCTTATTATTAAATATAAAATTTTTAGTAACTAGTTGATTAATAGAAATGATCTACATACCCTCTACCTTTAAAGCGGGGGAATTTTTGATGATTAACAGATGATCGACCAATCAAATTGTGAAATTTTGACTGACCCAGATCACCCAAAGAAAACAAAACAAGCGAAAAAAAAGAAAAATCCAAAAAATACAAGAAATGGTAGTCTAAATCTACTTTGGTACATTAATAAAAAATGTCAGGAAGGCAATTTTACCCCTAGATCTTTTTAAATATAACGCAACCAACCCTAACTCTATCTCTAATCTAAATAAATGTTAAATTAGATAATTTTTCAAAATTGCTTTAACTGATCACCTAAAAAAGAATAAAGATGGTAACTATATTATGTAATATTATTTTACTATATCTCTACCTCTCTCCTTCTATATAAAAGCAATTTGATTAGCTATTATGAACTTTTATATTTAATATAAGATATCAGAGACCCTCTTTTTTCTCTAAAATATTACATAATATTTGTCACTACTCTAATTAGTATATCAATTATATAGTAGTTTGGCACTTGTATTTTCAAGAGATAGGGTTACCTATTAATAAGAACACCTATTGCTTTTTAATAGAGATCCAATCCGTAATCCTATTAATCCAGATTAATCCTATTATTTATATTTGATATATATATCTGGATTTAGTATTTTAAATAGGATTCATCCGTTTTTAAATAGGATGGATCCGGTTTAAAAAGGATAAAGGATTTAAATTATAATCCGGATTTTAATTAAATAAATAAAGACTATCAAAATTGATTTACTTATTTATTTAAAAAAAAAATCTATCGATTTTACTTTTATTTTTTAACAATAATGGCTGATAGTGATAATTTCGATCAAGAAGATGCTGAGAGTTCTAATAGTAATTCTTTTCTTGCTGCATTTAATCAAAAAGAAGGTATAAAATAATTATAATCTATATTTATATTTATTTAATAAAATTTAATATTAAAAATTAAATACAAATAGGATTAACTAAAAGCGTTACAAAAAAAAAGAAAAAATCCATCTTTTACAAAACCATATTTTGACAAAGAAATTAATTCAAAAGGCGAAGAAGTACGTATTTGTAATATTAAAAACAAAAATGGTAAAAGATGTGATCAAACTTACAAAAATCTTGGTGCTTCAACTGGAAATCTTATTGCGCATTTGCGAGATGTTCACAATATTATTAATGAAGAAGATACAAATGAGCATATTTCCAAAAAGGTATAATTTTATATGTTGTGTTAAACTTAATCTATTTCAGTATTTAAAGTTACAACTTCGAACGTCTAAAGTTGCACTAATGCATACCAGGGGCTAATTTTAGTTAGTGCAACATCTTATGTTTAAAGTTGCAATTTTGCTACGTATATAGTACTGACTATAGTATTCACGATCTTATTCAAAAATCCTTATAAGGAATGGATACTATAGTAATACGACTTACGAGATACATACAATTCAAAATATTAGTATAGACAGTACTATATAGTAGAAAATGCCAACTTAAAGTATAGTTTATAGCAGAGTCTTTAATTTTTAATAGCTGCTCTATTTTGTTTAATGTATTAGAAGTAATTTGGGTTCGTATAAGAAAACTATTCTTTTCATGTACAATTATATAATACTGTATAATAGGAAATTTTATTTATTTCGTATTCATAGTACAAGAAAATAATCCTTTATACAAACCCAGGTTACTTCTGATGCACTAAACAAGATAGAGCAGCTATTAAATATTCTATTTTTATATAATCGTCAATGGGTTTTTTAACTTATAAATACTAACTGATAAAATTCTTTTTAGCTTATATGATTATTCTATTTTTGAATAAAGGTTTTTAAAATTTTAAAAGGGCTTCAATTCCTGTATAACAATACGATAGTATTATATAAAGTCCAGATTTTTATAATTCTTTTAATCGGTGCAATGTAAAATTCCTTAAGTTAAAACCCATTGACTTTATATTAAATAAAAGATAATATTTTATATTTTACTTTAAATAATTTTAATTATTTAGAGGTTCTTCGAGCCTCTAGCTAATTAAAAATTTATTTATTCTTGTCTATATAAAAAATCGATTGTACTTAATTTAAATATTTAATTTTTTATTTAGTTACGAAATACAAAAATTACTGGTTTTATCAAATCTAAACCACACCCTAAATATCTTCAAAAACAGCGAGAAGAAGCAATATTAAAATGGATGTTGATCACAAATCAACCTATTTCTACTATTATGGACCCAGCTTATAAAGAAAAGATTTCTCAATTTGATTCTTCATTTGTTATGCCCGGGGAATGTAAGATTAAAACAATGATATCTAAAAGTTATGAATATAACTGTCAAAATTTAAAAGATCTTTTAAAAGAAACTGCTATTGCAGTATCTTTTACTACGGATCTTTGGTCTAGCAAGGCTAAACAAGGATATTTAGGTATCACTGCAACATGGATTACACCAGATTTTAAAATCAAGGATATAATGCTAGATATTAAATATGCACCTTCTCCTCATACGGGTATCGCAATTTCTGAATTACTTTATCAAAGTATTTTATACTGGAACCTTGAAGAAAAAATAACAGCAATCGTTACCGATAATGGTGCTAACATTAAAACAGCATATTCTATTTTAGCTGATAAATATAATAATATTCAACGATTACCATGTGCCGCACATACTCTTCAATTAGCAATTAAAAAAGGATTAGTATTTGTAGAAATCTTAATAGCACGTGTAAGAAGAGTAATTCATTTTTTTTCAACACAAAAACAAGTAGAAAGATTAATAGAGGTACAACGCAAACTAAACTATAAAGATATATTACAGTGTATTCAAGACGTACCAACCAGATGGAATTCCCTATACTATGCTTGGGATCGGTTATTTTATCTTAAAGATGCGATTATTAAACTTCAAGCGGATTTATATACAAGTATAAATAGAGATGAAAAAAAAGATGGCAGTAAATTAAAACAAATCATGCTATCTGAAGAAGAATGGGAATTACTTGATCAATTAGTTGATCTTTTATTACCATTTGAAGAAGCGACACGAGACTTTTCAGGAAGCACCTATGTAACACTTAGCAAAATGATACCAAAAATTAAGGAACTAATTTTTAATTTGGCTGATGGCTCATCTCTAAATAGTAATGAATATCTTGATGATGACGACAATGAAAATGCATACGAATCTGAAGAGGATATATTACCAATTGAAATAGATAATAATGATGTCATAAGCGATATTACTAAAAAAAATATATCTATTAAAAATCCGTTGAATACCATAGGAGTTTTAAAAAAAGTAAAAGATAATATTTACGATGCTTTACTTTTTTATTGGGATGTTCCTAATGATTCTGGGCTAATCGCCTCTTTACTAGACCCTCGTTATAAGGAGTTGGATTTTTTGGAGATAGATGAAAAAAAGCGCATTATTCAAAAACTTCGTAATGAATTAGAAATTAATAATACATCTCCAGTAGATATTTCTAGTAATCCAACTACTTTTTCGGATACAGAATTTTCATTACGCTCACAAAAAGAATATCGCCAACATCGTCAAATGAAACATAAAAAACAAGTAAACCAAAGTGCACCTACTATTGTTAATGATGAAATAAGCAATTATTTAGCAATGCCAATTGCGTTAGAGAATGAAAATCCATTGGATTGGTGGCAGGCACGTGTAGCAGTTTTTCCAAAATTATCACAACTTGCTCGCAAGTATCTTGGAATTCCTGCATCGTCTGTCTCCAGTGAAAGGTTATTTTCACATGCCAATAATCTAATTACAGCAAAAAGAACACGTTTGGATACAAAATTGGTGGGTAAAATGTTATTTTTGAAACGAAACCTTCATTCAATGCAAGTATTCGCAAAAGAGTGGGACGAAACTGAAATAGGATCGTAATATAATATGGAAGGGTGATAAAGTATAGGTTACTTTTTGGTTAGTACTGTATTAGATTGTAAGGGTAGTACCGGTATATAATCAGCATTATAATTTTATATTATACGTACTCTATAGCTAAGTAAAATTTTAATATTCTGATATATCGAATCTAAAAAATAATTATAAATTATTTAAAGAAAGTTTAATGACTTTTTTTTTTAAATCTAATTATTCTCACGCTATTGTTTTACAAAAGGGGTTGTTTGCTTTAAATTTTAAAGCAATTTCTGGGATTATTTATTTATTAACTATGGTAATCGATTTTAAAAAAAAAGCCATACGTACATCTTTAAAATTTTAATATTTTATAATAAAAGTTAGAGTTCTTGTCAATTCAAAAAAAAAAACAATACTGTTTAAATTGACTTGAGCATTATAAATATCTACCCATAGAATCTAAATATCTGAAATTAGATCGATAAAATATATATGCCAACTGGCGTTTTTTATAAAAGTATTAAATTGGAAATAAATAGATTAAATAGAAATAAAATAAATTAAAAAAAAAGTATGAACTATTTAAGTGAAAAGTTTATTACTATGCAAAACAACGAAGATATATATCTTAGTAATACAAACATATTGTGGTTGTATATATCTGATATATATGTCGTACGTCGAAATGGAATTATTGCATATTTAGAATCCACTTAGGTTGGAACGGAATTCTAAATGCAACCCAAGTTGGTACGAAACTTAAAAGCAACTTAAGTTGATTCTAAATTTGATGATTGTAAATTTAATATAAGTTGATTTTAAATTCAGTGCCATAAATCATATCGTTATGTCAAAATAAAATAAACCATTTTTATGATTTTATTATTTCACTTTTTTGTCCTTTGCAAAAACTCTATCCGATAACTAAATCTCAGGATTATTAATTTTTGCTCATAATGCATTTGAAGAAATGCTTTCCAAATATTTTAACAGCAGATCGACTAATAGTCGACGTAAATCCTTTATAGCACAAAGTCTTTGTTTATTTGTATTAAGGTTTTACATAGATCCAGAAAATACAAGAAAACGATCGAAAAGTATTCTCACTGCAAGATCCTCGAATGACACATATTGCTTGGATACAATTCCGACATTATTAGATTACTTATAAATTTCTAGAATTAAATACTGTAGTACAGTCAACCCTGGAGATTTGAACGTTCCTATAACACCTTCAGATATAACGAGCACAAAAATTTTCTATAACGAATGTTTTTTCAACGTACGTAAACGTTCAAGAAGTGTCTATTATGCAATCTTCCTCACAATCAGATAATATTAACTGCAAATACAAAAAGCGCGTGTGAAAAAAATCATTGCAAATGAAAAATTTGTACCGTGCGAAATACTAATATGTATGTAAAAATTTCATGTGATGCTTTAAAAAATAAACCTTATATTAAATAACTTAAATTTCAAAACAAAAGCATTGATGAAATAATTCGGAATACACATAAATTTAGTGTAGGTTGAATTGGAATTCTTTAACGACTCAGGCACATTTTAGAATTTTATTACAACTTATGATTATTTGGAATCAATCTAGGTGGATTCTAAATCCACAATAATTCCATTCCGACGCACGATATATAAATATTACATGTATATACGTACATATCAGATATGTATTTTAAATATAAATATTGATATGGATTAATACTTAAAGTAAAAATTTAGTAATATCTTAAGGGGTTGTGCATATTTAAAAAAAATTTATTTAATTTTACTATATAAAAATCGGTCAATTTTAAATTTTTATAAAATATAATTAATGTTTATAGTTTAAAAATAACATTAAATCTTAATGAATATTATATTGAAATATTACATAATGTAATCGATTATTTAACTCCTGGTAATTTTAGCCAATGATCTACATAATTCAACTTAGAATTATAAGGTAGCTTTTATGCGAATAAATAGTTTCTTTGCAATTCCATATTACTGATATTACTGATATGCATTTTGCTTTTAATTTACTATTATCGCCTTTAATCAGATCCAATATTTAATAAATTTACTACCATTATTTATTTAAGATCCGGATTGGTAAGGATGGATAATAATAATTATATCCGGATTATTATCCGGATAGTAATCCGGATTTAACTAAGGAATCCGAATTAAATTCAGATTGTTTTTTAAATATAGGATTGGATCACTACTTTTTAACAAAAAAATTGTTTACCTTTTTTAATATTGGCCAATTGAATTTCAGAATCAGAAATAATGTAAAATTTGAAATGAAACCACCTTTTTACAAAAAAACAAAAATAGCTTAATTAGAAAATCATCTTCTATAGCCTAATTAAAAATATTCCTTGTGAATTTTTACTAATAAAGTATTTAACTCTAATATTATTTTTATTTTAACTTAACTATAATACATTTTTAGTTTTATATGCAACTTTTTATTTAAAAAACAAAAAATATTTGTTTTAACTATCATATTATACTTGATTTTAAATTTTGATTAGCCAAAATTTCAGAAAATGAATAATTTTTTTGTAAGAAAGCTATCTAAGTCATCAAAAGGCCCTATAAAGAGTTTAAACACTTTTGCAGTAATGTGAATATCATGTAATAGGTTATATTCTGATTAGGGTGTTCAGGATTATACAATGCGATGTTATGCTATTTTTTTGCATCATATATACTTCGCATAATTGAGCAAAAAAAGCATAAATTATATAAATAAAATATAATAAATTGTTAAAAATATATTAACTTCATTTGGCAGGCTTTAAATTTGTAATTTGGATAGCAAAAAGCAGATTTCAAAAAGTTTTAGTATTAAAAATGAATGAACTTAAATTACAAGTAAAATTTTTAGTAAATCTAAAAAATTCCATAGAACAAAGCTAAATATAATAAATTATATACAGTATTAAAAATTATATAATCAATCTAGTTGATTGTATAAGTTTATCTATATAATTTATCTTATTACATTGCATAATTCTGGACACCCTAATTCAGATTAACTTTTTGGCTTATTGTTAAGATTAGGATTAGAGTTCATAGATATACAGTACGGGACAGCAAAAAGCATCCAATTTTTTTGAGAGAGCGCCAAATTTGAAGTAGGTAACACAATTACTGATTGGCTAATTTTTATTAAGCGCCAAATTTGGGTTATGTAACACAACTTCTGATTGGCTAATTTTTATTAAGACGCCAAAAATTGATTTTTTAATAATGAGTATTAACCAATAAAATTGCTTGCACGTGACTAGTGCCAATATGATTGGGTAATTCCTTTGCACCAAATTTCTGTTTTACTATTAAAATTACCAAACTTTGATCTCTTATAACTCTTGTAAAAAGCAAGATATTAAAAATCTGTCTTACAGATTTGTAGTTTAGGTTATAAATAATAAATTTGTAGGAGGGATTTTTAAAATAATTATTTGTTATGAAGTTATAAGACTTTAAACAATTGTGAAAAAATTGGATATTTCTCGCTGTCCTGTACTGTAGCTACTATTTATATTTAAAATTGTGTTCTGGACATTTTTATATAGATTTTAAAGCTGATTTAAACACTAGTTTTCGAGTATTTTTGCTCTTTTCTCTTTTTTTCTTTTTGTACATATGTTTTGTTTTGATATCAGACTGATCTGAGATAAGGGGGCATTCATAAATAATGTTATGTACCTCTCATAGTAGCGCTTGACCCCCTCTACTATATAAAAAATTTTTCAAACTCCATATGTTTATATATAAAATTTTACAAAATCTTGAATATATTGTGACACAGTACTCTGATTTAGATGATTTAGGTGCCATTCGATTCGTCTCGGTGAGATGAATCCAATAGTACCAAAATCATTTCATTTGGGTCACTGGATCAAAAGTTACTCGCAAAAAACTATTGATTTTATAGTAATTTTATAAGAAACATAATAACCAATAGTATTTGGCTAATAACTTTTAATCCAGTAATCCAAATGAAATGAAATTGGTACCATTCGACTCCTCTCACCAAGACGAATCGAATGGTACCAAAATCATTAAATTCGGACCACGAGTTCAATTTTTAAACAATTTTTTCTATAAAAATTATGTTATATTTTTTTGACTTTCACTACTTATTGAGAAAAACATCATTCGTCCAACCCCTTCCCCTCTTGTATAACGTTATTTATGGATGCCCCTAATCAAAATTTGTGTTCTTAATTGGGTAATTCTTATGCACTATGTTGCATTACTACAAAAGTGTTTAGACTAAATATTCATAAACATGCAACCAAATCATGTTTTAATATTTATTTTGTTTTTTTTAATTGTATTAATATTCATAGCAGATGCACTAGATACAAAACTTATACACAAAAGAGGGACTTGTTTTAGTTATTAAAAGTGGTTATACTATGGAGTTGATTTGCAATACAAAAACACAAATATTATATTACAAAACTACTTATAAAAACAATCAAACTGAAGCTATCAAATATGCATATATACAAATTTTTATGCCCAATTGGACAGAAGATCAAGTTTTTTTTTGCTTGAGATATCATAATTATTAAATAGCTCTAAAAGATTTTTTAATTTTTTATTTTGTTTATAGTACAATAATAGGCTATAAAGATTGAATACAATCAATAAAATCCTTTAGCAACTCTAAATCAGTAAAAGTTTTACTTTAAGAGATGTATTAAAGCACTATAATTTTTAATTAATCAATAGTTGATTTACTGTATAAAACAAAATCATATAAGGCCATGTATATAAATAAAATTGGTTCTCATAACCCAAATAGGTGAATTTTTAAAAAAATCAAATGTTATTTTATATTAATTTATATAGTTTTTAAAATTACTATATATTTTTATACTGTATAAAGAGTTTTAAGTATTTAAAATTTATACAATATTTTTTAGATTTTAACAATAATATTCTTGGTTTCCTCTAGCCTTCTTAAACTAAAAATTTAACCTTTTAGTTTAAAATAGAAAAGTATGAGATGAAATGGCACATTTTTTTTCTGTAGTAGTTTAATGGTTAGCCCTGATTGCAAGTGATAGGCTTGCCCTATTGCATAGATTATTAGATGATTAGTTAGAAATTTTAAATATAGTATTTCTTATATATCATTCTAATATAATTGTAACTTACTATCATACCAGTATTCTTGAAAAAAAAATAATAATAATATTCAGGTGCTAGGTGCACTTAGTTGGATTTTAAAATAAACCAATTAATTTTATTTGCATGGCCTAATATGTATAAATATTAAAAAACGCAAAATAATTATCTTTTTTAGAAATTTATTAAAAATTTTTTAATTCACTTGTTAGGGCTATGTCATTAATCACCTGATTATATTTTATCAGAGGTCTACCCCCTCTTTTCTTTCTTTCTTTTTTTTTTTTTTTTAATATTAAAGGTGTAGCTCCTGCCCCAAACTTTATTAATACTTAAGCAAATTGACATATATGGTGGTGCCTTTTATACATACATATTATATACAAGTATTGAGACTAGGACTTCAGGCTATGAAACCTTTTATCCACGGCTAAAACCCACCAGAGCCTTCAATATTCCCATTTATATAGTTGACCTGGATTTGTATGTCCTTTTCCAACCAACAATCAACGTTCACATGTCTGCCACTTTACCCACATTTCCTAATTCGGCACTTTCATTTTGGTGTATGTTGCTAGGTAGGCGCTTTATGCTTCCAAGTTGGTGTACCTGAATTCTGGTTACCCAGAAAATCCCTTACTAGTGTACTTCTCGGGGTTCTTATCTCAAGCCATGCAGCTGCCTCTACCACAAGGGTAAGTATCTCAAGCCTGCATGCTACTGCAACTAGCTGGTTTTCTGCAACTTGAGGACCCAGGATTTAATGTTCCGAATTTGGAAATGTGTGATCGACTGTACTTCCTGCTATGGTGGCGAGGTTCCTGAGCATGTTTCGCAAATACTTCCAGTGCCGAATATAGTTGGATGGCATCATGAGGCTAGGAGAACCCGATTACCACTGCATGCACTTATACGAGCGTATACTCGTATTGGTGGTCCCAGATCCTCTTAACGTCCGAAGACTCCCATATAGGTACGCCAGACATGTACACACCTCCATGCTTCCACTTCTTATTGGCCGAATAGTTCTGTCTGCCCTTGTGAAGTTTACTAAACCCCAGTACCCGATCAGTCACTCTTGGATCCTTTTCCCCAGTCATTCCAGACTACCAATCCAGTTGGCCCAGAAGGATCGGTCTGCCAGGCTTTAGGTGCCTAAGGTCTCCCTTTCCTTGGTTCATGCTTCTATAACAAATGCCCTTTTCCTCCGGTATGACTCCGGCGGCCAGGTTGGTGAGCCCCCTTTGCTATAGGGGCTCTTGCCCGTCCAGATTTTCTGGTCAGTCACCGCCAAGATCCTTTTCCCCAGTACCGTCGAAAGTTCAGCTACCCACTCTTTTCTTTCTTAATATATATATAATCAGGTTCTTGTATATAATTTCAACTTTTTTTACCACCTTTCCCTTTCTAAAAAATTACCTGATTTTTGTTACTCTTTTTATTGAACTATAAAAATTATTTCTATTGAAAAATTAGTAAGAATCTTTTTCTATTAGAAACGAGAGTAAAAAAAGAAGAAGATTTGGGATTATGAATTTTTTCTGATATAGTGATTACTAAACATTTACTATATGTGTCCAAAAATAAGCTACCTTTTTTGACCAAAAAATTATACAAAAAACATAGGATAGCATATTTTTTAAATATTGAGTTTTTTTAAAAAAATTAAAAAATGTACTAATAAAAAGTTGTCTAAATAATACCAAATTTTTATTATAAGTATATCTTAATGTTTTGAACAAGTTTACTTAATAGCACTTTTGAGGTTTACTTAGTAAAATTTTGACTTTTATATATAGTGTAATATAGTAGATATTTTTGTGCTTTCATATCACAATAGTCACGTGTTCACAATGTATTAGACGATCACATAACGGTGTCGACCCCTCATTTGACACACCACTAGTTTATTTTATTTTTATTTATTCTTTATTAGTTATTTATTATTTATTTATTTATTTGTGTTGCTAGCCCGTTATACTGTTTATTTTGCCACAATGCATATTGGCATTATATATCATTTATTATGTATAGATTATATGCATAACATCGTTTGGTATCATTGTACATAGTTTTAGGATAGAAGAAACTACAATTATAAAAAGAACCTAAAAATTCTTTTGTATTTTCATGATCCTCATAATATTTATAAGTTAATGATCCACTATTATGTCTTCTATCTAATAAAAGCCATCTTCGTCTTGAATTTCTTCTAACAAAGACCTAATCTATCCATATAATTGAACATTTTGATTACATTTGGCGATGACAGGACCAGGTCGCCTACTTGAAGAAATTTCAATTTGAATTTGGTTACGCTCTACAAAATAAAAGACATGACTCATATATTCTTTGTAGAACTAAGTCCTGATTTATGACCTTCTGTATCTTGCTAAAATCGCATTCTCGTAGTTGTAAATAATTGTTTCTCCCAAATACGTTTCGATCGATGCTCCTAAAATTAAAATAGAATGTTAGTACACAAGCTCAAGAACGAAAGTACCACCTGAAGTCATAATTAGCTCGAAGGTTTAATATTTTACACCCCCACATACCATCCTTTATGTGTTTAGCCCTGTTTCATTGTTTTCAACAAACTGCCGCCCTGGGTAAAAAGAAAGAATGAATAAAGAAATTGAAATAAGTACTGGAAACATATATAGAAAAAGAATATAGGCAAAATAAAAATTTATACTTAGTGTTAAAGTTATTATATCCTACGCCCTGGTTTATTCTTCAAGTTTTTGTAAACATCCAATGGAATTCCAGGTTATTCTAGCTACAAAGATATCGCTCTAAAAGAGAATAAAGAATTAATAAAAAAAAAAATTTTTTTTGACCCTATACTTATCTTTTTGGACCCTTTTCCACTCAGAAGAAGAATTAGAATAAGAGCAAAAAAGTCTTATATTCCAAGACCTGCAAAATCAAGTTCGTTTCTTGTCTTTCAAACCTGAAATAGATAAAGACAAAAAGTTCCGTCTTCCAAAAGACCCGCTATTTCAAGCCCAAAATTTTGGTGACATAAGACCCAGAAAGAAAAAGAACGTTAATAAGGACCACATAAAAAAAAAAAAAAAAAGAATGATACTTATCTTTCCAGAAGCTCTTTTTACCCAGAAGAAGAACTCCAAGTTGATGTATGTTGAACGAACGGACGATGGCGTAATAATTAAAAAGATGATTAAAGAAAATGTGATGAATCTTGAAAAAGCGAAGGAGTATAAAGGAAAGGCATACCTGATTCGAATATTAATGATGCCATTGGTACCTGTTATTGATATGGAATCAGTGAAAATAATTAAACCAAGTATATTGTTAGGGGGCTTCCAGAAAATACGTGATTTTTTAGTGGGTGGGTGGGGTCCCGAAAATATCAGGTTATAATTATAATTCTGGTCAAATTTTTATAATTCTGGCCAAAAGTATAAAATTATAAAATTATTAATAACTATTGTTCTACTGGACCAATTTAGATGATTTAACTACCAAAATGTTTGTCTTGCTGAGATGATTCTAACAAGCCTAAAATCATTTGAATCTAATTACAGGATCCCAAGATCGTTCAACTTTTGTGTAATTTTAATAGTAATTTTTTAGAATTACTAAGTAAATTTCTTTAATATTGAATAACTCTTGATCCACTGGCCCGTTTTGGATGATTTAACTACCAAAATGTTCGTCTCAGTGTGACAATTCTAACAAGCCCAAAACCGCTAAATTCCAATTACTAGATCCCAAGATCAATAAAAATTTGTATTGTTAGATAATCATTTGATTAAATTTGATTAAATGATTGTCTGACAGTACAAATCTTTATCGATCTTGGGATCCGGTGATTGAAATTTAGCAATTTTGGGCTTGTTAGAATCGTCTCACTGAGACAAACATTTTGGTAGTTAAATCACCCAAAACGGACCAGTGGATCAAAAGTTATTTAATATTAAAGAAATTTACTTAGTGATTCTAAAAAATCACTATTAAAATTATACAAAAGTTGAATTATCTTGGAACCCTGTGATTAGATTTTAACGATTTTGGGCTTGTTAGAATCATCTCAGCAAGACAAACATCTTGGTAGTTAAATCATCTAATTGGTCTAGTAGAGAAATAGTTATTATCAATTTTATAAATTAAAACATATAAATAAATTTTAAAAAATATAAATTTTGATTGGCTAATAGAGTATCAGGTGTGGGTAGGTGGGGTAAAATTTTGAAATTTATTAGTAACAAAATATTACGTAATTTCTGGAAGCCTCTTATGAAAATGGAACTGATGTTGAACCAAAATATCAAGGGAAAATGTGAAAGAAGGTGAAGAAAAGAATGCAAGCCCTTTCGAATCGAACTACAAGTCGAAGAACGAAGCTATGTAAAAAAAAAAAATTAAAACCGGATCGGTTTAAGTCAAAACGGATCATCAAATATATGATAATCTGATGATCACGTGGGTGACGTCCGAGTCAAGACGAGTGAAATACTACTGATAGCCCTACCGAATGAATTCGAAAATCGACACAAATTCATGAGAAATTTAATAAGAAAAAGAATAAATAAGTAAATGAATTATAATCATCAATTATAGGAAGGAATAAAAAATAAAAACTTATGTACTATACTCTAAATTTCAAATGTGAGATTTAAAAAAGAAAAAAAATTGTAGACAGTTATATTTTTTTATTTTTTTTTAGTTTTTTTAAGTTAGTTTTTAAGTTAGTTTTTTTTGAGTGAATTGAATTAAGTTTAGTTTTTTTTTAGTTTTGGTTATGGGTAAGCCGAGATACATAACTCCTATGTATTAGCTTTTGTTCTGGTTATAGGTAATCCAAGGAACCTAAAACCCAGGATTTATTTTTTTTAATAAGTTTAAATTTTTTTAATCACTAGTTGATTATGCTCGAAGGACCTCGCATTTTAAAGTAGGGGGAAGTGTAATATAGTAGATATTTTTGTGCTTTCGAATTGCGACAGTCACGTGTTCACAATGTATTAGACGATCACATAACGGTGTCGATCTCTCGTTCGACACACTACTAGTTTACTTTATTTTTATTTATTAGTTATTTATTATTTATTTATTTATTTGTGTCGCTACCTGTATACTGTTTATTTTGCTGCAATGTATATCGGCATTACATATTGTTTATTATGCATAAATCATATGCATAACATCATTTGGGATCATTGTACATAGTTTTAGGATAGAAGAAACTACAATTATAAAAAGGACCTAAAAATCCTTTTGTATTTTTATGATCCCTATGATATTCATAAGTTAATGATCTACTATCATGTCTTCTATCTAATAAAAGCCATCTTCGTCTTGAATTTTTTCTAACAAAGACCTAATCTATCCACATAATAAAACATTTCGATTACAATAGTACTACTAACAAATTTTTTATTATTTTTAAAAAAAATTAGAAAATATCTTATTTTTGGTAGTAGCTTATTTTCGTACATATATGTTATACCTTTTTGAAAATAGCTATAATATACAATTATTAGAACTCAAATAACATATTTTTATGTATTATATAAAAATTTAATTAACTAATGACCAGAATTTTTTAAAAATTTGGAACTAAAATATTGCAAAAACTTTAATAGTAGTTTAATTAAAAAATATAGTGTTAATACAAAAACTAGTTAGTTATCTTAGAATGGCTTAAGATATATTAGAAATAAGATTCAAATTATATATTATATAAATTTTAATATGTTAACTTTTATTTGTTATAATATACATTTTCACTAATGATTCTTGTCAAATAGAACAAACAAATAGTACCCAGCTAGTCAGCAAAAAATGTTATATTTAAAAAATTTTTAATATAAAAAATTTTTATTAATTTTTTTTTTGGATATTATTTTATGGAACCTGTCGCTATAGCAACCTATGATAGACTAATTAAAATCAATTACGTGAGTCCATATTAAGGTCTGTATTGGGCTAGACTAAACCTGTGGGTTTTAGGATCAGGCTAGGTTTGTGCATGGGTCGGGTCTAAATTTTAAAGTTTGTTTGTAAAATGAGCTAGGTTCATATCGAGTCTATTAAATATTGGATCTGGGTTAGGTTTAGTAAATAGGCCCGGTACAGCCCAATAATACTTAGCAAAAAACTATATTATTTTTGCTATAATTCCTATTAACTACAACCTATTATAGCTTTAGTTAGATATTATATACTAAAATAAAATAACTTTTTTGGTATATAAAAACTTAAATTAATCAAATCTGCACTTACTAAGTTACTATATAGCTTAAAATTTTTTTCTTTCAATTTTAATTTAATTTTTGAATTTTGTTAATCATAGCAGGTTGTAATATTACAGGTTATACAGATCAACATTATATACAGATAAGTTTTTTTTTCTTTTCATTATAATACTAATCTACAATTTAACCTCTTTTTTGTAGTGTTATCTTTTTCGATGCTAATATTTTGTTGAAATCGTCATTTACTAAAGTTGTGTTTTATTGGGATTATTGTTTTGTTGGAGCTGTTGATTTGTTGTAGCTATCGTTTTGTTGGGCATCATTTGCAGAACTAATTATTAAATTCTTGGAGTTGTCATTAGTTGGAGCTGTCACTCGTGGTATCATAGCTTTGATTGCATCATTGTTTATAAGTGTCTTTGCTCTTTTTCTGTAATTTGTTAACTTTGTTTCATTTCATTTTTTGTACTATTTTTATTTTTCAGTATCATACTTGCTGGTATCATCATTTATCATATTGATTTTTCTGCGATTAATACCGTTACTTGTATGGTAGTCTATGATGAATTTTTGATGTAATTGTTGTAACTGAAATTGACACCTAACTAAGGTTGCAACTTTAGTAGACCAAAATTATACTACCTAAAATTGATAACTAATGCATGCAAGATTATTTAATTTCAGAGGTTTCAACTGAAGTTGTATTTCTAGTCGGGTATCAACTTTAGCCATAAATATAAACATTGGTTTAGTTAGTTAATAATAAGAATTAAAGATAAAATATAATTAGAAATAGCCATATTTAGATATTAGAATAATATTAAATTAGTTCATTTTCATAAATTTATTGGTCGATATGCAAATCATCTACAACTTGCAATATCACAGATTGCAATACTTAGCAATTTTTTTTTATGTAAAATAAAATATTTTTGAAAAAATTTTTTTGTTCTGATTCAGAATCGGGTTACCTAGGTTTGGGCTCAAATTTTCAAATCCGTAATAAATTTGGGCAGTTTTGGGCTAGTTTACAAAATAATTAGGTCTGGCCTAACCCAAATCTATAACTTTTTAGCAGACCAAACTTGAACTTTGGGCTTGTAAAATATTTTTAGATTCAGGTTTGGGCTTGGAGATACCTGGTCTGACCTGGCCCAATATGGACCCTAGTTCATATGTTTTTACTTCAAAAAAAATAAAAAAAAATAAACCAAAAAAAAAAATAAATAAATAAAATACAATTTATAAAATAAACCCAATTTTAACTATTGTACTACATCCTAACTATCATGCTATAACCTAACTATCATGCTATGACCCAACTATTGTGTTATTCCTAGCTATTATTCTAGCTATTATGCTACTGCTATGCTTCATACTAACTAAATTATACTATGTTCATTATAAAAAAAAGAAAAAATATTAGTACTGTATACTACCTTTGTGCTATACCTGTTATGTTCCAACAATTGTACTATGTTTGTTTTAAAGAAAAAATATAAAAATATTAGTACTTATATTATATAAAAAAAATGCTATGTTACGTCTGTTCTAATTGTACTATGTTTGTTTTAAAGAAAAGAATATAAGTACTATTATATATATAAAGAGAAAAAAAAAGACTACTATGATGAATGTAATACATCTATTCTATATGTTTTAACAATCGTACAGTACTATATTCATTTTAAAAAAAAGAACGTAAACACATTAGTACTGTTAGGGGCATGCCATTTATCACGTGATATTTTTTATTTAGTAGCTACCTTTATCCATGTATGGTGTGATCACTTTATCTAATTCTAATTGATTAATATAATATATAGACGTGATTACTACCTCTGACCATGTATCTATGGTAAATATCACGTGATAAATGGCATGCCCCTTATATTATAAAAAAAGAAAAAAACTACTATACTATATCTATAATATTGTATATTATAATTTTAATTATCTTTAATTGACCCAACTTGATTTAGGTTGCCAAAAAACGTTATATGATATTAACAGTATGTAACCAAAATTATTTTTGCGAAAACAATGCACTGAGACTTTGTATATACATGCATATGTTGTGTAAATAGTATATGTACTATGATTGGATGTTGAGTTCATAGATTTAGGGTTAGAGTAGGCCAGAATTATGTTTAACTCTGCCGGGCATTATCATGATAGTACCCACTAGCATTAAGCTTAATGCCAGCTGACCTAGGGTTAGATTACCAAAACAAGGCTTGTGTAATGTTATACACTATTAGTAGTGTGTAACCAAAAATTATTTTTGCAAAAACAATGCACTAGGCCTTTGTATAATATAAGTACATATATTATTTTAAATTTTAAAAATAGAAAATCTTGTGTAACCATAGTAGAAATAGCAAAATTAGTGTTTGTAGTCGACAATAATTTATTGACTCGACTAAGTTAATATTTAAAAGTCAGCTTAGCTGACTAAATCAAAGTTGATCACCCATAAATTGTACCTTCAGATATTTTTTTCTCAACCTTGCTCACATTTTATGTTCATTGACTTTCTGCTCGGAATTTTCCAGATCTTACTACGATTCCTATTTTAAAATTTTTTTTTTTTTAGTTTCATAATTTTTCTCTTTTTACTAAGAGGTTACTGTAATTCAATAATTTTTAATATAAAATCAACTAAGTCAATCTTTTGAAAAATCAGCTGATAGACCTGTGGGTCGATAGCGTAAGTGGTTACGCTCCCAGGTCGCCAAACGTAAGGTCGCCGGTTCAACCTCTACTAGCGGACAAGAAAACTATATGTGATCACGAGATGGATGGGCTGAACTAGGATGCTAGGACCGCGGTTGGTTAAATTAACCACATTTAGTATGCGTGTGTTGCCGAATTGAGAAATATTGGATACTTCCGGTGGAATTCCTGTTGAATATTTGTATACTTCCGGTGGAATTCCGGTTGAACAGATATACGTTAAAAATGAAAGGTGGTACTAACTCAATGAAGGAAAGGGAACTCAGACGAACTCAGAATGGGCTCAGCTCTAACCCAAAACGGAAGGAGACCGAAAACTTTGAAAGGCTAAAGAAAGAAAGTACCGAGAAAGTTAACTGTGCACTTACCCTGGTTGGTACGGACAACTGAGGTCCGGACAGCACCAGGATGTAGGTGAGATTTTCCGGGTCATGTGACAATCCGATATCCGATCCAGATCGGAATCACATGATCACGTGATCGATTTAACAACCACTAAAATGTCAAGATCGAGTATAACATTACACGATCAAAACAAATACCATTCGCCCTATCAAAAAATATATATATCAGTAAGAAAAATATACGAAAAGAAAACAAAATATAGAAAGGAAAAAAAATTTTATACTTAACTTCTAAACCCACTATCCGCTCTTACTCTAAGTTGTTTGAAATAGCGCACAAGGGTGTAATTTCAAATTTTGGTTCGAATTAAACTTAATTTGAACCAAAATTCGAAATTACACCATTGTGCGCTATTCACAAAAGTATTTTGCTT
>QKWP01000022.1:594039-664037 GCA_003550325.1 Gigaspora rosea | reverse complement strand
AAAAAAACTGTTAGAAAGAAAAAATACTGTAACTAAACCAATACAAGAAGAGATAGCTGAAACCAAAGATGTAAATAAAGAAGAAGAGGAAAGAAGACCAATAATAGAAGCACCAAGCAGTTAATGTTACTGAGATTATGTATTATTGGATATCCTACAATACTGTACAGCTAAAGATATAAATTTGGCAGTCAAAAAATTTGGGAAAGTTGAAATTAAAAGATGGGTTAAAAGAGCAAAAGTGAAGTCAGCTATTGTCAAGATACAATTCCACGGGCCAGAGAAAGAAAAGATGTTAGAATCAAGTTGGTCAATTCCAATCGTAGCAGGAAAACTAACAAGAATTTTGAAAGAAGAAGATGGTTTTCTAACAGTTAAAGAAAGAGCACAGTGGAAGGCAGTAGTAACAAACGTACCCCAATACGCACAAGAAGTATTACTATTGAGACAGTTAAGAAAATTTAATGCAAAGACGGTATTCATTCCTGTTAATAGTAATAGGAATCCAAAGACGTCAGCTATTGTATATTTTGAAAATGGGGATGATAAGGGAAAAGCAATAGAGAGTAGAGCATCATATTTCAATACGCATTTATATTGGAAGCAAGAGGAGAAGTACTATACCGGTCAAAGAAGTGAAGACA
Organism: Gigaspora rosea; assembly: GCA_003550325.1. Taxonomy (NCBI): domain Eukaryota; kingdom Fungi; phylum Glomeromycota; class Glomeromycetes; order Diversisporales; family Gigasporaceae; genus Gigaspora; species Gigaspora rosea. The sequence goes on along the minus strand of QKWP01000022.1, from coordinate 663,393 downwards.
CGAGAGACGGAAAAGGAAAGGTACTAGCAGAAGCAGACCAAAGAACAAGAAGGCAACATAAAGAAATCAAGAACATGGAGAAATTTGGAAAACAAGACAGGAAAAGATGGGAAGAACAGGGGAGAAAAACGATAATAGAGAGTGAAAAGATAAACACATTACAGAGAAGACCGATAGGAAAATGGAAAGAAAGGACGAGAGAAGAAACAGAAGAGGAGAACACGGTGTTATCAAGTCAAAAGTTATTAGAAGAGATACTTAAAAGATTAGTAAGACTCGAGGAAAGGGATAGTATAGGGGTGACTCCATGTCACTCCTAAGATTGTTGCCGTGGGCATCCCAATGGACGAAGACAGGCCGGTGGGGCTGTCTAAACGAAGGACAGAGGAGGAGGAAGGTGGTAGGAGTAAAGGAAAGAGAAGATGTAAAGAACAATATGAGAAGAAAATTATTAATATGGTTAAAGATAAACGTAAAATGGAATTTAGAATAGCATGTCATAACATTAATGGGCTGAAAAATCAGAATAGTTATAGGATGGAAGCATTATTGGATTGGGCAGAAGAAGAGGAAATTAGTGTAGTCGGGATTGTAGAGACAAACATTTCAAATAAGGAGGCAAAGTGGCTGGTTGGAAAAGATAAACAGTATCTGAGTTTTTGGGCAGATGCAGATGCTAAGAAAAAGAAGAGATCAGGTATTGGAGTATTAATAAGGAAAGATTGGGGTGTACACGTTGCAAAGCCCCGAGCAATTACAGAGTACATAATGGAAATATCGCTATTGTTTAGGCAATTAGAGATAGTGATCATTATTGTATATATCCCTCCAAACGACAAAGAACAAACCAAAAACATACAGCAATATATAGTGAAACGATATATACAGAGAAAACCAGTGACACAATTTATTATATTAGGGGATTTTAATCACGTATTAGATGAAGTATTGGATCGGTTTGGAGGGGAAGAAAGGGCAGGAAAAAAACAGCTGCCATTATACCGATGGTTAGAGAATCAAAATTTTTACGATACATTTAGGGAGCTAAATCCAAACAAGATAGCATATACTTGGTCAAGGAATGAAAGTAAATCAAGAATTGATATGATATGGACATCTGGCGATTTGTTCAATGGGCTTAAGAAGGCAGAAATACAAGAAGCTGATTGTATAACAGGCAGTGATCATGAATTCGTATTAGCGGAGATAGAACTAAGTGAGTTTTTAAAAGTAAACACTGCGGCTCGTAACAGGAAGAAGAAGTACGTGAGAAAGGTGTACGAGTATGGGAAGGCGAGAAGAGAAGATTGAGAAAGTTTCAGATCAGACCTGCAACAAACAATCGAGAAAAAACCAAGTATAAAATATTTAGAAGGGCAGGAAGCATCCCATGATAGTAAACAGCTAATAAATAAAGTGTGGGATGCAATTTCAGATAGTATAATATATGCCGCAAATAAAAACATTCCATATAAAAAGATATCCAATACTGTAGCAAGCAAAAGTGCTAAGAAGTTACGATCACAGTTGCACCAAGAAGTAATAGAAATCAGCAAACTTGTAAGGATACTGAGGAAATATAAAGATTCATATATAGAGAGAGATGTGCAGGAAAAAATTAATTGGACAATACAAGGGATAAATGAGAGATTAGGAACTTTAATTCCACACGTAGGGAGTATAGTTAAGGACGAACACGTGGAAGATATGAAAGGGTGGTGGAAGCTAATCAAGGCAAGATGGATAGAAGAACAGGAACAAGAAAAAAGGTTGAAGATCGAAGAGGCAGTAGATGCACGGTGTGCAAAGATCGTCAATGAACAAGGGAAAATGTTGGCGAGTCTGTTAGAAAAACCTTTTAAAAATGTACAAATTGACAGGCTGTTGATTGAAAAGGATAGAGAGTGCAGACTAGTTAGTGATGTGGATGAAGTATTATTGGAGACAAAAGAACACTTTCAGAGGCAATTTAGGAAAAGGCATGTAAATAAGGAATTATTAAAGGGGAAATGGAAAAACGTATACAAGCCACAAGATTATGTCAAGGAGGAGTGGTACATCGGGCTCGAAGAAGAAATTACCGAAGGCGAATGGGACCAGATGCTTAAAGGAATTAAAACGGCGACAGCACCAGGAGTGTCCAACATAAGTTACATTTTGCTCAAAAATGGGAGTAAGGAGACGCAAGAAATTTTCAGGCGGTTTGCAAATTTATGTTGGAGTAAAGGAGATGTACCAGATAAATGGAAAATCGCGCAATTGTATGCGATACCAAAGGATACAGACTGGGGATTAAGCCTTAGCAACGTAAGACCAATAGCCTTGTTAGAGACCTTCAGGAAGTGTATTACAAAAATCATAACGAATAGATTAACAAAGATTATAAAGGAAAATGATATTCTGAAAGGTCAAAATTTTGCTGCACTTCCGGGTTGTTCGACAGAAGAGCCGGTGCAGATAATAAATGCATTGATGGAAGATGCGAAAGAAAAGAACAAGGAAATGTGGATAGTATTTCAAGATATGCGGAAAGCATACGACTCGGTATCTTTGGAAATGCTACAATTAGCATTAAGAAGAATAAAGGTCCCCGAAAAAACAATTGGCTTTGTATTAAGTATGTTCGATAAACGACAAATGCGAGTGATAACGAAGGAAGGTTTAACAAGTCCTTTTGTGGCGGAAGACGGAATAGATCAGGGAGAGGTTCTGTCTCCGTTGATGTGGAGAGTATTTTATGATCCGTTACTGTGTAAAGTACAAGAAGAAGAAGGACTTGGGTATATTGCAGAAGTTAAAATTCCGGTAGATAGTAGAAGAGGTACATGGTGCGTAGAAAGAGTAAGACAAGCTGCGATAGCGTATGCCGATGATACAACGTGGTTAGGGAAGAGTAAAGAAGAAATGGAGTCAATTCTAGCAATTGCAAATGAATTTTTTGTAATCAATGACATACAGCTAAATGAGAGCAAATGCAAGCTTTTGGTGATGAATAAAAGAAAGAAAGAGGAAAGCGAAGATATTCAAATTAATAAGATAGTTATCAAGGCAGCAAAAAAGAATACAGTTGTTAGAATGTTAGGAATTTGGTTGAATGGAAGACTAAAAGAGTCGCTAGTTAAAGATAAAGCGAAAGAGATAATAAGACAAACAGCCCTAACCTTAAGATGGAAGAAAATGACGATTAGTCAACTGATTTATGTGAATAATATATATTTGATACCAAAATTATGTTATATTTTACAAGTATCAAATCTAAGCAAGACGGCACTGCAAAAAATACAGCAACCGTACCTTCAATTAGTCAAAAACAAAATAGGAATGGCGAGAACAGCTGGAAATTATATCATATCCCACAGAGGAATGATGGGATGTAAATTGTTGGAGCAGGAGTTGTGTATTAAGCAGATTTCGGCATTGCAAAATCGGCTGAACAATGATGGGATAGTGTTGAAGCTAGCACACATTAGAATAAAGCAAGGTTTGCTTAATGCGGGTTTAGTAGATATGGAGTGGAAGAGTGAGGAAGATAAGGAGCTCCAACAGTTATGGAAAGGCAATCTAGCATGCCGAGTGTTGGTCAAAGCGAGAGAGTTAAAAGTCAGTTTTGGTTTTGATGAAAATTGGTGGGGTATATATGGAGGAAAATATCCGATCAGAAATTTGCTCCAGGAAGAAAAGGGAAGTAGGAATTTGATAAGTGGACTACAGGATACGGGTATATTCTTTGTAGAGCAGTTGCTAGACCAGAGTGGTAAAAACATGTTAACGTGGCAACAAGTTATGTTGGCAAGAGATAGAGTCCGAAGAGGGAAAAGGCCCAAATGGTTTACAGTAGTTGAAAGTAAACTTTTGCAAAACGAAGATAGAAGAACGGTTAAAGAAGAATGGATAGGAGACGCAAACAGTATGTACACACTAAAGATGTCAAAAAAAGAAGTGTCACGTGATAACAGAAAGAAGGAGTGGATCTTGCTTAGAGGAAAAGAGAACGAGCCGGTAGTAAAGAGAATCATAGAAAAAAGGAAGTGTAAGGTCTTAACAGAAAATTGGAGAATGGTAGAAGACACAAACTCTCTTGGAAAGAGTCCTGGTAAAAGTTTACAGTATTTGGAAAGGCAAGAAGAAAGTGGAAGCTCTGAGAGTGCGAAATGGTTAACGAAGTCTAGGATTTTATCATGCTTACCAAGGCCAGTAATTAAAGAAGGGAAGTGTGTGTGTCTGATACCAACAGATATGTTAGAAGAAATGGTACGTCCAGAAGCGCCAATATCAAAAGAGAAAGAACATATTGCAGAAGACGTGGTGATAGAAGATATTGATGTAGGGATGATTAGGCAGCAAAAGGTGGGACGTGAAATGGAGGAAACACTTGAACAACAGCTCCAAAGTAATAGAGAACGATATAGTAATGTAGTAGTTTTTTATACAGATGGGTCTTTAAGGTCTGTAGAAGGTGGAAATAAAATTTGAGCTGGTTGGGTTCAGGTGGATAATGAAGAGAAGTTATGCTTAACAAAAGGCATGTGTAGAGTAGAAGCATGGCCGTCTTCAACCAAGCCGGAATTGGTAGCAATTTGGCTAGCTTTGTTGACAGTGCCTAGTAATAGAAAAGTAGTAATTAGAACAGATAGTTTAGGAGCAATAGCAGGTCTGAGCAGAAATTTGGAACTTCGTGAAGGGAAAAAATGGATGAAAGAAAAGTATTTTGATTGGTTAATCCAAATCAAAGATATGGTAAAGACGAAAGGTATAGAGCTACAGCTAGAGAAGATAAAGAGTCATAGCAAAGATAGGTGGAATGACAAGGCGGATGCTTTAGCAAAAGAAGGAACGGAAAGAGGAACAAGTATAGGGACACCAGTGGATTAAATGTCCTTTATGATGGAATCATTATAGGGTTGAGTTAGGAACAAGAGCATTTCTAAGGAAAGTTTTCGACGCCAAAAATAGCGCGAGATGGCGCGAATCGAAGGTAGTTCAAGACTTCGAACAAGAAGGAAGTGAGGAAAAATATAATTGGCATTTATTTTGGTCAACTCTGAAAGGTTTTACGGGCATTAGATGCACAACCCTGAAGAAAAGCAAAAAATTGGCGTTCTGGTACAAGGTGTTTTTTAATGAGTTGCCAGTGCTAGAGGTGTTAAAAAAAAGAAGACCTGATATCTATATATCATCCAACTGTATTGCATGTATGAAAGAAGTGCCGGAGACTTTAGAGCACTTGGTGGAGTGTGATGCATACAGTTTTTGTGGCATAATATTGAAGTGGTAGCAACAGAAGCAGTATGGCAGAAGCTATCGGAAGAAACGAAGAAGCGATTAAATCTGTATGATTTTAGAAAAATTCTACTACCAGCTACAGGAAATGAATGTAACGAGATGCGTATAGGGTATATAAAGGGTCTGTGTACAGCAAAAGTTAGTGGAGCTCTACAAGAATATATGGCAACAAAAAAAGAGTGGAACAATTGTTTTAGAAGCTTCGTTTACATATGGAGAAATGGTTTCTTTGACTTCATATGGTCAGAGCGTTGTAAAATGCTTTCAATATGGGAAAAAGGAGAAGGTATTAGCCCAAAGATCAAAAGAAAGAAACCTGATAATGGAAATGGACGGAAAAGATCACATGATTTGTCGAATGAAAGCGAAAAGGTTCAGATAGAAGAGTCAAGACCTAGAGGAAATAAAGAAATGAATTTTGAAAAGAGGTGGGAAACCATGATCAAGGACTTTATAAAGAATGAAAATTATCTATTCTGGTTTGGCCTGTGACAGGGCTGACAAAGTTGTCTGTCTCATCAGTGAGGCAGTGCGACAGGTCGCACCAAGGTGCTCACAAAGTATTCGGGTGATGCCGGACCTGCTATAAGATAGATAGATAGAATAAATATAAATAATTATTTTAGTTATATTATGTATCAAGTATCTATTTAATAAAGGTACTGAAGAGACTGTCAAAGGTTAAAAAAAAAAAATATTCATAATTTAAGTTTTTAAATAAGTGGTTGGATGGGTTTCTTAGGGGCATGCCATTTATTATGTAATATTTTTTACTTAGTAGCCACCTCCACCCATGTATGGTATAATCATTTTATCTAATTCTAATTGATTATAATATATAGATGTGATCACTACTTCTGACCATGTATCTATAGTAAAAATTACATAATAAATGGCATGCCCCTTATTAGGTATAAATTATCAAATTGTTAACACACTCATATCCTACAATGTCTGCCTAAAGATAAAGCTGAACAAATGCAAAATTTTTTAAGTTTCATTTTATTTTATCATAATAAAAATAAATATCCTTTGAAATATATAGAAAATATGAATGAAACACTGCTCTCTTTTGATCTTCTCTATAATACTACTTAGAAAAAATCAGTGTCAAAAACTGTAAATCTTTGTACTACAGGTTATGAAAAGGGAAATTTTACAGCTATTTTATCATGCATGGCTAATAGTACAAAACTTCCAGCTGTTATAATTTTTAAGTTGAAAACTTGACCAAAAAAAGAAAAATTTCCAAGTAGAATTTATATATGTAATAACAAAAAAAAGTAGTGCAATGCTTTGGTGGATAGAAAATGTTTGGAGGCAATAAAATCTGATAGCAAACCCAATCTTTGTTGATCTATGATACTTTTAAAGTAAAGAACATACTGTTAACCTAGTAAAATATCGATTAATAGAAAAATGTACAGATGTTGTTATAATTCTATTTGGTTTAACTTCAAAACTACAACCGCTTGGTGTATCTGTCAATTAAAGTTTTAAAGCAAAAGTATGTTTACTAGTCAATTTTCATATCACAGGTGTTTGTATAATTTTATCATTTTTTTTATTAATTCTAGTACTGAGCTTTTTATACAAAGTGGATGGCCAATGAAATACATGAACTTACTAAAACTGGCAAGTTTAAGTGACCTTCCTATGCAATGGTTACAACATGGGTCAGAGATGATGTAGATTTTGGATTAATTAAACTATCATTTAAATGTTTCAGTATTTCTCTTTAAACTAATGGCTCAGAAGATGATCTCTTATTTGACTATAAAGAGGTAGAAAAAATCTTAAAAGTTGATCAATATAATGAACCTGAAACTATCATAATAAATGATGATAAATATTCTAAAGAAGAATATATAAACTGTTTTGCAGAAAATATGGAAACCATAGCCGAAAGCTCTGATAAAGACAGGTCTGATGATTTATATAGGTCTGATGATTTATATAGATCTGATGATTTATATGAGTCTGATAATTTACACAAGCCTAATAATTTATATGAGTCTGATGATTTAGAATAATCATTTTAATTCTGCAATAATTTCAAATAAATAGAATAGAGGCATTTTTTATATAGACCAAACTTAGCAACTCAAAGGATTATTAGGTTGGCAATTAGTTTTATAAATTGAGATATTCAGAAATATGCATTTTTAGAAATTTTTTATTAAAAAAATTTCTGAAATTGCATATTTTTAAATACTAAAGAGTAAAATTGTAAAAAAAATAAGTATATTTCGTGAAAATTATATTACAGTTAGATTATTTTATAAGGTAGCTATGCGACGCTATCGTACTAAACCAGGAATGTTCTTTATAAAATATACAAGAGTCGATGCTATCAATCAAGATCCAAACTTTATTTTGATTTTCAATATGTAATGAAATCATGAAATCATTTGATTACATCCAATTAGAGTTAAAGACTTTGTAGACGAGCGCATACTGGCCAAATTACAATTCTTATTACTGTACTACCGGTATTATTAACTTGTATGAAAGTATTGATCATAAAATCCTAAGGACGAAGCTAAAATTTTGAAACCTTTAAAATTATGTCATTAAATTAAATTTTGAAAACTTAAAAACAGGTTTTAGAAGTTAGACATAGCTACTTCTGATTTTACATTAAATTAAATTAAATTATATATATGTCTGTACCTGGATATTTTATATATGTTTGTACCCAGGGTATTTTACAAACCACGAGCCCAAAAATTCTAATACCTGCTGTAAAGTACCCAGGTATTTTATATTCTACCACAAAAATTTTCAATAGGGGGTACCGTGGTCCGCGCTGTATGGTATAACCACACCTATTTCAATATCCACTTCAGTACAATATTCGAAGCCACAAAATTTCAGTGCAACTTGTCTTATGAACTTGATTTAGATTTAAAATTTTCATTTAGTGCTTCAATCCATATCTGATCAATTTGGATAGATCTGACAATTCGGATTAAATTCGGATATCCAGATTCACTAATTTTAAATGGATAGATCCGTAATATATATCGGATTAAGGATAAGGATTATCCAATTTGTAATCCTAGACATTGTTATGATAACTGCAGAAAACTGAGTAAGAAAAGTAAATTTTAAATTATTATTGAAAGTTTAAGGTATCACTTCACTAAAAAAAAAAATCTATTAACGTTATTAAACAAAAATTAAATTTAATATCGATAACAACAAAAATAATATTTTTTCCAAGTTTTTTTTTATTTGCCTTCATGTTCTGTCGCCTGATGTGCTGCACAGATCACTTAATAAAAATTCTCTATTAGGCAAACTTGTGTTCTCATATTATTTTCATCTCATTTAAGTAAATGAAGCTCTTCTGTTATACTGATACAAAGTATCTTAAAAGTATTAGTAATCCAGTATTTTAGCTTTTAATCGTGCTAAAGGCTTGAATTTTTTAATTTAAACATTCATTATAGCGATTAATACCCATTAAGCTTCGATTAATTTTCTTTGGTTGTCATATATTCTATCGAAGGATTCACGAGACAGAAAACTATATGTTTGCAGCTCCATAATATCAATAAAGAAAAAAAAACCGATTCATGAAAGTAATTATATGAATATTATTTAACGAACTTCAATTATTAATTTATTTATTTTTACTACAAATTATTGATGCATTATTAAACATTATTAAATTCCAGCAATAACTCGGGTTATTGATGGATCAGTAAAAAATCCGTAAATAACATACGTCAATCCCTGAATGACAGGAATCAATAAATGACGCATAATATACACACCTGAAATAAGCAGGCGTATTTAGCTTGTCTCAAATGCGTTAAATAACTTTATTCTATATGAAGTAATTTGAGTTCTTCACGTACCTATACTTTTTTTACGGATTAAATCCGAATTTATTTGTGTAAAATAGAATTCGAATTTAATCCGAATGGCCCCAAAAAAGTAGGATCGAAGCTCTATTTTCATTACTATCAATAATATCTAGACGATCAAAAATCAAATAATCTGCTTTTTAAGTCTGCATCAACAAATGAACGCTTCAAAGTAAAAATAAATAAAAGAAAATTTAAGTCTTAACGTCACATACTTAATAATCAACGATCTTGTGGTTTTAGTAAAACAAAATTATATAGATAACAACATTACATACGTACATATATATGTAAACGAACAAAATATAAAGAAATGGCCATAAAATACCAAAGTGCACATACATACATCAAAAAAACCAACAGCTGATCATACGTATACGTCATAAATTCGTATCTTCCGCTACATCCTTATTTCTTATCCTTCCAACCACTAGTAAATATCGACCCACTAATCGACTTCGATTAATTATTAACTTGACTAACTAAACCTAGTTCTATGAGATAGGTTACAAAAAAAAAAAAAAAAAAGGAACAAAATAGACCAAAATAAAACAAAAACATTGAAATTTACAAATTTATAACCCAAAACTACAGGAAAAATATCTATTTTTCGCTAATCACTAACCATTTTATTCTGCTCACATATATGCATAATAAAACCGAAGCTTAAGTATTCCACTTAAATAAACAATTAAACCTACTACACATGCATCTATCGCTATACCAAACATAATTACCATGTTATAACTAAACACAAAATTTGATTGGATAATAAAAGTTTTAAAGTGGCTGCCTTAACGTCGTAATCCCGTGATGTCGTATACCCCGCAATCCCGCAATTCCGTAATGTCGTAATGCCGCAATAACACAATATTGTAATAATGCGATACTGTAACTACAGTACAACATTATAATGTTATAATTAAGTAACTACGTGACACCCAGCCACCCCAAACCGGAAACTGATGAATATGTTTTTATTTGCCATACAAGCATTTCATTTACATTAATTAATCGGTAAGCATAAAAGTTTATTCTGCAGCAGAATACAATAGTTATAATAAATTTTAAACACGCATGTATGTAGGCATGTATCATCTTATCTAAGCCATTAACAATGGTGTCATGTCCGATCAATTAGCTCGCTAAAGACGTTCTCAAACAATGACTTATAGACTGGTCTAATTGACCAAAAAAATAAATCACGACGTTTAAGTCAAAATAAAACCTAGACCTACAAGCCCTTTTTTCATAGTAATTGCATGTACTAAATCAATGAAGTCGACAGAATCAAATTCGAAAAAATATTTAATAGTATATTATTTAAAGGAAACATAATGCAGTACAGCATTTTAACAAACGGTATTATAACAGATAGTATTTCTGCATTACGGCATTACGGCATTACAGTATTACGGCATTACGGCATTACGTCTCACAGCAATTACGGCAAAAAATACGGCAATGTCGTAACCGTATTAATTTGTAAAATTAATTCTACCACCAACTATAAGCAGGCGCATAACTTGTTAATAAATTGATGAATAAAAAAAAAAAAATTGAATGAAAAATGAGCGCTTAATATGTTTTACTGATTAAATCAACTTGAGTCAAAAGAGACATGAGCATGAATAAAAGAAGAAAAATTAGAGGTGAATAGATTATTTCAAACACTTTGATTAATGATAATTTTTATGCTTACCGGCTAAGTAAGCGAAAAAAAGTTAATGAGAAATGAATAGCTTAACATTAAATACTCAAGAAGTAAATAATTATTATATATTTCTAGATTTATCGATTAAAAAGGGTTTCCCATATACGTATATAAGTTCCGTCGTAATACGTAAAAAAGAAAATGTTGACAATGATTATTAATCATTTTCATTGTTAAACTTCCTTATTTGAATTACGACGGAACCTGCCATTTTGGACAGTCATTAGGCTTAAGTAATACATGTTTTTTACCAGATCGATAAATACATGATTACGAAACCAGACAGACCAATCAGGGCTACTAAACTTGTGACAAAGACCGAGAATTGAATTAATATCTGATATGATACATGTACATTCAAAATGTCATATTGAGTTTCTCGTAATACATATATTCCAAATAAATAAACCTATTGCCAATTATCGTAATGATAACTCTGTCAACTTTCTTACCGTTACGGGCATTTGAAATATTCTGATATGGCACAACAATTAGAAAATAGCTTCTTAGAAATAAATAATATTAAATTTCTTCCTTATGATTTTTTTGAACAAATTGAGACTAATGGCACGGTTTTATCTAGTAATAGTTATAGAGTTGTCTCAAAAAATCATAATAAAATTATAGTTTTGAACTATATTGTTCATTCTCAAAATTACACCCTTGAAGATTTTGTTAATGAAGTAAGTTGTCATATATAAATATATATTTACTAGTTACTATTATCTGTTATCAAAACAAAAATAAACAATAATACTAATCAACATTTATTATTTTAGTTAAAAAAGTATAAAAAAGTAGAGTTGCATGAAAATGTTTTAAAATTCATAGGCATTATTAAACAAAGCAAGGATAATGTTATATTCGCCCATGAATATGCTTATGATGAAACTCTTCGTCAATATTTAAAGAAAAATTTTAAATCAATTAGTTGGATTGACAAGTTACGTCTTGCAAGGCAGCTTGTTAGTGCTATTAAATGCTTGCATGAAAATGACATATTTCATACTAAATTGGTATGTATTTGTTTCATTATTTTATTCAATATTTATTTGTTCTTATTACTAAATTATTGCTTTTAAATTGTTTAGCATTCAAAAAATTTACTAGTTCATAAGGGAGATATCAGATTAAATGTATTTAATACTTTTCAATATCAGAGTAGCTTTTCTGATACTTTCACATTCATCCAATATATAGATCCAAAATATTTGCAAAATCTTGAAATTTATAAGCTTAATAAAAGTTCAGATATTTATAGCATTGGAGTTCTTCTGTGGGAAATTTCGAGTGGAATTATTCCATTTGAATCAGAATTAATTCATGGATATAGTTTATTGAAAGCAATTATTCGTGGTAAACGTGAAGTTACAATTCCTGGAACACCTAAGAAGTATAGAAAAATTTATATAGGTAAATTAATTTATGTATGATATTGTTCAAAAAAATTCTAATGATATAATATCACATTTAACATTCAAATCTCGATATTTCTTTTTTAGAATGTTGGCAACATGATCAACGTCCAACTATTCAAAATGTTTCTAATAATTTGAATAGTATTGTTTATAATGATTTATTTGATGCTGAAGAAAATAATGAAAATGTTGAGTGTAAAGAAAATTCAACAATAGAATCGGAAGGTTTAAATACAACAGACTTATTACAGCATACTAATTTACAAAGTGAAATTGAAATAGAATTAAAATTAATGTCTTCTATTATAGAGACTCTCAAAAAATCTAAAACATCTTTAAATGAAAAGGTTAAACCTATTTTACCTGATGATCAAAATGTTGAGAAGAATAATGATGATCAAAAAGTTGAGAATAATAATGATCAAGAAGTTACGAGTAATAATGATGATCAAGAAGTTATGAGTAATAATGAGGATGAACAAGAAATTACTGATGATCAATTTCTTTATGATTTAAAAACATTATTTACGAATAATAATGATGAACCACAGTTTCTTTATGATTTAAGTAAATTATTTATAGATCAATTTAATATTCAAGGGGTTTCAAAAGGTACTTCAAGTTCTATAATTTATGAAATAACAAAATACATAGATAAAAATTATAAAAATCCAAAAGCAATCCTTGTTCAATATTGTAATCATCAGTATAGATCTTGCTTTACAAGTATTATTGGATTTTTTTATGAATATGGAATTGGAACTGAAGTTAATTATAACAAGGCATTTGAAATGTATAAAGAAGCAGCTGATGATTCTTGTTTTACCTTTAATGACTCTTTAAACGATCTTAGTTATTTTTTAAAAGAAAATCAATTTATTGGGTTAATATCACTTGGTTCTCTTTATACATTAGGAAAAGGCATTGCTATTAATCAGCAAAAGGCTTTTCAATTATTTTTAAAATCAGTTGCTAAGGGTTCCATTTTGGGTAATTGCTATGTTGGTGATTGTTATTATTTTGGTCGTGGTGTCATTGAAAACAAGATTCAATCATTTTATTGGTCATTAAAAGCTGCAGAAGAAGGAAATGCACGAGCACAAAATGTAGTTGGATATAGCTATCAGTGTGGTGAAGGCACTTTCAAAGACGAAAACAAAGCATTAGAATGGTATGAAAAATCAGCTGAGAAGGGTAATTATCTTGGGTATTGCAATCTTGGTCGATGCTATCAAGAAGGTATAGGAACTACTATTAATGAAAAGAAAGCTTTTGAATATTATATAAAATCTGCAATGGGACAAAATGGTTCTGGACAAAATAGTCTTGCCTATTGTTTTGAACATGGAAAAGGGACTTTTAAAAATAACAAAAAAGCTTTTGAATGGTATATGAAATCTGCTATAATAGAAAATAGTCAAGGGCAAGATAATCTTGCTCATTGTTATGAATTAGGAATTGGAACATCTGTAGATAAAAAGAAGGCTTTTGAATGGTATAAGAAATCTGCTGAAAATGGATCTAAAAAAGGACAACGTAATCTTTCTAGATGTTATCAATACGGAATAGGAACTTCCATTGATGAAAAGCTAGCTTTTGAATGGTTGATAAAAGCTATTGATATTTGTTTGGAACAAAGTAATATTAATTATTGTTATACATATAGTAATGATCCTTTTTTAGAAGAAAAAAATGCTATAGAATGTTTTAATACGCAACATTATTACTTAGAATTAAATAATTAGATTATTGTAATAAATAATAATAAATAATTAATTAGATTATTGTAGTGACTAATCTATATATCATAACTAAGTTTAAAATTCCATTTGAAAAAAATGTATCCTCGGTATAATGAAGGTCTGAATTGAATAATTTTGTTGATTGAAAAATTTGTATACGCAATACCGTATAGTCGCAAACTAAAAGCTCCCTGCACGTTCGTTCGGTACGTGCATAATCGCCATTTTGAAACGAAGAGTCAAAATTTTGATCTTAATATACATATATCAAATTCTTATAATATATATTTTATTGAATTAACTTTAGGATTAGGGTTATCTTAAATTAGGGTTAGGTAGGTTTTAGGTAGTTATATATAAGCAAAATTGTCTTCTAGTCATTTTTAATTAATCTACCAAGGTAAGGTTTCGACTGCCGTTTTTTGTATTTTTCAGGTTTTTTCGCTTTTCTTTCTGTTTTGCTTCGCCAAAGATCATAAAAATTCTATAACTTGATTTGTAAATATCACGTGATTTTACTCCGCCCTAAATATAGCATTTTTAGAGTATATATGGTATAAATTAAGCCTTATTAAACTTCGCTATATCAGTTATTGTCATATAAAATATATTGAAATTATTGCACTTTTCACTTTATTTCAACAAAATTCTTTAATTTCCTTAGATTTACAAATTGCTACCGCCAAAGATTCCAAATTAGTATCATGGTTGTCAAATTTGAGTAACGCATACAAACGTAAACTTATGCTCTTTTCATATTAAAATGTAAATGTATATGAGTGCATATATATTTTAATTACTGAATTAAGAAAAAATAATCCGAATCACACATAATAATATATTAAATAATATCTTTTAAGTTTTAACAGTCATATAAAATTGTTAGAGCGATAGATTTATTCAGCATTACCCAAGAAAAGGAGATTGCTCAACTGTGCATCCACAATATTTGAAAATTCTTGCAGATAATAATAAGAAACGTTTTTGAAAAGACATACAAAAAAAAAAAAAAAATTTATTGATTAGTTACATACTATTTCTTCACTCAAGATTTTCACATGTTTTTCCAGACAAGTTTTATGCATCGCGGGTAAAGAGATATATGAATAAGATATATGTGTAACACCTGGTGATGAAGTAGAATCGTCCCAATAAATTTTTTGATACGAAAAGTTACGATTATGACAAACCGTAGCGTAACTTTTATTAAGTATAAATAGATGTAACTATAATTCATTGGAGACGATTCTACTGCATCACCAGTAACACTAAATGAAAACTTGTAATCTGTAATACTTTTATGCATTTGAAGGATTTGAATCCCAAAAAGATTAAAACTATCAAATGCGTCTATTTTCATTTGGCGTCGCTCCTAGAAAAATATATCCATGATGGGTCAAAGACGTTTTTAAGTTTTTGACCAAAAGAGAGAGGTAGCTTATTTTAGGTAGTAGCCTATTTTATAGTAAAAAAAATAATAAAATAATATTTGTATCATGGTATTGTGGTTAATAAATATTCTATTTAATGATTTATAATAGTTTTTTTATTATAAATTTTTATAATCACTTTATAAAAATTTTAATATAATTGTGACTATATAGAGTTTAAATTATAATCACATTTAAATATAATTACCATATTAATGTGTAACCAACTTGATAATTATAGAGAGGTCTGACTATATTAATAATATGGTTAAAAAGTTTTAACAAAATTATTATAATCAAATTAATAAAGTCTATTATTTTTATAACAAATTAATGATATTATCTTAGCTCTTGATAGAATTAGAAAAAATCTCTACTATAATATTTTATTTAGAGGAATACTATTTCCACTATGGTATTTGCTATTTCTACCATAGTTATACAAAAATTGCTATTTTTAGAATTCTCTCTAACTTTAACTTTAACCCTAACCCTAACTCTAACCCTAACCCTAACTATAAGTAAATCTTTCTTGGCCCCTAATTAAAAGTTGTAGAGCTTATTTTTCTAATTCTAATAGTAGTTAAATCATCAAAATTGGCCCAGTGGATCCCAAAATACTTAGGATCAAAGAAGAGAATATAAGGATTGACAAATTCACTATTACACAAAGTATAAAAAATTTGTCAAATGAAAAATCGTAATTTGTGCAGAATTTTATTATCACAATTGACTTTGGGATCTTAAATAAAGTTGTTCTTTTGCTTAAAAAATGCTAGTTTTTTAAAATGTGTTTTATTATTTTCTTAGTAAAATTTTTTACTATTGCACAAAATTTTATTATTACATTTGATTTTGGGCTTTTAAATAAAGTTTTCTTTGGCTCAAAAAAATATTAGTTTCTTAAAATAAGTTTTATTAGTTTTTTAGTAAAATTTTTCTCTATGATAAAAAACTTTTCAAAACATATATAAAGAAAAATGAATAGTTTGTATAAGGGCACTGATATTTATTACCTAATATCCATTTACTATAAAGGCTTACACCTATACCCCAGGTAATATTTTCATCAAATTTAATTGGCTAAAATTTTATATAAGGTAAGATTTGGCTTGACCTCCCACCCCTAAAATATTTCCTAATAAATGTCAGTGCCCTAATAGTAAATTTGCTGATCCTTATGTTCTTTTCTTTGATCCCAAGTATTTTGAGATCCACTGGGCCGATTTTGATAATTTAACTACTATTAGAATTAGAAAAATAAGCTCTACAACTTTTAACTAGAAACCAAAGAGGTTTACTTATTAGTTTTAGAGTTAAAATTATAGTAAATTTATAATATAATATATTAAAATACTAAAAATAAAAATTTTGTATAACTATAATAGAAATAGCAAAATACCATAGTGGAAATAGGGCATTTCTTTATTTATTATTTTAAATTAATACAAAAAAAGTAACATTTTATTTATTTAATCATTAATAGCTTATTTAAATTTACAATACTTATTTGTTCTTGTATAAATATCAAAATATTTATCTAAATTCTAATAGTTAAAAAAAATCATTAAAAAATAATTGAAATTTTTAAGCTTTTTTACAAGACAAGCTTAAACTTATTACATAATCCACAACGATTTTATAGAAATATTTAAATAATTATTCAAGATTTTATAACACATCTTGATCAATATATAATTATTAATAAAGTAGCAAAAAAAAATAAAAAACAAGTTAAAAGAGTATTGAAATTATCTTGTAAATTCTTTTGCTATATCTGTTTTGCTTGATTAATTAGCTAAATTTGAAGTTTTGATGCATTTGAAAATAACTGATTTTACTATACTGTTAATTTATTTACAATATATATAAAATTAATTGAATATAATTGGATATATTATCTTAATTATGATCCACCAGTCAACAGATGCATAATTATAGTATAATATGATGCAAATTACTATATAAATCACTAAAGATGAAATGCTATGATTACCCAAAGAAAATATTCTTTTAATAAGTTAATGAGCCATGTCAACTAATTAAAAGTTGTAGAGCTTGCTGAGATGCATCTAATAGTAGTTAGATTATTAAAATTGATCTAGTGAATGCAGAAATATCTTTAAAAAATGATTGGGTGACTATGTAAAATTCTATATAAACAAATATTTGTTTATATAAAATTTTACATAGTCATCTAATCGTTTTTTGATGATAATTCAGCATTTACTAAGCCAATATTGATATGATCTCACCTTTTTTAGATTCGTCATAATGAGCTCTACAACTTTTAATTAATCAGCATAATTTATTAACTTAGTAAAAAAATATTTTTTTTTTGGGTGATCATGGTATTTCTGCTATAATAATCTATAATAGGTAAAAATGCTATGATCACCCAAGAAAAAATATGCTTTTACTAAGTTAATAAATTATGCCAATTAATTGAAGGTTGTAGAGCTTAGAAAGCTATCATAAATTAGGTAATTTCCATTTCTTAAGGGGATACCCCACCCACCCACACCTGACACCTTATTACCCAATTAAATTGCACAAAAAATTTATATATTAATTAATAAAAAACTTTGACATTATTTAACTTTTGATCCACCAAACCATTTTAGATGATTTAACTACCAAAATGATCCTCTCAAAGAGAGAATTCTAACAAGCTCAAAACTATTAAAATCCAATTACTAGATCATAAGATCAATCTAGATTTATATAATATTATATAATATATTAAAATATTATATAATATTTATAGTAATACAAATCTATATTGATATTATGGTCTAGTAATTGGAATTTAATGATTTTAGATTTGTTAGAATTCTCTCTTTGAAATGATCATTTGGTACTTAAATCATCTAAATTGGTCCAGTTGATCAAAAGTTATTTAGTATTAAATTAATATATGGCCTGGTGCAAAAATGTAGATACACAAAAATCGTTACCTAAAATACTTCTCTGATTGAAAACGTGACGATCTATCTATTTGCATATAAAAATTACAAAAAAGATAAGCATGATCGATAATCTAAATCTTTTGTTGATTTTTTTTTTTAAGCAAAATGGACGATTTGAAAAGAGACAAAGGCGCGATAACCCTTAACGAAAAAAAGATGATTCTCAGTACTCACAAGCAGTGTTGTACACGGACATTGACCTGCTGATTTTTCAGGGACGCGAACAGTCCGGAACGGGACGTCCGGGACATGTCCGCAATAATGTCCTAACATGATACATGTCCGCCAGGTAAAACCAATCAAATTGCGGAATTATACGAATTTTATTGGTAGATGATCACGTGTTGAGTTGCAAAATGTCCGGGACAAAAAAAATTCTGGGCGGACATGTCCCGGACGTCCCGTCCCAGACTGTCCGCCGTCTGTGTCCCATGACAACACTGCTCACAAGTACTTTTTTGAGTATCGTCAGGGCCAGAAGCAACTAGAACACATACAACTATGCAAGCTTGTTGCCAAGGTTCTAGGAATTGGCGAGGCTACAGTTGCACGGGTAATTGCTGAAGGAAATAAGAGTGAAAATAAACAATTAACAGCACCCAAATTACCTGGTTGCCCAAGAAAAGAACTTAAACCAAATGTTTCTGAAGTTATACGCGATTTAGTTATGTCTGCAAACTCTGCTGGCCTCCCTCTTTCCACACCTGTGCTGCGGCTATAACTTGAGAAAAAAGGTCATAAGTTTTCAAAATGGTAGTTGCTTTGAATTTTATATGTTTTAGGATGTTTTTACAGGCATTGTAAACATCGTAATATATTGCATTAGTCAGCTGAAAATGTGGCTTTTCGTAGCCGCTATTTGAGGTGGCATTTTAGTAATTTGCAAGGTAATAATAGTGTACCGGTTATACCGGAAGTATTTTTAGACGAATCTTACTGCTACTTAAACCACTCGACCAATTATACTGGGTACCATTGTACAGAATTGTTTGTACACCAGGGCATGGCCCTTTGTTAGTTATATTTGGTGCAATTATTGTAATGCACAATGGTAATACAAACAAAATTGAAGGTGAAATTGTCCCCAACTCTCTTTTAATATGGGATCCATCCATTAAACCCTCTTCTTCATGAGGAAGAAAACGGCTAAACGCAGATGAATGGGAAAATATTTCCGATACAATTCGTAATGCAAATCTTGTAGCAGATCAAAGCAATTATCATGGCAATTTTAACGCTAAAATTTTTGAAGACCTTTTTGAAAAACTTTGCGCAGGTATTAAAAGACCAATATGGGCCAGTATGTATCCATATAGACGGGGCTCGCTATCATAAACGCCAGGCTGAACAAGTACCAACATCAAATTCAAAAAAAGATGTTCTGTATGCATGGTTGGCAGCACACAATATTATTGCATCAGAAAGTTGTACCAAAGCCGAGCTATACGAGTTAGTAAAAAGAAATAAACACAAAGTGCCATTCACATGTATTCAAATTGCTAATAAACATGGGCACAGTTTGTCTTATACCCCGCCATATCACAGCGAACTTCAACCAATCGAAGGAATTTGGGCAGTTGCAAAACAAGAAGTTGTGAAGACGAGTCCGCACCTAAACCTGCTTTCTATTTGAAACAAATTATTTGAGGCGTTTACTGAAAGGTCAGCTCAAAAACCATCCTGGATTTTTGAAGAAAATCACTTACCAGGGCAAAGGAATATAAGAAAAACAACGAACACGTTATGTTGATTGAAAGTGATGATGATGATCTTGAAATTAAGGAAATTGTCTTCTAATAAAAATTTTTTTTAATATAAAATTTTAATAAAAATTATATTAAAATAAACTTAAAAACCAAAGTAATAAATTCCAATTTTAAATTCTTAACTTAAGTCATTTAAAAAAATTTTTTATCAATACCGTATTCATGTATCTACATTTTTGTACCGGCCTATATAAATTTATAATTTTAATTAAAAAATTTTTTATAATTTTGGCTGGAATTTGATAATTCTGGCCAGAATTACGCCTGATATATTGGCTAATAGGGATGCATCGGTTTTGAAAGACCAGTTCAGGACCGGTCCCAGACTGGGTCCGATAAGAACCGTAGGATCATTAAAGGACTGGTCCTGGGACCGGTCCTTGTAAACATAACTGTGATATTTGTATCACCCAATCAAATTTCTTGATCAGGTGTAATATAGATTATATGATGTTTGTTTACATCTGATAGTAAATAATTACGTCATTTTTGGCCAATAAAATCTTATGCATTAAGATTAACATAATCATTAAAGGACCGTTAGAGTGCTGACATTTATTACCATATGCGCGGATTTGTAGATTACCCTAAAATTTTTGACGCACCTAAATTTGACTAAATGTAGATTGTTACACAATATAGGTGCGTCAAACGGTTGACATCCAATCATATGCGCAGATTTACACTGTATTTAATCTGTTATAATAGTTAATCGTTTGAAAAAATCCGCCGTAATTTATATATGTTTTACTCAAATCGGCAACGATTCTTTATACCAACTCGCGTGAAAGTGATCTGTTTTATTGAAAACACAAGGCTGGACAAGCAGAAATAAGGATGTCGACGATTGCATTAAAATCTTTTAATTTAAAACCACATCCTACGAACGTGTAATTAAGTAGATTCCTTTTAATAGATTAGATAACATTCAAAAGATTTGTGAAAGATTTGACTCAGTGTCTTCAACAACATGGTAGGTGGCGAAGTGGTTATAGGTGAAGAGGTGAAGAGAAGAATGTTAGNCAACAACATGGTAGGTGGCGAAGTGGTTATAGGTGAAGAGGTGAAGAGAAGAATGTTAGAGTAGTAGATGTAGTATTTTCGTGGTGATTTTAATAGCAGTAATATATTGCAAAATCATTATATTAATAGAGATTTTAATACCTTATATTGCAGGTCTGTCCTCTCCTCGTGGTGTATCATCACTTATAACAGTCTTATCGTGTCAATGCCGAAATTTGAATCAGATTTAGAAGATAGTGTTATCTTAAGTTGCCGTGAAAATGTCACAGGCCGAATTTTAAAATTTCTAAGAGAAATTTTAAAATTCAACCTGTGTATTGAAGACCCATCTCATTACGAGATTGAGTATGACGAAAAGCTTGTCGATTTAGTGAAATGTGGTGTTTTCGAAGTGATTGTTAGTGATTTAATCGGACTACTATATGCAAGTAATAATGTAGGAAATAATGTAAGAAAATTCTCATGCACGTTATAAAATTATTCGTTAACTATGTATAAATTAGAATTTTGTACTCATTTAAAAAAAATTTAAGAAATTTTAACGCTGATTTTTTTTTTTACATCAATGGGAGCCAATTAATTTTGTATCTTCTAAATAATATTTATCTAAAAGTTTTAAGTTTTTGATTTTTTTAAAAAAAAATAATTTACGATCTTTGACTAGTAAATTAATAAATATTTAATTATTCAAAAATATACTTTATTTAAAAATAGAAAATTTTTAATTGACAAATTATAACTGCTAAACATATTATTTTACTAACAATCGCTATATAGATGCTTTAAAAATTCTTTTTAAATTGCATTAACTTAAACCCTAGCTTTAAACTAATCTCAATAACAATAACTAGAATTACTTGATAAAATAACCTGTTAATATGAAATAAATTTGTAAATAGATTGATCGTAAAATAAAACTTGAACTAAATATCAGCAAAATAAGATGTCTACAAACTGATTGTCAATGCGCGAACAGCACTGCTAGAGATATACCCGGTGTACATTTTCTGCTTAACTTTGCTATTATTTGATATTTTACATTATTCTGATATACACCTAAAAGTATTTAACTTTGTAAACGAATTTTTATTAACAAAAAAAANTTAACTTTGCTAATATTTGATATTTTACATTATTCTGATATACACCTAAAAGTATTTAACTTTGTAAACGAATTTTTATTAACAAAAAAAAATATATTTATTTAAAATTTTAAAAAATAAACAATACTTGCAATTGTTATTGCTTATTACTAACTTTATTCTTTCTAAAAAACTTCATTAGTTTTAAGATTGCGTTCATTGGTTTTATGATTGCGTTCATTGGTTTTATATAAGTTCTGTTATTATTTTTAGGTGAGTCAACGAATTTGACATGTGATCTGGGGTGCAAATTTTACTTATACCCAATCAGCATGTGATTTTTTGCAGATTATCAACTATTTTGGGGACTATTTTAAGGTCCAATTTTAAAAATCCGCGCATATGCCTAATATCTATTTACTATAGGGCTTACCTCCTCACCTCAGTCTCACCCCAAATAAGGTCTATAAATAGAATTTTAGCCAATCAAATTTAATTAAGGTAAGATTTTTCTTGACTCTCCTACTCCTTAAAATATTACCTAATAAATATCAGCACCCTAATTTGTATCAAGTTATACTATGATCATGCACCTGTTGGCTAGCAAATCATCAGTTAAATAAATATGACCCCTAAATATATACAAAAAACCTACATTATATACTTAAACTAAATTTTGTAGAATGGTTGTTATACAGTTGCAAAAATTGGCTTTTTTGATAGCAAATTTGCTTGACCTTCGATGTATACTACTTGTACATTTAGGGCACTGATATTTATTACCTAATATCCATTTACTATAGAGGCTTACCCTCCTATTCCCAAGTAAGATCTATAAATAGAATTTTAGCCAATCAAATTTAACTAAGGTAAGATTTTTCTTGATCCCCACCTCTAAAATATTATCTAATAAATATCAGCACCCTTATTAATATTTTTTAAGAAAATTAGTATATACTTACTAACTATGTTGAATTGGTATATCATACAGTATGTAAGAAACATATTAGCTAATTTGTGGAATTGGACCTTTTTTTGTAGATCCCTTAAATTATAATAAGCCAATTAAAATTATTAGATTTAGACCACCCAAAATCATAACCATACATGTTATATAGATTACAACTGTTGTATCTGTTTAATCTGTTATGCTTTTTTTATGTATCAGGAGTTTTTTTAATTAACCTACTTTTTTATATGTATAGGGTGTATTTTTTGGTGCTTACTGAACTTTTTTTCACTTGTTGTCGCTTATAGATGTCATTACAGTAGGAGTCGTTGTTTGTAAATGTTATATTCACATATGTCATTGTCTAATATAAGTATTGTTGTTATAGGTGTAGTTGCTTGAATACGTTGTCACTTGTAGGCTTCATTATTTGTAGGTACTGTCACTTGTAGGTTTTATTATTTGTAGATAACGTCACTTGTAGGTTTTGTCTCGCATTTACTGATGCCTTTACTGTTGGTATATATATTTTGAAGTTTCTTACTTCTGTTTATCTCTTCTGTAAGTGTTTTAGCCCTTTGTGCTGAGCTATTTACTATTGTCGCGTTGGTATAACTAGCAAAGTCTTGTAAGTTGAAATAGCGACATTAGACTTTTTTTGTAGTCTAGGCTAGGGTTAGGATGACTGAGTGGGTTTATAATTATGGGTGAAATTGGACTTTGTGGTTTTTTTATTAGTATTAATGATAGGTAAGTGTGTTCGGTACACAATAAGCTTAGCAGTGTATATATAGGGGTGAGTCAGTAGAAAAGGGACAAATTTATCTAATAAATTTGTCCCTTTTTTACTGACTCACCCCCATATATCGAATCATATAAAATACTATATAATAGTATAATAAAAAAAATAAAATATCATATAACTGTTATAGTGTTAAGAGCATGCCATTTATCATATGATTTTTATCATGGATACATAGTTAGAGATAGTGATCACAGCTATATATTATATTAATCAATCAGAATTAAATAAAGTGATCACACTATATATGGATAGAAGTAGCTACTAAGTAAAAAATATCATATGATAAATAGCATGCCCCTAAGGCACACCAAATTGATTCTTTGTTTAACATAATATTAGTGATCAATAATATAGGAAGGAAGGGCTAAAATAATACATAATTAAATACACATGATTGAAATGCTGCAATTTTATTGGCTATTTAACTCAACAAAAAAAAAAAAAAACAGAGTTCAAAATCTCTTAAGCCCATTTGATCTGTAAGCAACCATGGATTATAAATATATATTCCACAAAATGTATAAAAAAACTTAAAAAAAAAAAGCACTTTATGCTATTTTATTTGATGTCTTTACTTTATTTAACAACGGTCTTTACGAATTCTGAAATTATAAAATATATCCGTTAATAAGTAAAATATAAAATGATTGTTTTAGTATTATGAATCGGGCAAAAAATCATAAGTGATTATTTAGTTAAAAATTTTTAGAAAAATCGATTAATAGTTGATTATGTTTAATTAATCAACTAATCGATTAATCAGTTAATCAATTAATTGATTAATCAGTTAATTGATTAGTCAATTAGTTGATTAATTGACTAATCGATTAGTTAAATATCTGATTGTACTAAATGTATAATCTTTATATACTCTTTATTCAGTATAGTATATATTGGTATATTACAACTAATCAATTAACCAACTAATCGAATAATCGATTAATTAATTAATCAATTAATTGATTAGTTGAAAATCGATTAATCAATTAATCGATTAGTTGGTTAATCGATTAGAATCGTGGTTGTAATAGTCAATCGATTAGTTGCCAACTCAATCAGCTAATCGATTAATCAATTTTTAATTCATATTACTAGTTTGTTCGTTAATACAGTATATAAAACTGCAAAAGTAACAGTTATAGCACGTACGTACGTGCATGAATAGCAAGGGACATAATATGCGGCTATATGCACACGTAATCATAATTTTACTATGTTATTTCCTAATTACAACCCTCCCTAAATGCATGCCTTAATGCTGGTCCCGACAACATGCACTTAGGAGATCTAACTATAAATACAAATTTCTAGCAAGTTCCTAAATAAATACAGCATTATTCAATAAAATTTTTGCGCATAATCCAAATAATTTATGGGCTCAAGCTAGAGCCACGGCTTTTAAAGCCAAGCCAAGCAGCTTAAGCCATTAATACCTCTAATTCATACCACTTTTGTATAGTATAAATAAAATTTTCATGCTTTTTAAAATTTTTTTTTTAATGATACAAACACTTTATTAAACACTAGACCCAGGTCTAATATGGGGTGTCTTCAATTAAAAGGGCCCATTTTTACATTTTTTTGAAAAATGAGTTTTCATTAAATTCATATAAATTTTGACATGATTGACTTTTTTTAATTATAAATGAAAGTTGAATTACATAATAAAAAATCAAGATAATGTAAAAAGAAAAATTACATGAGGCTGCGTAGAGCCAACATGTCACGAGTTTACCTGATAATCACCTGCCATCTTTAACCAATCAATATCGTGAAATTTGATTGATCCCGGATCAGTCCGAAAATCAAAACAAATAATTAAACTCAAATATCTCAAAATAAAATATATGTAAAAATGGGCCCTTTTAATTGAAGACACTCCATATAGGCTTTAATATTGGTAAAATGTAAAAGACCCAGGTTTTTTATATAGTAGTTTATAGTGATTAAAGCAAAAGTAGTATGTAGTTGGTTTGTATTTTGTAGTGAACGATTACCATATAGTTATTACAATACAAAATATCATATGAATAAAAAATACACGATATATTACTTTGTGAATAGGAATAGATGAAAATTTAAGCTTCTTTATTCTAAAAAAAACTAACAGATTCTAATCAAAAGCATTATATTTAGAACTGACAAATATCTAATTTTTAAACAATTATGGTATAAAGTATATTATCATCCTTCTATCTCTATATTGCTGTGCTTTTTACAAAGCTACAAGGAATAGATATAATTATTTACATTTTTTACAAATTTGATCACAAAGCTTTAAATGCTACCTACCACTCATTATTCTATTATTTATTTCTTATTAGTTTTAATAGCTCCTTTTGTATGAAAATTCTTTTTATTTTCCTGACAAAATTCACATAATAGAAAAATTTGTTTAAAATGTTCTTTTAGAGATTGTGAAGGAGTTACCAAATTATCACAATTTCTACAATAATAACAAATCGAATAATTTCCTTCTTTACGACTTGAATAATACAATATTTCAATTGGAGAATCACAATTAATTTGTGTGTGTACAAAGATTGCTTCACACAAATAGGGTTCCGCAATTTGATTTGATCTTCAAATATTTGAATTAAATATTTGATCAAATTCAAATTCAAATTTGACTATATTTGATTTAATCAAATTCAAATATGGCTAAATTTGATTTGATTTGACAAATATTTAATTTGATTTGAAAATTATTATTAAAAATTCAAATTCAAATCAAATTCAAATTTAAATATTTGAATCAAATCAAATTAAAATTAGAGTCAATTTGATTTGATCAAATTCAAATTGACTCAATATTTGATTTGATTTTGAATTTGAGGAACCCTACACACAAATAATGATCATCAGGAAAAATTGGTGCACTACAAGAATATGAATATGATTCTAATGCTTGTTGGTAGTCATGTAGTTCATCATTAGTTAAAGCTTTGTTACTGTATATACAACAATGTTTTTGACAATTTTTACAACTAATATAGTCTCAAATTTTTTCAGCAATTAAAATATTCTTTGGAATAGACACTGATTTTGCTTGTGATTGTATATACATTGGCCTATGTTCTTCTGTAGTTTTAGTGCCATAAACTTGCTGAAATTTTGCATAATAATCTGTATTGTCTAATTAAATTTATTAATAAATATAATTGTATTAATATAAATTAAATCTTAAAAAAAGTACCTTTTGAAGAAATTGGATCTGGAAGTAAACTCAAATTATCAAATTCTTGTGATAGAAGACGAGTTGGTTTACAATATAGACAAGAAAAATTATTACATTTTTTTATCTTTAAATTTAAAAGTAATTTATTAGTATAATTAAATTTTCTATTACAAATCACAATAAAATTCATATTATTAGACTTATTATCAATGCATACCTGAAAACTATAAGCACGTGCTTGGCAATGTGTATCTATAAACTTAATCAATTCTAAATGGTGACATTTTTGTATTTGTGTAGTTTTCTTGATTTTTAAAGTCGGATTTATTCTAAAAATTGACTGTTTAAAATTTAATTATTTTGTAATTTTAAGTAATAAAAAAAAAGGATAGTAAATCTGAATTTACTTCAAATATTTCAGTAATATCTTCTTTACTTGCTGAAAAATAACATTTAAATTTATTATTTTTCAACTGAAGTCTTTCAGTATGATTATTTAATATTTCTTGAACATCAGCAATACTTTCTTTTAACTCAGATTCTAATTTTATATATTCATGAGCTTTTTTGTGTATATCATCTAAAGTATTTGCTGTTGAAATAAGGTTTCTAATTCAGAACTCATCAAGTCACGTTTAAGTACCACATCTTGAAGACCCAAATTCAAAGTACTTATAATTCGTTTAGCAGGATTTGTCCAGCTATGATTGGGAGCAGTATGGACTACAACAAGCAAATCAAAATCATCACAAAGAAAAGACAAATTAGAGCAATTTGTACTGAACCATAATTACAGTGATGGTCTGGACCTCTATTAGTATAAAGACATAAAATTGGTGGTAATGTTTGATTTTTATATTTAATATTTAATGCTTTTAAAAATTCAGTTAAATGTCTAATAGCAGTGCTTGGCTCAAAAACTGTATCTTTGTATAATACAAATACTTGCCCATTATAAAATGATCCAGAAATATTATTAGGAATAGATATAAAAAAAATAACTGATAATATTAAAGATAATTTTGAGAAATCATGATCAGTAGCAGCTAATATGCTTTCTTGAGCAATAATAAAACATCAATTTCGCACACCTGTTGAAACTACAATATCTTCCCCTATGGGAATTTTGTGTTTATCATCTGCAGCAATTAAACTAAACCACTGATGGTACTGAATACAAAATTCTCTAAGATATCGAAAAAGTGCTGCACAATAATGTGCATCATCACTTTCTTTTCGAAGCATTTGGCTTTGTACTTTAAACTTTACATTGAATCGACTAGTATAATGTAATGCTCATATTGTGGTAGCATTTGTGGAACAAAATTGAAAACGAATCCATTCATTTGATGGAATGTTAATGTTAGTAGGTAAAGGATCATTATAAGTATTTTTAATCTTTTTATTACAGTTTCATGAAATTCGCGAATTGATAATACCAGTGGAATATATAAAACAGCTTCATGTCGCTGTTCATTTACTGCAAGTAAGTTCTATATTAAATATATATATATAAGAATAGAATATTTATAATAAAATATATATAGGTATTTATACAAATATATCTTATTTGCTCATTGAAATTTGCTTTTGTTTCATCCCAAAATGTTAAACTTTGTTCCTTTAAATCCATTGTTTGTTCATAAATCGAATATAATATTAGGATCTGCTATTGTTAGCATTTATTGAAATCTTTCTTCAACCTCACGACAAATTGCATTAGATGATACAGTAGCATTTCCAGTAAGGTCAAGATAAAGCATTCGTAATACTGCAGGGTAACTTTTTGAATATAGGAATACTACAGTATAGATACAAAGAATATTATAATATGTCTTTAAGCATTTATTGATTTACATTTAGTAAAGTAACACAATGTTTTATCATGATATTGCATATATAAAATTTAAACACTATTTTATCTTATCAAGTACATTCTTTCACATTTGTCATGTAAAGTAGTGAGGTAATTCTTCATGAATTCTAGCTAATATATGTGCCTTTGATGTTTTATCTTGTTTACTGTTCAAAATTTCAGTTTCAGAAATTCTCCATACATAATTAATTGTTCCCAAATAATTGCCCTGATAATATCTAAAAAAAAAAGAGAACAAATAGAACAAATAGATACGAAATTAATCAAAATCTTCAAAATTGTAATATTTGGAAAGTATAAATTTTATAAAAAAATAATAACTTAGAGAATTTATTAGATTTGTAAATTATATTTTTTAAAATTCTAAAAAGTTACAATTCTAAGAAAACCAAATTACCATATTAGGTTTTATAGATTTTTTTCTAACATTATTACTGTTACCCAAATACTAACCTATATACACCAATTGGAAACGAAAGCTACAACTCTTTCATAAATCGGTACTAGTTAATAGCATCACTTAGAAGATAATTTTGAATATCAATATGTTCATAAAACAGTTTCTTAAATAAAAAATTCTTCAATTGAATATATTTATTTTTAAGTTGATTATATTCACAAGCAACAAATTGGTACATAGTACTGTTGTTTTCAGGACTGCGAGCACTTTCATTGCTATAATGAAGTTTATACATACTAATAGAGTTAAATTTAAATAATCTGAGTATTTTTTTAAAGTTTCAATTAAAGAAAGAATTGCTGGTATTACTTGGTTCTATATATTATTACTTGCCCATAGCTGGCTAATTGAAATTTCAAGAGAACTCGAAAGATATAAAAGTTTTTGCTAAGATAGTTGGACTTTTTTATGATGGCTAGTATGATAATGCTCATTATATATATTTTTTTTTTGATATGTCTTCAACTTTTTAAAAAAAGCTGGTAGGTGGCATAAACATGTTATAAGATATAGATCGATATACCACAAAGTACTTGCAAGACGAGCCACAAATGTTTTTCTGATTGTTTCATGTAGAGCATTCATCCAGCCAACTTTTTGAGCTTGAAAAAGCTCAATAATTTCATTATAGAGTCGATTATAGCTATTATACTTAGTACAACTTCGGGGAAGTAAAGGTAGTCTTGAATTTGCCATCAAAATGCTAAAAGCATTGGGTCCATCTTGAGTTGAATCTGATGTATCTAAATTAATATTAGACACAAGGTAAAATTTAACTTGCATAAATCCTAAAACTTCTAATATTTTAAATAACCACTTAACCTATTATTTAAATCTTGCCAGCCATTAGACTTTTTTCTTCTAATAAAAACTTTAATCACTCTATTATTATATTGTCCTAGCATAATTGCATCAAAAAGATCAAGAAATTGATTGCTTATGGGATCTATACTCATCACGCGCTCAGGTATAATACATTTAACACCTTCATTAACCTGAACCAAGAGATAATGCATTTTAACAATTGGAAATTTAATTACCAAACAAGTCTTTTTTATTAGAACATTTTATAGATCGAAAAAAAGTATATCTTACGAGGATTTTTTTTGAAGTTATTTTTATTTTTAATTAACATGAATATAGAAATCGTATTGTTTGAATGAACAATTGTTGATTATTTAGTAAGTCTTTATTTTGTACATTATGAATTGTTTTAACCTGATATGTTTTTTATTAATAAATTATTATTATTATTAGATTTCTTTATTGAAAAATAGAAATATACAATTGGAAAGTAGACAATACATACATATGTATGTATAGTTTTTCGGCTTGTGAGTTAGCATATACTGTCTTATATGGGTTCATACTCATTTATAATCCAATTCAGTTCTTTGTCTTTATTATATTCCGCAAGAAACGAATTCGAATTTACTAAACTAAAAAAATTTTTTAGTTTATTGCATTTATATGGCACAGATAATAATATGCTTTTTTTATTACCTTTAATTTTGCATCTTCCCCGACTTTACTAATATTAACTTTATCTATTCACAACCAGTATTGGAAAGTTTAGACTCAAATACTGTTCTCATGAGAACAGTATAATAACTACATGTGTTCTCAAACAATTAGTTACTGTTCTCACTAAAAAAAAAAAACAAAAAAAAAAACACAATATAATGTTATAAATATGAAGTCCCTCAAATAAGTAGTTATTATGCAAATTGAAATTATATCTATAAAAATCTATGAAAATTAAATATAAATTTTTATCAGTTTTGGTTTGCTATAAATTATATTATATACTTATGAGAACATTATTATTATTTTACTGTTCTCAAAAAGTTTTTTAATAGTGAACAGTAAAAAATTTATACTGTTCTCAAATTTATAATAGTGTTCTCATGAGAACTCTGAGAACACTAATTTCCAACACTGTTTACAACTAATGCCTTCAATTCTAACTAGGGTACGGAATGGGCCAGGCCGGGCTGGGCTTGTTTAAAAAAAACCCAAACCTGAAAAATATTTTTAAGCCCAGGCCTGGCCCAGGAAAAAAAAAAGCCCAGAATAGTGGGCCAGGCCAGGTTTTATTATAAATTAGGCCTGGCCCGGCCCAGCCCGACCTGTAATTTACTTTATCATCTAAATTAGCATGAACAACATGAAATTAAATATATAGTTACAAAGTATAATATCTTATTTTAAACTTAGAAAGTTTTTTACAGACATGCATTAACAGTTAAATTAAAGCGAACGAAAGTAAATTAAATAGTTAATATTTATAAACTTGAGTAGTTTATTCTAAACACTTAAATTAAAATTTTTCATTATATTTACCTGAATTCACACGAACAAAATAAATTAAGTAGTAAATAGTCATGAACCTGAATAGGTTATCTTAAAAAATTTCTTTATAGCAACGTAATAAATTAAAGCAAAAAAAAAAAAAAGAAATTATGTAGTAAATATTCATGGACCTGAGTAGTTTATTCTAAACACTTTGATTAAAATTTTTATCATATTACCTGAATTAACACGAATAGAATAAAATTATATAGTAAATAGTTATGAACTCGAATAGCTTATACAATTAAATTTTCACCATACTTATCTAAATTAACACGAGTAAAATATAATTAAACAGTAAATAGCCATAAATCCAAATAGTTTAAATATATAGTTTGATAATTTTTCTTTATAGTCATGCACTAAATTAAAACGAATGTATTCATCAATCTGAAAAACTTATTTTAAACGCTTAAATTAATCATCTAAACATAAAAAAATAATTAACTGTCATGAACCCGAATAGCTTATCTTAAACACATAGATTGATAAATTTTCGTTATAGTTGCGCATTAAATTAAACCAAATGTTTAAAACCTAAATAGCTTATTTTAAACATTTAGATATACAAGTGCAACGTACTATACTGTACATTGGGCTAGATAAACACTTATTGTGATCAGCATAGCGGTTTGAACTATAATACTCATATATTCACACATATTCTCGACCTACTACTTACTAATGTTTTAACTCTATAAAACTCAGATTATATAAAATATAAGCATTAGTACAAGATTATTGTTATTATAATAGCATGTTAAATAATGTCACAGATGAACATGAAATTGGATGATGGTGAAATTTGAATCTATTTTATGTACAATTTTTAAAAATTTTTAGGACCTTTTTTGTTAAATTTTTTTTTATGGTTGAATTAGGATTTAGAGTTAGGGTTATTAATAAAAAAGTATAGTTGGATTTTGGTAGGGTTTATATTTTCAAATTGAGACCTCCAAATTTCACTATCATCCGATTTCATGATCATCTGCAACAAATAATATACAAAAAAAAATTTTAAGTTAAACCTTACACGTAACGTCTCAATTTTCTTATTTTGTTGACCGTTCAGCATTTAGAACTTACATACGTTAATATGACTAGTACTAGCAATAAATAATAAAAATATTTGCTTATAAGCAAAGTTCTTGGGGTTACTGATTATTTTTGATTATTGAATATAGACGTTCTTTCAAATGTTACGTTCCCAAAGAGTACTTTAAACTGCATAAATAAGGTACACAATTGGTTTATATTAGCCAATCATATAAATGCCTCCTTATAAACTGAGCCTATTGGGCCCAGCTGGGTACGCTTATTAAGCCCAAACCCGGCCTGGTATTTAGAAGGCCCAACCCAAGCCCGGTCCACAAAGTAATAGGTTTTAAAATTTGGGCCCAATTTAGGCCCAAGCCCGGCCCAGGCCACAAATTTCTGGGTTTGGCCCGGCTCATTCCGTACTCTAATTCTAACCCATACAGGTAATGCGGAGACAAATCCTTTATTATTATTGTTTGAAAAAAAAGAATCGATCTCTTTTAAATAACTTAAATTGATGAACATACATAATTAAACTTTGTTGATTTACCTGATATATACATACGTACTGTATGTATGTATGTATGCACATATATATTGTTCATACATTAAATATACATATGTACATGTTCTACATAATAGAGTTTATTGTTTGTATTGTTACTTCGTATATGAGCACCTAGTCATTTTCATGCAAGTTATTGAGTCAATTCTAATACAAGATATACAACCTCCTATCATGTTTAGAAATGACCCACTAAGATGCGGAAATTGGCTAGATGCTTAAGAAATGTACAAAAATGTTGATATTGATCATGATAATTGCTGATTTCTTCACAGCAGACACCATGTTATGACATGCCCTTTGGCACGTCATAAGCACAATGTTCTAGTGAATAATCAGTTATTATCAATAACATGATTAATACTAAGTACTAATTGCGCGGGTCTTGTGTGACAACTCGTGCTTTTTTCATTTACTTGTTGGCACAGGATTGTTACGTCAGATACCATGCAATAACTATAAAGTATTTAGTAAATAGTAAATATCATGTGTCTAATATACAGCATTCACTAGTCGAAATATTGCCACTTGTTATGACGAATGTTATAGGTTTTCAAGCCGAATGTACAACGATTTTTATTGCCTTTATTATAAGTCAAATAATTGCTGTTTGGCAGCAATCGCTGCCACTCGGCAATCATTCGCCACTCTAAAAATCGGCATGAAATCGTAAATTGGAATCGAAATAGAATTTTCGTAACCATTTGTAAATAAATCGTTAAAAGTAGCACAGTACATTCGTTTTAAATCATTAAAAATAGCCATAACAATCGTTTATTTAAACATCAAAATCGATAAAAATCGAAACAAAAAATTTTTAACCATGTTAAAAGTAACACAATACATTTGATTTAAATCGTTAAAATAGTTATAAAAAATAGTTTATTTAAACATAAAATCGATAAAAATCTTAGAAATCGGGGTTAAAAGATACTACTACATAAATCATTATAAAATATATTAAAAAACAAAAAACTAAAAAAAACGATTTTCAAAAAAAATTATTCCTTAGGTGCTTCTTCCACAGATGCTACAGACTCATCGTCCGAATCTTCGCTTGTATATTCCGCAGTGTATTTAAGTGCGCCACAAATCTCGCCCATACTTGCACTTTCGCCGGTTCTGTACTCTCGTTTTCTTGAGTACAAAACTTGTTTATCATAATCGCTACTATAAAATTGGCCTCTTTCGCTGGTCTTTCCACAGGGGCATCTTCCGGTTCTTTTCTTTTTTCTGGTTCTTTTCTTTTTTCTATTGCTTTCCCTTTTTCCGTTGCTTTGCCTTTTTTTGTTGCTTTGCCTTTATCAATTTCTGTGCTTTTATCGGTTTCCGTGCCTTTATCGGTTTCTGTGCCTTTATCCGTCGCTTTGCTTTTTTCCGCTGCTTTGCTTTTTTCTGCTGCTTTGTTTTTTTCCGCCGCTTTGTTTTTTTCCGCCGCTTTGTTTTTTTCTGCTTCTATGCTTTTTTTTGCCGCTTTGCTTTTTCCCGCCGCTTTGCTTTTTTTCGCCGCTTTGCTTTTTTCTGCTTCTATGCTTTTTAATGCTTCTTCGATTTTTCTTCTTTTTTGTTCTTTTATACGATCATGTGCAACTTCTTCTTCTTCGGAAACGTAGGCCCAATCATGTAAATCTTCAGGTCTAGCTACATCTAAAAAGAACGCATTATCGTCATAAAATCGTTTCCTCGTTTGTTGCGATGATGAGATCTTTTTTGCTTGTTCATCCAAAGTTTTTCTTAGCAAATTTCGTAACTATAAAAATATCGTTAGTATTATTAAAATAGTTAGCATGATTAATTGAAATTTATGATTTCTACGATTGTTGAAATTTAGCAATAATTTGATTAAAAATCAATTTACTTCATTAGAACGCCACGTATAATCATACACATTAGCATTTCTTTTCTTGTTGTCTTCAGCATCGGTCTCACTTATTTCTGGCAAGTGTATTTCGGTCCTTGAAAGTAAATTCATCAACCTTTTCGCTCATATTTAATGATTCGCTTTGCTTGTCATTCATATAACGATTGTGCGCCTTTAATTCTTCATGCTTTTTTCTGTAAGCAAAAAATATATAAATTCATTAAATAAAAAATAAATATAATATAAACAGTCATGTTTCAGATTTTAATATTTATACTTACCGAACTTAGCCTGCAGGCTAAGTTCGGTAAGTTATAAATATTAATATCCGAAACTG
This sequence comes from Gigaspora rosea, assembly GCA_003550325.1. Lineage (NCBI taxonomy): Eukaryota > Fungi > Glomeromycota > Glomeromycetes > Diversisporales > Gigasporaceae > Gigaspora > Gigaspora rosea. The sequence goes on along the minus strand of QKWP01000022.1, from coordinate 627,670 downwards.
GTTTTTTTTAAAATAATAACGTAAAATTTTCATACTTCATTCATCCTATTATTGGCATGAAGACGTCGATTGTCTTCATCTATTTTTCCTTGCTCAACTTTCAGATGCCGGCCCCTTTGGTGTCGGTGTAAAGCACCTAACCAATCCCAAATCTCTTTTCGGGTAGGAGTGAAAGTCGGCACCAACAATCGTTCTAATTCCGAAATTAGTTTGTTAAGAATTTGTTTATTGTTTGGGCTCAAAAAAACTTCATCAATATTAATTTGATATTTGCACGGGATCGTTTTTAATAAAATTTTCATCTCAGCCTATTAAAAATGAAGAAAAATAATTAAATCGAAAAAAAACGGAAAAAAATATTAAATCGGCAGAAAAACATTAAAAAATCATAAAAAAAATTTTCGCAAAAAATTATAAAAGGGAAATCGTATAAAAAATATTAAAAATTTGCAAAAAAGAAAAATCGTAAGGTTAAAATCATAAAAAAAAATCAATCAAAAGATAAAAATAAATTATTAAAAGGAAATAATTGTAAAATGGAATCGTAAAAATTTTAAAATTCGTAAAAAAATCAATAAGCATAAATAAAAATCATAAAAAAAAAATCGAAATAAAATATTAAAAAGAAAATTGAAAATCGTAATAATGAAAAGATATAAATCGTAAAATAAATTAAAAATCGTAAATAAATATAAAAAAATCAAATTGTTAAAAAGAAAAAAATCGTAAAAAAAAAAGTTAATCATAAAAGATAAGAAAAACTGGAAAAATCGCAAACAAAATTAAAAATTGTAAAAATTTGTATTAAACTTACCCGAGCTTCTTTCGGATCAAAAGATCTTTTTGCACTTAGTTGAGATGGCTGTATTTCGGAACTACTTTTACCATCATTACCATCAGATAATTCACCTTCACTTTCACTTTTTTCGCTTTCTGAAATCGTTGATCCTGCAGTTTTGGATTGCAGGTCCGATTCCTTGCCAAAACTTTCGTTGATAATGATTAGGGCCTCGATTTCTTCTTTGGCTTGTTTGTTTTCAGCCTCCAAATCGGCTACTCTGCGCTTTAACTTTACAATTTCTTCACGCAAACTTTCGTTTTCTATAAAAATAGGTAATAAAAACAAAAGATTAACAAAATAAAACATACAAAAATGAGAAAGATAATCAAAATTATCACAACTTTCGGCTGCCGTTTCCCAACATATATGTTGGGAAACAGCAGCCGAAATTTTTTATAACTGAATTGATTACAAAACCTGCTTCCGACTCTTCAAATGACTTTTGTCGTTGAATATTTTGTTGTTTTTCTTTGTACATGCTTTCGGGTAATCGAAGTGATGGATATCTTTGCTTTAAGTTGGATAAAGCAGAAGTTAATTCAGGTGATGAGATAATAACAGGTGAAGTTGGATGACTGAAAGCAGGTGTTGAAGGTCTAGCAAGTGGTGAAGATCGAACGGGAGAATGTGGTAAAGATCGAATGGGCGAATGTGGTGCAGATCGAACGGGAGAATGTGGTGCAGATCGAACGGGAGAATTTTGAGTTGTAGAAGTGCCAGTTTGACGAAGTCCAGTTGAAGGTAAAGTTTCGGATGAAGGTAAAGGTTTTTCAGTTAAAGGTTCGATTACAACGATAGGTTCTTGTTGTTGACTTTCGGATGTATCGCATTTTAAAGGTTTTCGTTGTTTTTTTGGTCGTTTTGACATTGTAAAAAAAAAAAATATTGAGGAAATATTTGAGAAGTGTAGAGAAAAAAAAATATATCGAAAGAAATATTTGAGAAGAAAAAAGGTAGGTTATAAGTATTCAAAAGAAAAAAAAGAGTTTGGTTTAGTAACGAAAAAAAAGAGTTTGGTTTAGTGACGAAAAAAAAAATGAAGTTGCAGAAAAAAAAATTCGTAGAGAAAAGTCTTAACTTTTATAGATTTCATTCGATCTCCGATTTTGTATGCAACTGTATTGTTTGCAATTTTGTTTAAAACTTTGACATAGTTGAAACTTATGGCGGAGATATTATACAGTCATCATATTTGTGATCAATTCGTGATCACGGGATATACATTCGAAATCCTAAGGTGGCATCAAGAAAAACCTGATTTTATACATTCTGCAGTAATCGATCGGGTCTATGATTAATTAAGTTCATCTTATGCAATCGATCGAATCTTATACAATCAAGACAATCAAAAGTTAGACAAATCGTGTAAAAAAATTAAACAATTAACAAAATTTAATTTAATCCTGCATAATACTGTAATAGTTCTAATGTTGTCGAATTTTTTATTACACAATGCTAAATTTTTAATATGCCGAAAACAATGGTTTTTTTTTTTTTGCTGAAACAAGTGATTTAATTATGTATTGTTCGCAAATAAGAACTAAATTATTTTAATATATTGTTAATATGTTTTGTCATTAGGGACTAATTATTACGCTTTGCAAAATGATATACTTTTGTTCAAATTTTTATCGCATACTTGATTGTTATCTGATTGCATGATTGTAAAAAATTGTAAAGTGTATTTTTTTGCTAAAAATTCAATATAAATATGTTATTTTCATTGACTATATTTATGTTTACTAAAAAATATTGCGAAGCAATCGGTCAACAATCAGGTGATTGTTCAAGCGATTGTCAGTGATCTATCAATTTGAAACAAATCGCAATAATCAAATCATGTATTATTCGTATTTTTTGAAGGTTGATTTTTGACATAGTTGCTCTTTGTATTGTTATTTTATAATACTGAACAAAAATAATCAATATTGAATCGTATAAAAATCATCAATTTTCGTTTAGAAAAATTGTATAAAAATCATCAATTTTCGTTTAGAAAAAATGTATAAAAATCATCAATTTTCGTTTAGAAAAAATGTATAAAAATCATCAATTTTCGTTTAGAAAAATTGTATAAAAATCATCAATTTTCGTTTAGAAAAAATGTATAAAAATCATCAATTTTCGTTTAGAAAAAATGTATAAAAATCATCAATTTTCGTTTAGAAAAATTGTATAAAAATCATCAATTTTCGTTTAGAAAAAATGTATAAAAATCATCAATTTTCGTTTAGAAAAAATGTATAAAAATCATCAATTTTCGTTTAGAAAAATTGTATAAAAATCATCAATTTTCGTTTAGAAAAAATGTATAAAAATCATCAATTTTCGTTTAGAAAAAATGTATAAAAATCATCAATTTTCGTTTAGAAAAATTGTATAAAAATCATCAATTTTCGTTTAGAAAAAATGTATAAAAATCATCAATTTTCGTTTAGAAAAAATGTATAAAAATCATCAATTTTCATTTAGAAAAATTGTATAAAAATCATCAATTTTCGTTTAGAAAAATGCTATTGTCTTTTGCAAATTCCATCTTTATTAATTATTAAAATGTCATCAAGAAAACGATCGCTTTCGTCTTTATTAAATGAAGAAGGTGTATCAAAACCACCACGAAAAAATACAAAACAAAGAAGAAAGGTTATATGTAATTGTGATAAGTGCAATGGATCGCTTGTCGATTATAGAACGAAAGTTGCTCATGAAAGTAGGATACAACAACCACCAAAAAGACAAAGTTCGGCATTATCGTCACAAGAACAAGAAGAAATGGGTGGTCCAAGTTCTTCACAAGATTTAATGGAAGAAATTGAAGAAATTGAAGAAGTTACTGACACTCCAGTGTCTGATGTGAACGAATCTATTTTTAAGCCCAGAGTCAGAAATCTGGCGTTAAATAGGGTTATGTCTTTTAATGTTGATTACGAACATTCAGCAGGTGAAGAGTTTGGTTCAAATTCGGCAGGTGAAGATGAGTTTGATGAAACACTCGATGTGTATACCGAAGATGACAACTTTTCTGAAACTAGCACTGAATCTGATGAAAGTTCTGACGATAGCGATAATGTTTTCGAAGACTATTCGGCCCCCAATTTTGAAATGCCACGAGAACCCAAAAATGTACATAACAACAATCGATTTACATGGATACTTTTATGGATCATGAACTTCAAAATACAGTATAATATATCGGAAGGTGCAATTGAAGCGCTTCTAAAGTTTATGAAGTTAGTACTAATTGTAGTTGGTGGTATTGAATTTAACAACTTTCCTACATCCAAGTATAAAGTGAACAAAGCACTTGGATTGTCTGACGAATTTATTAGTTTTGTGTCATGTCCTAAATGTCATAAACTATACAAGGAGGAAGAAGTGATAAAGTTTAAGCATAATAACCAGGTGTCGATTATGAGTTGTACCCATATAGAATTTCCTAATTCGAAAATTAGAAAAAACAAGATTTGCGGCACCAATTTATCAACGCAATCTAAGTTGTTAGATGGAAAGATCGTAAATCGACCAGAGTTGATTTTTCCTTACAGCCCAATTAGACACCAATTGGATAACATGTACCAGCGTCCAGGTTTTGAGAATAGTCTTCAGCATTGGGTAAATCGTTCAAGCTTCGATGATATTTTATGCGATATTTATGATGGTGAAATTTGGAAAACCTTTAAAGATGAACCATTCGGCGAAGATTCGGCGCTATTTTTCTGTAATGAAAAGGCGGATTCACATTTGGGATTGATAGTAAACCTTGATTGGTTTCAACCATTCGATGGTGTATCGCATAGTACTGGTGTATTATATGCATCCATTGCGAATCTGCCACGTGACATTCGATTTAAGCGTGAAAATATGTTAGTTTTAGGCATATTACCTGGGCCGGATGAAGTGAGTTTGCATAAAATAAACCATTATCTTTCCCCAGTTGTTGACGAATTAGAGTCCCTTTGGCGTGGTGTGGCACTAAATTCAACAGCCGAGTTTTCAGAAGGAAGAACGATTCGTGCTGCTTTGATACTAATTTCATGTGATATTCCAGCTGCTCGAAAGTTATGTGGGCATATATCGGCATTAGTATCATGTCATCGTTGCGAGAAAAGTGCTAATTACGTTAACAGACATTTTAATTTCGGCGGTATGCAAAATATGGATGAATGGTTCGTTCAAAAAGATTTAGCAGTACATCAGGAAAAGGCTCTTGAATGGAGACATTGTAGTTCTGATGCTGAAAGAAAGCGTTTTGTTAAAGACAATAAAGTTCGATGGTCAGAATTACTTCGTCTAAATTATTTTAATCCTATTCGTCATGTTATCGTTGATCCTATGCATTGCCTTTTTTTGGGCATTGCTAAGTGGATTGTTAAGCGAATATGGATCAATGAAGGCATATTGACCCAAAATATGCTTACACAAATTCAATCCAAGGTGAATAGGATCCAAGTTCCATCAGATATCGGCCGGATTCCTGGGAATGTGAGCAGTGGAGATGGATTTTCGAATTTTACAGCTGATCAGTGGTGAAATTTTTTTACAATTTATGCTACTGTTGTTCTCTGGGAACACCTTTCGAATGATGATCGGCAAATTTTAACACAATTTGTAAAAATTTGCCAGATCTTAGTATCCAGAATAATGGAGCGTGACCTAATGAATGAAGCTCACGAAAGGTTGATCAATTTGATAAAACTTATAGAAAGAAAATATGGGCCCGAAAAAATTACTCCTAATCTACATCTTTCGCTACATTTATGTGAATGTGCACAGGATTATGGTCCACTATATTCCTTTTGGTGTTTTTCATTCGAAAGGATGAATGGAATATTAGGGTCTTTGCCGAATAGCAATCGAAAAATAGAACCTGAATTAATGCGAAGACTAATGAATGATAGTCGCATTGTTAGCTTAACAGCTGCATCTGAAGTGGAAGGACTGGAATTGTTGCCAAATCGATCAGAAGTAGGGTCACTTTCAGATGCAAATCAGTTTTCTTCTAATGAAATGCGTATGTTTTTATTTAATACGTATAATATTCAAGAATCAGTTATTACTGGTTCGGAACGATTTCCTGGCGAGTTATTACCACCTCAACGGCAAAAGTTAATAATTCTTGCCAATTTATTGGACTTGCTAGTAGAATATTATACTGCGATTTATGAAAATTTGAGTTTTAGAAAACCTTTTGCTGACAATCTTGATGACTCAATTATTGTTCTTAACCGGGCAGACCAATATGGAAGATGCAGAATAGGATCAGAAATAATTGGTTCTGACATGTCTTCTCGGCATGTAAAAAGTTCGTTTGTTTTGGCCGGTTTGTGAATCAAGATGGAAGTATTGATTTGTATCCCGGACAAGTCCAATATTTCATTAGTTATTCAGTAAATCTGCTGAATGGGTTTATTAAACACAAATTGGCATACATCAAATGGTATAAGCCTATAAGTTCAGCGGCAACTCGATTTCATTTTAGCAGCAATGATGATGCCGAAACATGTAATGTCGAACTTTGGGACACTCAATTTTATCCGATTCGTCGTGAATGCATTATTCTGGTACATAATATTTTTAGTCAATTTATACCATTCAAGTATAAAATATCAGATAGACAAAATTCTCGAGAATATTTAGCTATAATTTCTTTAAATCGTAAATTTAATATTTAATATATTTAATCTAAATTTAGTAATTAATAATGCGATTTTTAAACCATTTTTACCAATTTTTTTAATTTACATTGCCTTATATTGTTTACAATCGATTGCAATTATTCAAGTTCACATCGATAAAATCATATCAATATCCATCTTATTTAAAAATTTCTTTAATATATCAAATTATATGTTTTATTTAACGAAACTTATACGAATTGTTAAAATAGCCGAAATTATACGATTTATATAATTTATAAAAACGATAAGATTCGGCTGTCGATTTTTTCTATTTTTGCTGATTGTTGCTGATTTTTATTTATAAAAATCAGTAAACAAACGGATATTATACCAAATTTGCTTTTTAAACATTCGGTTATAGCCGAATGTTAATCGATTTCTCTCTTTTAATGCCGATTTGTATACAAACCTTGTAGTACCGAATTTTGATATTTCGACTAGTGTTTCTTATTGGCTAATATATATATTATATGTATTATTTATACTATATAACCCTTCAAAAAGAGGAGGGATATGTTAAACAAAGAACCAAATTGGTGTGGCCTAAGCACCATAAGCACATTTTAGTTCAAAGGTTAGCGTAAACTTTGCATATAAACAATTTGTCGTACAAGCATGAAAATTTTTTTTTAATATATACAGTACTATGATTACAATATTATGATTAATTAAAAAAAATGGAATCGTTCTTTTTTATTACTATATTGCACCATTCTTTCACACGACCCTGTTTTTTCAATTTGCCCATTAAAAAGACTGGCTAAGCTAGTGGAAATGGAATCTAAGTGAATTTTGCTAGATTATATTGGGCTTTTTTTTTATTAAAACATATCTACTTATTGACAGTATTATAAAAGATTCTCATATTCGAAAAAAGATTTTTTTTTTTGTAAAAAACTTCGTTATAAATTTTTATATAGACTAAATATACTAGATATGCAATGAAATGAAAATTTAATGTTAAATATTTTGATCTTGCTGTTTTGTTCAGATTATTAGAACATAGATATTATTTTACTGCTCTCTAAAAGATTTATTGTAATAATGGTACAGTATAAGTACTATATATACATTCAGGATTTTATAATAAAACTGTACTAATTTTCAAGACTAATTAATTTTCCTATCGCTATACATTAAATTAATGACTACGATTCTATTTTATGTTATGGACTTAACAGTATGAACTTGAACGACAATTATAAAATGAAATAACAAAAATTACTAGTTGTTCGAGTTGTTAATTGAACTTCTATACTTCAGAATAAACATACTTTAAAGGCTACTACTTGAAGACTTGCTATAAGTATGTGAACTGATTATTTTGCCAATCTACTGATTATTTTGTATATAAGTTCTGTCAGGTATAAACTATGTGCTTATGAATTTTGGTAGTTTTTGCATTCGTCTATCTGCCCTAGTATTATGTTTTGTCTTAAATTATATATGATCTACTATTAAATCAATTTTGGGGTATTACACAGATTAGCAGATATGAATAAATATATACTGAAAAGTTCCAAGTAGAAAATAATAAACATAAATTATAAGCAAGATTGTGCTAAAATTTTGAAAAAATATCTGAAAATTTTCAAAAAACAACTTAAATATTTAAATTTTTATTGTATATTAGTTTAATAATAATTAGCTTTATTGTACATTTTATTAAAATATAGAAAACTTATATTAAACTTCTGTCATACATTAAATATATAGCTTTAAACCAATGTATACTTCTATAATAAAATTTTTTGTACACTTATATAAAGTTTAAAAACAAAGGTTTATATATATAATATATTGGCATTTAGGGTTCTAAATAGATTTAGTAAAGTTTTTTAATAATTTGATAGTTACTATAGTAGTAAAACAAATAAAAAGATTTAAAAAATAAGGTAGACTTTTACTTTAATTTGTTTAATAATCCAAAAATCAATATACTCATATAGTAAAAAAATAATGCTTACTAATACTCTATTTTAGCACTTATAGTAGTTACAAACTTCTAGTATTCCCTCTAAGCATACATTTTATAGCAAAAAAAACTATTAAGCCTATGAGAAAATATTTACTAAAGCAAATAGTAAAAGCTTTATTGCTTTTAAAAAACTAGTTAGAAAAGAAATTTGGAATAGAAATAATTACTATTAAACTATTATTATTGTATTTGTAAATTTTAAATAAAGTTATTATTATTGTTATTATCATTATTTTTATAATCCTATAACATCTAATATTATATATGATCACAGGAACTTAGTTCCAAGTAGAACTCAGAACCAAATTAAAATTAAAATTCAATTTTTTGAAATCAAGTCAAAATGAACTAAACTTTTAATATCTTTAAGTATATTTGAATACAATTTTGTAGTTATATAATTAAACTTTTCTATATATTTCAATATTATTATATGCTATAATTTTGTATAAAGCAAAAAAGAGGAACAAAAAAAAATATTTACTATATTTATCCAAAAATAAGCACCTTTTGTATAATTTTTATAGCCAAGACCTTTGTAACCTAGTGATCAGATTTGTATAATTTTAGCATACAAATTTGCTTATTAAATTATGAGAATTTTGACTATAAATTATTTTTAAAGAAATACTAAATAAATTTAATTATTTTTTACTTTATATTTTTGGAAAGTATTAAATATTTATTCAAATTTCAGTACTAGCATTGCTTGTTTTTTATGTTTATTTATTTTTTTTTTGAAAACTTTCATTTTTGTTTAGATAAACAAGAAGATTTCAAAAGGGCAGTGTCATTAATCACCTGATTATTTTTTATCAGAGGCCTACCCACCCTTCCTCTTCTTCAATATATAAATAGTCAGGTTCTTATATATAATTTCAACTTTTTTTACCCCCCTCCCCCCCTAAAAAATCACCTGATTTTTGTTACTCCCCAAACAAACAGGCCAATTTTATTGGTTTATATAAAATATTATAACCAATGTGATTAGAGAAAGCTATCTAGCATTTTAATTAGTTGTTTTATCTTTTGAAAGAAAATAAAATTAACCAAAAAATTAATTTTGAATGCCCAAATATTATAGTTTGAATTGGATAGTTTTTGAAATATTTAAAATAGAGATAATAATGCAATATTGTAATTGGTTTTAATTATAATGAATTATAGTATTGTGTAAATACCTCTAATTTAGCAGAATATATAAAGTATTGGTAGTTTTATTACTTCTGATATACAGATGTGATATATTTAAAATTAAATCTTATAATTTAAATTTTTACATATTAATAAATAATTAAACAAATATATATAATATTTATATATTTGTAAAACATATTTATAAAAAAAATTTGATAATTTTTTGATTTAATATTTTTTAAAAAAATTTTAAAGTTGCTTAATTTTTTTAAAAAAATTAATAAAAATGAATTTTTTTAGTATTTATAAGATTAACCAATTAAAATTAAGTATTTTTTTGTGCTATTATGCAAGTAATTTGATATACTGTAAAATCTGAACATGTGTACTCCCTATGCGATGTACCCCTTGCCAGTTTGAAGCACCAGTTGGTGATTTATACTCAGGTATATAGGTATAATATATACTATGTATCATCCCAGGTAGATATAGTAAAACATATTGTCTTAATATGGTGTACTCCATATAGAGGGGATTTACTTATTTGTGCTAGTAATACAACCCAAAAAAGAAAATTTAATTTTGTAAATAAACAAAGTGTGTAAAAACACAAAGTTAGGGTTAGGAGGTTAGCTTTAGGAGGTATAGCTATAGATAGTTGCCCATTATATGTAAAATTCATCACCGATATTTTTAATTAGTGCACAAAGGTCGATTTAAACACTAGTTTTGGCATATTTTCGCTTTTTCTTCTTCTGCACGTGTTCGGAATTCATGTCAGGCTGATCCAGAACGATCAAAATTCGAACTCACCGATTGGTAGTTGCCTTTTTAGGAATTTGTATTACTAGCACAAATAGGTAAAGCCCATATAGAGGTACCGCAGGTACTAAATTGAGAAATAAAAATACCCGAGATACACGTGTCCAGATTTTACAGTAACTATTTGAAAAATATGTGCAAAATTTAAATAAGATTATTATGTAGCAAAAAAAGTTATAATTTTTTTTTTTTAAACTTTGGCTACCTCGCTGTGATCTTTATTAATTATTTTTATATTACATTGTATACATGAAATGAGGATACAACTAGCCACACGTGCACTTTTGGTGCCTAATTTAAATAGTCCGCCCGAAGGTTCTATACTAGTTGCCATACCTACAACCCAACTACGGAAGTTGTCTATTTAAACCCTCTGGTCTCCGTATACGCCGCATTACTACTTCTTAACAGACCCGACTCACTCCATTACCTCTAGGATAATCAAGTGCGACCAGACACACTAGCCGCACCCGGACAAACCTAGGTTCGTCTAGACAGTATGAACAACCACGTCCCATTTCATAGTCATTCCTGGATTTTCAGTACTGACGCATCTGCATTATACCGACACTCGCAGTCCGGTTTCACTCCGAACCGCTAAGCACATCCCTTGCCCTTATAAGGTTCATTCGGGTCCCGGCACCGACCTTATTTATGGTAGCACCGTCGAAGATCCTACTTTACCTCCTTATTCGGGACTTTCCAAATGAGTTTCTGTTTTTCTGGTTCCTTGGATTCTTCGGTGTAACAATAACACCATTGCGCCTGAGAGCTCCCATTCAAGATGGTGGAACCAAGGTTACAGGTTTCTTACCCAACCGATCTGATCTACAGTTACCATAATACAGGCCTAATTTTCGTTATCGTCGTCAGTGGGATTTGAACTTTCGACCTGCCACTTGGGGTGACAACCTGGCCACTTCTCTAAGTCGCCATACCCTTTAAAAAAAAAAAAGTTATAATAGTAAATTAAATGGCAATTTATTATATAAAATTGTTATTTTAATTAGAATTAATGTATATATAGCTATAGGCTACATATAGCTATACTATTGATATAGTTTTTTAATAAAAAATTTTGTAGTCTTAGGGTTAGAATTAGGGTTAGAATTAGTATTAGAATTAAAATTAGATTTAAAATTAGAATTAGGATTAGGGTTTTGGTTGAGTTTAAAGTAAAATTGTGAGAGTTGCTTAGTAATTCAACAGGGGTTACTCTAGTAAAATTTTGAGATATATATAATTTTTAATTTTGGTTACATCTAACTCTATTTTTTTTATATAAAAATGAATTCTCATTACTTTTATCTATACTGATAGCAAATCTGTTAAGGTAGCTTTTTTTATTCTAAAACAATTCTGATTTCTTTAAGAAAATATAGGTTATAACTGTGTTGAGAAAAAAATGATTTCATTTATCAGTAATAATATTTTCAGTATTAGAAAAGAGATGTTTCAATACAATCAAAAAACACAACTATATCAGCAAATTCCTAAATAAGTTATTTAATTATTATTATTATATATATTTATATTTGTATCTACTTTTTTGAATTAACTAATTTATTTTGGGTATAGTGCAAATTTAATTACAAGCAATATATTCAAATATGATTAATAGATATGTTTAAATTATAAACCTTTTATCAATGTTCTTTGTTATGTGGCTATATTTGATTTAGTAATAATTACATATTATTATTAAAAAAAATCTATTAATAGAAATATAATTATTGAATATTTCTACCTTATGATTATAATAGCTTTTAATAAAATTTCTTGTAGTAGCTAATTCTGATAATTTTAATAATAGTATATATTTAAAGTTACACTTTACAATTGTTATAAATTATGATACTAGGAAAGAAGAGATATTTTTAGCAATTTGTAATAGGAACTATTTGAAATAAACCTGCTTTAAGTGCTTGGTATTTATTGTTGAAAACAATACTGTTTTTGTATATAATCACATATAAATTATATTTTCTATTTTTAGAGAAATAAAAATTGATTAGCTGATTTTAAAAAAATTAATCAGCTAAGTCAAAAATTTTGGCTTAGCCAAATTTTTTATAACAGCCAAAATTACTATGAGTAATTGAGTATGGATATAGTGTTGAACATTTTGTAGATATACATACATATTAGCAAATCTTTAAAATCTTTAATATAGTTAGTACAACCTAAAGCCAACAAATTTTAAATATAGACACTAACTTTTTAGCTGTAGTATAATATGATCGACCAATAAAAATGCAGAAAAATTTAATATAAATTTAAATTTTATTAATAAATTTTAAAATTTTGTTAATAAATTTTAAAATTTTGTTAATAAATTTAAATTTGTTATATTTTTTTATATATAAGCACCAAATTTTTAAAATATATAACTTTAAATTGATATAAACTTTGTAAAATAAAAAATACCAAAAATTTATTTTGTGGATTTGTTAGTTTAATCAAAAAGCTATTAATTTTATAAAAACTTTTTTTAGTTTATTTTAATTTAAAAAAATTATAAAAGTTTAAAAATTTTATAGTTAAAAGTTAATTACTTTTCATAGTAGCAACTATAGTAAATTCCAAAAATCTGCTAATATAAATAGTGTACTTTCAAAAGAATTTTTTATCTTTAACTAAAATGGTTTAGTTAGGTTTTTTATATTTTTTAAAATTCATTTAACCAATTTAAGATACCTTTTTTGCCAGTAAAATTTATATATACTATATCATTCTGCAAATAAGCACCATACTTTCTACTCTATTTTTTTTAAATATCAGATTAGTAGACATCACAATGAGGTTTTTAGCCAAGTTATTTCTACTAACATGGTATTTAAAAAATGGAGTAGAGAACTAGTAGAGAGTGTTGTGCTTATTTGTGACAGAACATGGTAAACTCTTCTTAGTCCAATATTTACATTTCAAATATAGTCAAACCTCTCTAAATGCAACACCTAGATGCCAGTGATAGTAAATGATCTGACCAGATCATTTGGGTCAAGAGATTATTTAGATTATTTATATATGTAGTAATTTTATTAGTCAGATAGTTAATATAAAAAGCTAGCAAATGTTATGATTTTATTGTAGCAATATTGTAGCTATATATAAAAAACAAAATGTTATTAAGTTAATTAATATTTGTATACTAAATAAAGCTATTATTTTGAACAACTTTTATAGATATCAATATTGATTAATTTAATAAAATTAACTTTTATATGTGTTATTATTACAAATTTACTTTATTTATAAATATTACTTTTTGTCTAATAATCAATTTTGATTGGGTAAAAGACATTAGATTATCACTTAACAAATGTTAAATGACTCTCCATGGGTTATTTGAATGTGAAATGACCCAATAACTGGTCACTAGTCATTTGAGTCATTTGGGTCATTTCAAGTCATTTACCATCCCTGCTAGATGCAATATCTCTTTAAATGCATGATGGAATACTAGCTCTACATGTGACTTATAAATAAATGCACGTTCTTTATTCTGTAAGTGCACACTAATTATTTGGCCCACTTATAAAAAACTCACTCCATAAATGCATCCACTTAATTATTAGCCAATCAAAATTATTATTTCTAGGCTATATTTATCACGTGATAATAGTTATATTATGATTATTAGTGTTCTTTAATTGCAACCCTTTCTAACTGCACATTCTAGAGCAGGTCCCAATGATGTGCATTTAGAGAGGGTTGACTGTATAACAATTGGTTTGTCATTATAATTTTTTATTTATGAATGTTATTTTATTAAATACTGTAATTTGTCGAAATAGAATAGGTATACAATATTGGGCAAAAATTGTCGAATAACAATAATTTGGCAAATGATCACGTGCTGCTCTGCGGCACGTGTAGCCAATCATTTGCCAAATTAACTGTATTCGACAATTTGCCCAATATGGTGTTATCCAACAATTTATGATCATGATTAGTAGGGAGTTGTCTGCTGAGTTTTAATTTAAATAAACATGTTTACATTGTAACACATGAAAAAATAACAAGAAATCATTTCATGATCATATGAGTTTGCCGGATAAGTAAATAAATTAATACAAATATAAAAAGTGAATAAAGAAAAAAATCGGGACAAATAGAAGCGAGATGAGAATCAAAGTTTAATAAAATAAAAATTTCAACTTTACAATTACTGTAAACTTATTAATTTTAATTAATCAGTATAGTGGCTGCTTTTATTTGGTTCGATTTTCAGACTATCACATAATCAACCTGGTACACTTTATCTTCCCCAGCAGGGACGCTGTTTTTTTGGATTAAAAGTAGGATAACGCAAAAAATTTTGAAAATTTTTGGATTTGGCCAGTATTAAGAAGTTACATTTCATAATTCGGGCCACGTCATATTACTCACGTGACTTTGAATTATTGCCCAAAATCATATGAACTCAACCAATCAGATTAATAGAAATTCATAGACAACGTGATCTGTAACCAATCAAACTGCTAAATCATGCATAAAATTTTCATTTTTTGTGGATAATCCCTAAAATTATGAATTTCCCCAAAAATTATAGAAAAATTATGAACCATAATTTTCAGTGTCCCGGTTCCCCAGTATCGCCTGAAAAAAAGTCACGATCACGTGATCATCGAAAATGTTTTAAAGTTCATTTATATTATGGTTATAGTTTATATTAGGCTTAAGGAATAGATATTCAATAGCAAAATCGCTCAAGGAAACCTTTTTGTTAATGTGCAGAAGGCGGGTTCTTATGCAAATTTTGAGTAATAAGCGATTTTTGACAAAACGAACATTTGGTTTGAATTTTTCTGATCGTGTTATGCCACATCAAATCATAATCGATTATTAATTAATTTGCTGTCGATCATCAGGCGATAGGGGTAGTTGGTATGCATTAGGGGCTTTTACTTATTTGCGCGGGTAATATAAACCAAAAAAGGAAATCAATTTTGTAAATAAACGAAGTGCGTGAGATAAAAATTTAGGGTTAGAACCTTAACATTAAAGGTTATAGGATTAGATTGGCGCTTATATGTAAAATTTCGATTTAAACATTAACTTTTTTCAAAATTGCTCTCTCTGATTGGCTATTTCTTTTTCAGGAGTTTGTATTGCTGCGCAAATAAGTGGATGCTTATCAAGTCAGCCTAAATTATACTCTACCGCTTTCCGAGTATAGTTAGTGGTAGAATTGGCATTTTACCAGTTTGTAATGCCGCAATTCCATAATGCCGTAATGTCGCAATAACACAATATTGTAATAATGCGATACCGTAACTACGGTATAATATTATAATGTTATAATTAAGTAATTAAGTCACTCCAAACCGGAAACTGATGAATATGTTATTATTTGTCATACAATCATTTTATTTACATTAATTAAAAGGTAATATAAAAGTTATTTAAAGTGTATTCTGCAGCAGAATACAATAGTTAGGCATATATTATCATTGTATCTTGATTCCCTGAAAGCTAGTTACCCGCCAGCTCATTTTATCAACCCCATATCCCCAACAGAATGTTTTACCTACAGCATTTTTTGTTGACAGAATTTTTCCTCGACATACCATGTTTTCGACCTCTTCTTTTCTTGACAGAACATATTTTCGAAAAGACATTTTACTGACATAACATATTTCAGAAAGAACATTTTTCCGACATCATTTTTTCGACAAGATCTTTCCCCGATTAGAATTTCGTTTAAATAGGTAGAGTGATATATTCGTGTTCATCACATCACATAATTAAGCACTCGGTCTAAATTAGGGTTAGGGTTAGGGTTAGATTAGGGTTAGGGCTGATAGTGCTAGTAAACCTGCATGATTTCATGTGATGTGATGATCACTGGGTTTATCGTTCTTGTCAGAAAAAGTGCATTCAATAAAACTTAGTGTCGGTGAAAAGTCAAATTAGAAATATGTCATGTCAGATAAATGTCTTGTCGAAAATATGAGATTTCTAGGAAAGGGGGTGTCGAAAACATGGTATGTCAAGGAAAGATTCTGTCAACAAAAAGTGCTTAGGTGAAACATTCAGTCGGGGATATGGGGTTGGTAAAATGAGCTGGCGGGTAACTAACTTTCGGGGAATCATACCAGAATCTATATCATATATAAGCCATAAATGCTGTTAATAATTATAACATTTCTAATCAATTAGCTCGCTAAAGACGTTTTCAAACAATGGCTTATAGACTGGTCTAATTGGGCAGAAAAAATAAATCACAACGTTTAAGTCAAAATAAAACCTAAACCTACAAACCCCTTTATTCATAATCATTACATGTAATGAAGTCGACAGAATCAAATTCGAAAAAATATTTAATCATATATTATTTAAAGGAAACCATTATTCAGTACAGAATTTTAATAAACAGTATTATAGCAGATAGTATTTCTGCATTACGGCATTACCTGTTACGGCTTTACGGCATTACGGCATTACAGTTTTACGGCTCATAGCAATTATGGCAAAAAATACGGCAATGGCATATTAATTTGTAAAATTAATTCTACCACCAACTATATCTCCGAGTAAGGTTGTAATTTGGTAATTTTATATAGCATTATTTTCTGAAATCAAATTTTCATGTATTTTTTTTAGTCATGAAATAATATTGACCAAGCTATCATAGTATCCGGTGTTTTAACTTCAAATGTAGCAACAGTGATATAATAGAATGGGTAAAACTAATAAATTTATTTCAGATCATATGATTTTAATGAGTATAGTTCATTAATTCTAACTTAGAATGCTGTAATGAAACAGTACTTATTAAAACCATATCGTATGATTTGAAATAAATTTGGGTTATGAAATTTACCCGGTTTATAATAGCTATGTATATCTGCTATACCATAAAGTTACGTTATAATTTTGTATGTATCATAATTAAATAATTTGCATAATTTTAACTCTAATTCTGTAAAGCGCATAATTCGCATAATTTGCAATTTACCAAATGCATAATTTGGCATTTGCCGAATCATAATCCAGTACATATTTTACAATTTACCAAATGCATAATTTGGCATTTGCCGAATCATAATCCAGTACATATTTTAAAGGCGTCTTAAAACGTACCCGGGTATAGGATCTTAACCTATATATATATAAAATTGGTTTAAAATTACTATCACGTGCTAACTAAAAGAGAAACAGGTTAAGACCCTATATCCCGGGTACAGGCTAAGTTAGCGCTATTTTTAAGGTGGACACATACAGATCACGGATTTTTCATACTGAATATCACATGATATTTAATGTACCGAAGTATGGCTCATGTCACTTATACTCATCAAACATTCCCAGATTTTAATTCATGTCTTGATTATTATTGGTCAAAATTCATTTTCACCGAAATTTAAAAAACTATTTTAACTTTAACCTTTAATACTTCACAAAAATAATGATCAATCAATAAAAATAAATCATGAATTTGAAGAGAAGCATCAGCTTTACTGTTATTACAGTTTACATTTTTAATACACTCACTCAACCCTCTCTAAATGCACATTGTTGGGACCTTCTCTAGAGTGTGCATTTAGGGATATACTTGCCGGACAAACTGGACAAACTGGACAAACTCAAAACTTAAAAAAAACAATTGTTATTTACAGAAAATTAAATTAAACAAATAATCTTAATATTTTGCAAATATATTATATATAATTATAAGAATATATATCAATTGTTTAAATAAGAATTATTAACAAAGTTTTTGAGAAATTAATTTGACCAGAGTTTGGGACAAGCCCAAACTATAATAGTTTGGGATTTGGGCAGTAACTATATTTAGGGAGGGTTGCAATTAGAGAATACTAATAAAACATAATATGACTATTATCACGTGATAAAGATAGCTTTAAATAATAATTTGATTGGCTAATAATTACATGAATACATTTATGGAGGGTTTTTATAAGTGGGCCAAACTATTAGCGTATATTTACAGAATAAAATGTGCATTTATTTATAAGTCCTATTGTAGAGCTAGCCTTCCACCATGCATTTAGAGAGGTGAGAGTTGCATCTAGTGAGGTTTGACTGTATTATCTAAATTAAAAAAAATGTATTCAAAGTTATACGAATTTTTTAATATAACTATAAGTGATACAAACCATCAAAATTTTACCATTTTTGGACAAATTTGGAATTCAATGAAATTTTAAATCAATTTTATAAACTATTAAAAAAAATTTTCATTGAATTTAATTAGTAGTTGTTGAGAAATTTTGATCAAAGTATGGAAAATTTTTTACCACCTCTAGAAATAGCTATTGCAAAATTTTTTAACAAAATTTTCTCAACAATTACTCAAAAAAATTTTATAGAATTTTTTTAAAATAAATTTTATTAGTTTCAGTCAATGTTTTTACTAAATTAGGAAATCACATTCTAGAATGATCTCTGTATCATTAGGACCCCAAAATATACATAGATAGATCAGGTTAATTATAAAATTACCAAAAATAGAAAGATCTGTAGAAAAACCCTCAAAAATAAGCAAAAAATTACTATAAATAGGGGTCGTCTAAAGCCAGATGCGTTCACATGGTATAAAGCAGATATTACGTAATATCATTGGGGGAGGGGGGTCAGTGAGACCTGACGTAGTACATAATATATATATATTATATTAATTTTGATTGGCTAATAAATCTGATGTAGGGGGGAGGGGGGATCCCTCCTAATAAAAATATATTACATAATAAGTGCGACTGCCCTAATCAAATCCAATCATAAATGGCTAATCAGAATAAATTTTTTTTTTTTTAATCGATAATCACTATTGTTATTATTATTATTTTTTTATGTTAAACTATCTCTTTCTGTATCGAACTAATAAGAGGATTAAAGCCTATAAACATAGCAAGATAACCATCACCAAAATCCATACCACAATAAGTACTATTAATATAAATAGCCTTTGTTGGATTTGTGATACGACTTAAAATAGAATTTTGGGCTTCATCATTTTTTAATGAAAAAATAAATCTATCTTGACAGTTAACATAAAACTTTTTACTATTATTCCATGCAACTGGATTATAACCACCAAAAATCCTTTCAATATTATCACTACCTCTAACATTTATAACCATAATAGTGTTTGCTTTCATATTGCATAAATTCTAAAATGATTCACGAGTAAATCCATCTCTACTCCTATGAAAAAGTAATGTAAATTCGTAAGGGTTATTTCTTATACTATATGTACCAGTATTTTTATCAATCCAAGATGCAATTTTAGCTGCATGTTCTTCATTAATAACGGTTGAAAAAAATGGTTCAGTTTGTAATTTTAAAATAATTTGAGGTGGTAAAATTGTTGAAGTAATTTTATGATCGGGTAATAAAATACTTTTATTTAGATCTTTCCAAAATCTTTTTTCAAGAATTTGGAAGTATGGTACTACATAATCTGCAACATCTTTGGCAGACATTTGAAAGTAAGGTAAAAAATTTTTCAGAGTATCCTTAAAGTTGTAAAATTTTCATCAGACCAATCTTCAGAATTAGAAGGCAAATGATTTTGTGCAATTCTCTACTTTATAATATTATTCCAAATCTTTACTTCTTCCATTTGTAAACCATCACATTTAATAAGTGAAACCAATGCATTTTTATTAAGAGAGTTAAAATTTTCAGAATCGAAAATAATGCTTGGATGCTTTATCAAAATGCTGTTGCACCATTTTTGTAGTTCTTCTAGTATATAATATTTTGGATTATGAGGTAACGGTTCTATGATGATTACTAAATTGTCAATTATGTTATCAAATAAATATATATAAGTTTAAGGACGGAAAAATCAGTGTAACAAAGTATGCAGAGTAGACACAGTACGATACAATGTATTAGGCAAATTCCTGAATTTTTGACCATTATTGCAGTGTTTTTACAAATAAATAATGAACATAAAGTTACCCAAGTTAGATTATATAACTTAACTTGGGTAGCCTACTCGGATAGCTAACTGGATAGCCCAACAGATAGCCCAACCCAGATAGTCTAATCTGGATATTCAGATTTTTACTATCTGGGATATTATCCAGATATACATATCTGGTTAGCTATAATTGTAACCTGGATATCTGAATCATCTGCAAATAACCAGATAGTACCTGATCCGAGTACAAATACTAGTTTCAAACAATAAATGATACCACTAGGCTATTTTTGGATTTTTTTTCCATTTTACAATTATGGGGGCCTTGGCACTGCTTTTCAAGGAGGTCAACCGTTCTGAGCCAAAAACTTTCCATATTGCTAACCTAACCCTCTGCAACGCTGCACTTCGATAATTCTTCATTTTTGTGAGAAGCTATTATCACAAATTTATTAAATTAAAATAATTAAAATAGCAATTAATAATATCATAATGAGACATGCGAAGCGTTGGACCAGAGGGTTTAAATAGGCAATCCCCTAGTTGGGTTGTAGATATGGCAACTAGTGTAGAACCTTCGGGCGGACTACTTAAATTAGACAACCAAAAGTTGTATATGTGGCTAGTTGTACTCTCATTCAATGTAACTCAAATGTGGGTGCACCCAAAAAGACGCCCTTGATCCACAGGCTTGATTAAATAAACTCTCACCCAAAGCGGGAACTTTAACACAAAAAAAAAAATAATAATAATATCATAATGAAAAGATACAAATATTAATTGTTATCGTTAGTGATTGATAAAATAACAATATTAAAAAAAAATATATTATTGATTAATGACGTACAGCACTATACCATTCACCGTAAAATGGTTTGTATACTGGTTTAAACTCATACTATGCATAAAGTCAGGAAGTTTTTTCTCAAGGTAATTTTTCAATGCCTCCTTCAGGACACTCTGGTTTGGATAAACATAGTTCAGAAATAACTGCTTTACAATGCCATTATATATCCCCTTTACAAACATTTGCAACGAATATATTCGATATAAAAAAAATATATTTAGAAAGAAATTCACTTACGTCCATCACTTAAAGGGAAAGTTCATTCTCTTGCTCCTCTTGCTTTCTCTTTAGCTCGGTGTTTATTTCTTTAACATCTTTAGTGAATCGTTTGAGTAATAAGTACAGTTGCTGATTTTGGGTATAAAGCCTTCCAAACTCTTGGCAGTAGCGGTGGTAGTGATGGTCTTGTTTTTTTTTGTTTTATAAAAAAAAAAAAAGTTTCCATTCGAAAAACAACAAAAACAAAAATAAAAAGGCTTATATATCATATCATCATGGTTACGTAGTGAATCTTGATTAGTTGATCTTTCATGTGATCCAACTAAATCAGGTGAGGAACGATTTCTATCATTATCTGGTGATAAATGACGAGACTGGGATTCATAACGAGAAGGTAGGAGTGCTTGAGAAGGTTGACGTGATTGTTGATAAAATTGTCGACGAGAGGGTTGGCGAGAGTGTTGTTGAAATGTTTGTTGTTGGCGACTTTTTTAACTCATTTTGGAGAAAATGCTTTGTACGTTTAAAATACTTTCCGATAGATCTGATAAATTATAATCATAAGCGGAATTATATGGTATATTAGAAACCGATTGAGAATAAAAAGTATGAGGTGTTTGTTGAGGGTGTTATTGGGCATTTGTTGAGGATAAGCGAAATTATATGGTGTATTAGATGGTTGAAAACGAAAAGTATAGGGTGTTTGTTGAGGATTATAGTCATCATAAGGAACCGATTGAGAACAAACATTTTGAGATGGTTGTGGTTGTTCGGGTCGGTATTATATGGTTGAAAATGAAAAGAATGGGGTGTTTGTTGAGGATTATAGTTATCATAAGGAACCGATTGAAAAAGAACATTTTGAAATAGTTGTGGTAGTGGTTGCTCATATCCGCTAATTTCTGGAATTACTAATTTTTTTGACACACCCCAAAATTGATCTACAATGTGCGTCAGCTCATTTGACACTATTTACTGATACATATACAGCACGTACAATTTTGCAAGCAGTACAATATCTGGTACCCGGGTGACCTAAATTCCTTTTTTTTTATCGTTATTAGTCTTTTTCCCCATACTATCCTTTTAATTAATCGTTCTTAAATTTTTGAAGTTTACTCATTTAAATAGTGTTTGTGACGATGCTCATTTAATGAATAAAGATTATTTGATACTTGAGCAGAGATAACGTTAGTTCAGAATTTACTAGTTTTAGATCTTTGTCGATATTGGGTTGTAAATAAAGAAATTATCAATAGCGTAATTGAATTTGTCGCCATATGAGTAAAAGACTAAGACGGTAGGCAGTTGCATTTTTTTTTGCTTTTTTATATTTTTTATATACAGTATTCTTAAGAAATCACAACTTTTTTATACCAAACTAATATGAAATTTGAAGTTTTTAGTTCAGAATTGGTTTGAGATCACAAGCCTGTAGTAGATTTTAGTGATTTAATAAGCATTACACAAAAGTCTATAGGCAAGACTCACACACGTTTTCTTAAAGAGATTGTTTCTCGAGAAAATAATATGATTTGTGTCTCCAATACTTCACCAAAACGGGCAAAAATTACAAAATCCTTTTTACAAACTTGTTGCAAAACAACAGGAGAAAGTCAAACGGGATCAAAAGAAAAAAGATCGTCTTGCAAAAGATATTTGTGAGATGCAGAACAAGCTACAAAAAAAAACAAAATGAACAAGCAAAATTACTTGAAAAACAACAGCCAAGGCCACGTAACAAATCCAGGGTGAATCATTTATCAAACATGCCGTACGCCCATTTTCGATAGTTTTAACAAATACATGGCAATCGACTACTCACTCTGGCAATACGAATTCATCTTCGAAATCTCAAAATACCAATCACAAACCTACGCTTGTTATAAATCTTATTAATTCTGTGATATCTGTTGAGAATGACGCTATGTTTGATTTTGTTTTCTGTATTATAAAATATAACAACCTTATTATCATTTATATTTAGGCCTTGAAGAAGCTGTCATACATCGTGTTCCTGAAATAGCAGATTCTGTAAATAAACTCACATATATTACTATAGAGATATTTTATTATTCCCACCATCCCGGGCCCAATCTCTACTTATATATATTATCAGTGTGTGATAGATTAGACCTTTTTTATTGTATAATGTTTTAAAATTATTAACAAATAATTGTAATAAAATTTAAAATTTTATACAAATTGAATTGATATAATATGAAAAAATGTTTATAAGTAAATATAAACAATTAAAAAATATATATATCAATCGTAAATATTTTGAAAACAATATTGATTTAAAATAGTGATATTTGGATCGGGTCACAATATATGATAAAAGTATTTTGGGACATCATATAGGTAGACTGGACGGAATTTTGATCCTTCAAATGATCTTCTTCGGATTTTGTCTTGGCAGATTTAAAAATTGAATGACTGTCATGTTCATTCTTTTCAAACTCAATCTCATATGATCAAAAAGCATAACTCACCTCAATTGATTTAAAATGAATAAATAGTTTTTATTCTTTTCGATTCCAAATTCGCTTCAACAATAATTAGCTTGAAACATTCCACTATAGTTTTCTATCTCAGTAGAATTTTTTTCTCATTTAGACTGTTGAATAAAATAAAAGCACAATAGTAAGTCAATTATTAATTAGTGCATTTTTGGAATATGACAATATCTATTTAGCTAAGACAAAAAGTTCTTTGGCGGCACCCATATTATGTAGTACTATAAAATCTTCTACGGATTTTTTGTAATTCAAACCGTTATCTAAAGGATTATTCTTAAATATTTATTTTGTACTGTATTTATTATTAATAAATTAATAAATATAAAGTTTTTGCAAAATGAAAAAAAAATCGCACGAAAAACAATGCCTTGAAATTTATTTTTTTTCTCCAATTATAATTATTAAGTATTTATTATTCTATTTTACTTTGAAAAAAAAAAGAAAAGAAAAACTCACATTCGAAACCAATGTTTGGCCTTTTTCAACTTTTTTTTTTGTTCCAATACCATTTCGATATCAACATCCAACGCTTTTTATTCCATCAACATCACCAAGTTTAAGATTTCAAATACAATTCAAAAGCTTTTTTTAAATCCTTTTTAATTCCAATTCCATTCTGATAATGTTCTCCAAGATAATAAATCGCATAAATATTCCCCATTCCGACAGCTTTTTGAAAATAAAAAAAATGCCATATGTTCATCCTTTTCAACTCCAATTCCATTTCGATAACAATTTCTAACATTGCGCTTTGCAGATCTTGATAATAAATGTTCATCTTTTTCGACTCCAATTCCTTTTTTATAACAATATCCAATATTATATATTCCATCAACGTCACACATCTTTGCTGATTTTTGATAGTAAATGAATGCCATATGTTCATCTTTTTCAACTCCAATTCCTTCACCATAACAGCGTTACCCATCTCTGGATAATAAATGAATGCCTTATGTCATCTTTTTCGACTCCAATTCCTTTTTCATAACAATATCCAACATTATATCTCCTTATGTTCGTCCTTTTCAACTCCAATTCCTTTTTATAACAATATCCAACATTATATCACTCATCTCTGCAGATTTTTGATAGTAAATGAATGCCATATATTTATCTTTTTTAACTCCAATTTCTTCACTATAACAGCATCCGACTTGAAAAGTTCACACTAGCGTTACTATCTCTACAGATTTTTGATAATAAATGAATGCCTTATGCTCATCTTTTTTGACTCCTATTCCACGCAGATAATTGTTTCCAAGGTTATAAAGGTCTAAATTGGATGATTTTTTATAACGAAACAAATTAGTATAATCCATTTTACTTTTTAAAATGAGAAAAAAAAAGATTTAAAATAGTAATTTAGATGTAAGTGTACAAACTTACGTACGTACAGTACGTGCCTATTTTACAGTGCGCAACTTATTACCGACCCCAATCATGATGAGAAGCATCAAAAATATTCATAAATTTTATCGCAAAACGAATTTTCGTGTGTACAGCCTTTTAATAAATTTGTATTCATAATTAAATATGTAGAATATACCACATTCATGTATTTAATATAGGTCAAAAATAAGTTTAAAGGCCATTTTTTGAAAATCAGTATCTAAAAAAAAATATATATATATATATTTATTTTGGTTTAAGAAATTAAAATCAGATTATAATAAAATATGTATAGTACAGTAGTGTAAAAAAAATTGAAAAATAATTTTTTTTGGACGCATTTTTA
This sequence comes from Gigaspora rosea, assembly GCA_003550325.1. Lineage (NCBI taxonomy): Eukaryota > Fungi > Glomeromycota > Glomeromycetes > Diversisporales > Gigasporaceae > Gigaspora > Gigaspora rosea. Next base: position 601,993 of record QKWP01000022.1, on the reverse strand, counting down.
AAGATTAGGGGTTTTAGATGCACATTTCACAATAAATAATAAGTCACTCTGCTTGAAACTTGATTAAAACCCTGTTGAGCAATTAAAAAAAAACTTAAATTTGGTGGCACAAAACGTTACCAAGGTACTATAACAAGCGATTAATAGCACGTTACCATGGTACTATTCTAAGTGATTTTTGTCAAAAGATGGTGTACCAAACTTTACCATGGCACTATACCAAGCGATTTCATATGAAAATACGTCATAAAATTCCATCGCGCTTTCTCAACTAGACTTTAAAAAAATGTTTTCTGAAAATAAATATCCTAAAAATAATCCTTTTTCGCTAAAACAGAATAACACTATATATACATATCATATTATTAATGAAGGATATTATCCATCAAAAGATATAATATGTTATACCTCATCTCACACAAGAAATAAAACTCGGTATAAAGTTCTGGATGATTATATAGTTAAAACAAGTTGGGGAAAAGATCATATAGTCAAATGTGAAATTGAATATTAATCAAATAAACCAGTTTTTAGAATTAAATTCAAAGAAAATTCCCAACAATATATCATAGAATCAAATGAACCCCCGTCTAAAGTTGCAAATGATTATCTAAATGTTAGTATATAATATTACTTTAATAAAACTTATATCACATAATTTTATTTAATAAATATCTAAATATTTAATATAGAGAAAAAAAAGTTCTAATACTCGTTCAAGAATTTCTGGTATTCATGTTTTTGGTCTGAATATAATTGATATAGAACATGAATGGAAACATAAAAAAAAGGAAAAGCGACCATATGCTTTAAAATCGTTTAATCTACTTAGCGAGTCCATGAAGACAAAACGCTCACGTGCATTTTCTATGCAAGTAGGCAAAATCTTTGAAAGTGAAGCCCTTAATTTTTACAATCAAATTGATCAGCCAGTTTTACAAGAAGTTCGGTTTAATGTTCAGAGCAAAAATTATTCTGCTATTTACTATAATAAAAAAGAGCAAAATATTGATGCATTCATAAACGTTATTGACAAAGGCTTAATCTTTCGTGACGCCTATAGAGATTTGACTGCACTTGAGGCTGGATTACCGCGAGAATATAATGTTGCAAATGTTAAAAAAAAATAAATGAGGAAATAGGTAAAAATATCCCAATTTTTGTTTTAGATATTAAAAATAGTTCTTTTACAACGAATGAAACATCTCATATTATTGATAAGGACATTGAAAAAGAGATGCTACAGTATGTTGAAAAAGTAGGCTATAGGCCAATCACTAATATTTTGCTTTATATAATTCCGGATCTTGTAAAAAAGAATACTCTTAATAAAAATAATCCAATAGTTCACCTTCGTATCTCAGGAGACGAGCGGAATGTGGGCAGGAAGATTAAACACGTGATGATCACCTGTGCCGTATTAGATGTTATTTTAAACATTTATCGAGCTGAGTGCCACTATACGATAGTTTTATATCCTGGTGGAGAGAATTACGAAACCTTACAAAATGCAATGGAGCCAATGATAAATGAATTGCATATGGTAATTTTTTTTTATAAATTCTTTAAATAGTAGACATGGGTATTATTTTGAATTTTGGCCCAAATTCGAGCCAAAATTCAAAATAACATTTATGTCTAAGCTGTTTTTCATTAATCTATAAAAAAAACTTATAAATTGTATTATTTTATAAGTTGGTAGAAAATGGTCTAGAGTTAAATGGAATACGATAGAAAATTATTCCTTATTTTTGTAGCGACTGGAAATTTTTAAGTATAATTTTAGGTTTCAATGCACCGAATGCAAATTACTTTTGACCTGGTGCTTGTGCACCAAAAAGGATCTTAGTACCCACGCTATGGATAAAGTTTATACAATTGAAAAAAGTATGGATCAGCTTAAGAGTACAAGACCACCGCCTGGACATCGTAAAGCTCCTCTCTTACCTATGATTCCTTTGGAACATTATGTTCCTGATGAGCTTCACATAATGCTAAGAATTTGGGATCGTTTATGGCCATTAGTAATTCAGGATCTTGAATCAGAAAATCAATATAATGACCATATTAGAGAAATTATCTGCACGGAAATGCACCGAATTTCCATTAAATTTAATTTTTGGCAGGATTATAGCACACATAATTGGTTTAATATGCCCTTAATGGGTGATGATAAAGAAACTATAATGCGCAATTTTAATTTTGAGGTAATATTTGATAAAGAACGAGGCACATTAATTAATCGTCTCTGGAGAGAGTTTGATGCCCTTTATATTGCTATGAAACAATCAGAAACCGATTTTAATTTTTTTGCAATTTAAGCAAAAAACTGGTTAAGTTTATTTCTTACCTTTATCAAGGTGAGCCCAACACAATTCATTTTAAAAAAGGTCTTTATTGACCAAAAGACATTACTCCGTACATGCATATATTAGTACATCACCTGCCTGAATTTATGAATCGCCATAGACATTTTGGGTTGGCAGCATTTTCTTGCTCACCTGTTGAAAAGAAGAACCATAACCAAGTCTCTACCTTCTTCAGAAAGACTATGAAAGATGGTGGTGATGGTGCATAAAGGAAATTTGCCATTTTCGAAATTCTTAGCTATGAAAACTGGTCTATGTATTTTGCTCAAAAATCCACTTCAAATTTAGGTTCTAAACGTCAACATCTTCATATTAATTAGGATAAAACGGTACGTATTATGTACATATATCATTTTAATAGAAAAATTTTGGTTAATCGAGTAACCAAAAGCTAGCAGCAAGTTTGTATCAAAATTTCGAATCCCAAAGCTTTGGGTGCTAAAGTTTAGACAATTGAGTGAGTCATCTTTTTTTTGGATACATAAATCAATTGAAAGATAAAAAGAGAGCTCAAGCATCGATGTCATTTTTGTATCGTATTTCAAATTACAGTGCTAGATAACATGAATAGAATGTTTCAACACTATCACATTTCACAGACATGCATATCCGTGAAGTTATATAATAGTATTGAATCAGCGAATTTTTTACTAAATTGTATTGCTGTTCCCACAAATTATCAAATTTTTAATTGCATACAGTACGTACTTCATCGATGTCATTTTGTGCTAGATAAAAATGTTTCAACACTATCACATGATTTCACGGACATGCATGTCCGCGAAGTTATATAATAGTATTGAATTGGCAAATTTTTTACTAAATTCCACAAATTATCAAATTTTAATTGCTACATACGTACTTTTATTAGAAATCAATACCCTTTCTATATTATGATCCCTTCTTTCTTTTTTATCTCTCTTTACCTCTCTCAAAAGGCTCTTGGAACATATTAAGTGTCTAATTAAATTATTTAATTGGACCTCACGCAGTTTAGAATGAGGACGCTGAGTTAATTCGACTTGTCCTATTAGCCAATGTTATGTGTACAAACCTTGCTTCAAACCTCTCAATAATACATTTAAATGTTGTACATTGGTCCACTAGGAATCGCAGTCATGTTCGTATTAAGAAAACTTATTGTTTTACCGAATCTACTAAAGGTGCACAAGAATCAAGAATTAAAAGAAAATTCAAATTGTTAGACGTTCTAACCTATACGTTATTGACTTTCTCTGAACACGTTTGGAAAGTTTCTTGAGGTATAGTTTTTCTATTAAATATGCAAAATAGTGATAATTTTGTTCTATCAGCCATATATCTAAAATAACAAAATTTTTTTCATAACCTGAGGATGAATGCTAATAGTAAGAGCATCATGCCTTTCGATCAATGGTGAATCATTGTTTTATTTGGAAACTAAGGATAATTATAGAAAAGAATTTGGCTTCCGCTATGAAACAGTAGTTTGATAGACCATGACACTTTTTTAAAAAAAAAACCAATGTCAGTTTTTTGAAATCTTGAATAATTCGATATAGATTTGAAAAGCCATGTTTGGCTGCGTTTGTAGTTATCAACTCTAAAGGTAATATGTTTTATAATTGGCATCGTTCTGCCTGTGGACTTTATATTTTAAGCACGTCAAAGGCTCATAGATTTCTTTTTTTTTTTAATAGATGAAAGTAAATTGAGTGAATTTATTATAATAAAAACAAAGGGATGGCTCCAGCATAAACGTGATGATTTAATACAATATTAATAAAGTTGAATTTGAGTACTATGATATTTTCGAATGGAATTCAAGATCATTTTACTTGGAAACTACCACCTTTGTCCGATTTCGCTCAAATGCTTTAATTAACTATAACAAGGCTTGCTTGTTTACCACATAAATTCCAAAGTAAAACTATTTCTTGTAGTAATTTAGGCTTATATGGATTATTAATATCCGTATAAAGCTTGGTTTCTTATCAAACCCTGATGCAATTTCTGCTGCGTGTTTACTGCGAAATTATAATGAGATGGAAGAATAGTTATGATATCAGGCGACCTGGAAGTTTTTTAATATATCTTTCTAAAGTTTTTCTTTCATACGGTTCACTTTATCAATAATATCTTGTTAAGACATTTGGATGAAAGGTAAACGATTTTGTAAAGTAGTCTTAAATACCAGGAACGGAGTGATGCAAATCATGAATACCAGGAACGGAGTGATATAAATCATGAAGTGGAGGGTTTTACAGCAATTGAAATACCAGGAACTAAGGCTAAACAATTTTCATAGGACCAATATTTAGGTTCAGGTGGTGAACTGGGTTTTTAATAACGATACTATTTACCTTTACTAATTTTTGCCAATTCATTACAAAAATATAAAGATCTATGTTATAAATCGTTAATGTGCTTTTATTAATACTCAATATAGTCTAAGTTCATATTTTTTTCAAAAAAATAAACTAAATCTGTTGTGTATAAAAACTTAGATAGATATATCCAGCCGAGGTTTGATTATTTTTTGCATCTCTTTTGATTTTCATTTTCCACTCGACAGTCAGTTTTGGTAATCTATTTTTATCAAATAAATTGCAATTAGCCTTTTTTTCAGCTTGTGCATTAAACAACTCAACGAATGTTTGGTGATCATTATCAAAAAATTTATAGCCCCAATTTGAATTATTAAGAATATTAGTCAATTGCAAGTATGCATTGGGCCCATGAAAAAAAGCATTTATAGCTACCATTTCTAAAATTAAAGTAATGAATATAGCTCTCAAAAACTCCAAAAAACAGGCTTTCCAAATACGGAAATGAAGTAGTTTGTTTTCCTGATTGCTTAAAATGTTCTTTAAGCTTACTTCCTATAATATATATAAAATCAGATTTAAAATGATTGATTGCTTTGAAAGGTAATACGTACAAGCCTTCGCGATGAATATTATATTTTCGAACAGCATTTTGGTGGCGAGTTAACCCTTTTCTTGTTTGATATATAACTTTACAAGTTTTACACTCAAAACTTTGTTGTATAGCCATATATGGAATAAAAACTATGGGGTAACCAACAGAGACATTAACTTGATCATCATTAGCAGAAATAGCTTGATTATTAGTCATTACGGTTTGTTAATCTATATATTAATAAAAATAAATATTAAATAAGTTAGTTATATATACTATAACATTCGTAATGACTTCTTACTTGATTAATGCTTTAAAGGACGATTGGTTTTTGGGTCAGACGATTGGTTTGACATATATTAAACTTATAAAAATTTTTGTAATTAATTTTTTTTTTTTACTATTTTTGGGATACAAAATGATCAGCTGATATAAAATTAAGGGTACAAAAAAAAGGGCTAATTCCAAAGATCCACGGATATGTTAGGATCAGTATTATATGGTTGAAAACGAAAAGTATGAGGTGTTTGTTGAGGACATAGTCATTATAAGGAACCAATTGAGAGCGAACATTTTGAGATAGTTGTTTAAGGTCATATGGTATATAAGAAACTGATCGAGAACGAACAGTTCGAGGTTGTTCATTATTATGTGGTGTATTAGAAGTAGTAAAAGGTGAGTTTTTTGTGTTTTTTATTTTTCCAAAATTACAAAAAAGAAATTTCAATTACCTTCAAATGCTAGAAATCCATTGTATTTATATAATTGTAAAGGCCTTCGCAAGCAAGGAAAAAAAATTAAAACGTAATGATGAAATACATACCAGAAGAAAAAGTAACGAAAAAAAATATTTTGAAAGATACTTATCTTATTTGTAAGCAGGAAAAAAGTCAATGTCAAACGTAATGAAAGGAAAAAAATTGAAAGATACTTATTTCATTGTAAGCAGAGAAAAAAAAATAAAAAAAATAAAACATAATAATGAAAAACGTACTAATTGAAAAAAAATTTGAATAATGAAAACACTTTTGATCATTATACTTGTAATGACAATATTCTGAGATTTATCACGTAGCTGAGTTTTTTGTATACTGCATAATTTGCTAAATAAGAAAACCCGAGTGACATCGGGCTTTCAATTATATTTCGTAACGGAAATAATCGATTTAATTTATTAGGTAATAAATTGAATCAATTATGTCTGTTACAAAAGATAATTGAAAGCCCAATGCCGCTTAGGTTTTTCTTTGGCGCACATGTTAGGTCACGCATTAATATAACGCTAGTTGTTTACTCGTGTATGAAATTGTTTTGAAAATAAAGTTTCTTTGGCGCACATGTTAGATCACGCATTAATATGATACTAGTTGTTTACTAGCATATGAAATTGTTTTGAAAATAAAGTTAAATTGATTTAAATCAATATAAATTGATATAAATTGATACAAACAGATACAAAGCAAATTTTCTGAATTTTATCCTTTAGACATTCTTACAGACTTTTTTTATAATTAATAATCGCTTTAATTCAATATTCTTTTTTTTCTTTTTATCATTTGTCGTTCACACTTCTCTTTTAAATCCGAGAAACAGAATCCAGTCTACGTTCTAATGTCCTAGCACTTTTTATTTTCTCATTTTATCTCTTTCTCCTTCGCTTGATTTCGCTTAATATCGCTTAATATTGCTTATTTTCGGTTTCATCTTTCACATTTCGATCTTTCTATTCTATTATTCATTTTATTCACTCAATTCGCTTTATTTTTTTTTCTATTCTCTCATTTGCTTTTTTCTTTATTTTCTTACATTTATTTCACTTTCTTTTGCTTTCGTATTTTCGTTCTCTTTCGTTTTTTTCGTCTTTTAACTATTCTTATTCGCTTTTCCTCTCTTTCTCTTATTTGCTTTCTTTTCCCTATTTCTTTTATTTTCTTTCGCTTCTTTACTTTCTTTCTCTTCATTTTTTTTCTCTTTTTTTGTTTCTCTATTTTTTTTCAAAATAAGTTGGCAATGTCCTTATTGTCCTTGTGATTTTTAAAATCTAGTTCAATATCTCAACACATTTCTCAAAATCATCCCTATATTAATGACAAGGCAAGTCAAACTGATTCTGACGAGCAAATGAATGCTAGCATTTATAATTTTCCAGATTAAGTTCTAGTTACAATTTTTATACAGATGAATCTTCTATAAAATATGGGATAAATTAGTAATAATTTGTTAATAAAGTTTTAAAACGATAATTAATGATTATACTTAAATAAGGACGAAGTTATATCAGATTCTGAGTTAGATTCTTCTATGCAAACAGAAAATAACTATGATATAAATTCTATGATATATAAAGTTAGTTGCGTTATAAATGCTATTATAAGTTATTAAACACTAGGAAACGGAAACCGTTAATGTCCGAAGCCAAAAATAACAATTAATAAATACAAGTTTACTTAGTGCATTAAGTTAGAATAAATTAGTAAATTTTGTAAACTATAAGATTTTATAGAATTTTATTAATAAAATTCTATAAAATCTTATGATTCATAAAATTTTACTAATTAATTCTAACATAATGCACTAAGTAAACTTGTTTAGCACCTAAAAATACATCAAATCGGCTGGGTTGTTTTTATTTTACTTGTAATTTGGTAAACAGATGCTTAAATTTGACTTTTTTGATCAAAAAT
>QKWP01000022.1:561559-589996 GCA_003550325.1 Gigaspora rosea | reverse complement strand
TTCTAGATGCTGAACAAGTTTACTTAGTGCATAAAGTTAGAATTAATTAATAAAAATTTGTGAATTATAAGATTTTACTAATTAATTCTAGCTTCATGCACTAAGTAAACATGTAAAAGACAACTTTGATGCATAGTCAGCAAATTTTTTATTAAGTAAATCGATCTTAATTAATAAGACAATTTTATTCATTGTTATAAGTTCTACTTACCTCTAAATTTTCATAAAAATTGGATGATTTTTTATTAGTTGATTTTTATAAAATACACTTTTGTACCAAAAGAATCTATTATGACGCCAGGTAGTTTTTTACAAATGTCCATTAGTAAAAAATTATCCGATTTTTATGAAAATTCAGAGGTAGGTAGATTTTGTTATGGCGAACAAAATTGTCTTAATAATGAAGGTCGATTTACTTAATAAAAAAAGCCACTATTAACATACTACGATTAAGTTTTATTAAAACTTAAAATTAAAAATTTTTATTTTTTTGTTGTGTTAGCACGCGACGCGTTTATTGGCTAATTACGCGGCGTGACAGACGTCATCACGTGACGTGACAGATTTCCTATAAAAATAGTATTTCGTTAATAAAACGTGATCCGGTGATCCAAATGAAATGATTTTGGTACCATTGGATTCGTCTCATAGAGACGAATCGAATAGTACCAAAATCATCCAGATTGGATCACTGGGTCATAATATATCCAAGTTTTTGTAAAAAAATTTGTATTCTGATGTCTAGAAGTATAGTGTCCTCAGCTACGCTTCAGACAATTATATAATAATTGTATGTTAAAATGAAGATGTATCAGTATCACCTTGTTCCGATATGGAAACAGAGCATCTTTTAGCAGATTCTGAGTCTTCTTTTATACTATTGCAATTGATCCAAAAGACTACAAAGGTGCTTCACCTGATGATGCAATTCATAATCTTCTTCATCCATACGAAGTTGATTGGCCCAACGATGCATATTGTGAATTTATGAAAATTATTAATAAATATCAACTGTTTAATTCGGTTGGTGATGCTTTTATAAAATTTTTCAATAAGCATTTAAATCTGGATGTTTCGCCTCTCCCTCCAACAACAAAGTTTGGAAAGAAATTTCTGGATAATTTAATAATCCCTTTTATGACGTTCAAAGAAATTTCTATTATAACATTTCAAAGTGTTAATTATACATTTTACTATCGATCATTAATAAAGACAATAAAGTCTTTATTAATGATCAATAGTATAAATCAGAAATTAGTTCTTAAATTTGAAAATAAAAGAGAAATAAGAAATAATGTAGAGTGCCGTATCTTTGAAGAGCAATATAATTGCCTCTGGTGGAAACGAGAAGAATCATTATTACTTCTTGGTCAACGATTACTAGCAATAATCCTTTATTCTGATGCAATAGCCCTAGACCATATGGGGAATCTTCTGGACACCCTATATTTTTATCTTTAGGTAATATTAGTATTTGGAATCAGTTTTATTTTCATATTATAAAATCAGTTTTAATCAAATAAAATCGGGTTCAAACTCTAGATAACATTTCCAACTCCCAGTGAAACAAGCCAGAATCTAAAGCTTTAATCGGGTACCTACCCTTATCTTAAAAGCTAAAGATTTCACAACAAAAATTCTAAAGAATTTCGAACTTACGAAGAAAAGTCTTTTATGAATACTTAAGGATTTTGCTCAAGCCCATTGCTGATGGTCTGGAGCTTAATTTCATTATTTGTGATAACTTAATACCATTTGTCTCACAAATTACAATATTTTATTAGCTGATTTGCTTGAGGCCAGTAAGATAGCTAACGTTTACCAGTCATCTGCATCAAGAAGTTCTTGTTATTTGTGTTTAGTATCGAGAGATAACTTGAATAATATTAACTTAACTAATATATCGTCAAGAACACCTAATTATATGAAAAAAGTAATAGAGAACAGTGAAAAACATTATTATTCAATTCATTCTGAACCAAATGCATTTTGGGAAATAAGGTATAAATTAAAGTTAATTAGGTTTATTAGCATAAGTAAACTAATAAATGCATTATTATTATNTAAAGTTAATTAGGTTTATTAGCATAAGTAAACTAATAAATGCATTATTATTATTATGATTATTATTATTTATAAGTAAATGCTTTTTTTTAGCAACTTTAATATATACAAGGCTATTGTCCCTGATCGAATGCATACCTTAGATCTTGGTCTCTTTAAGTATATGCTCGACTATACTAAAGAACTTTTAAACAACCAGTGTGAAAGACAAGTGATGCAAATCTTTGAGCAGCGATTAATGCTGATTCCTAGCCATAAAGGCCTCAAAATATTAAAAAATATATCTGAAATAACACGCATGACAGCAGATGAATTAAGAAATTTATTGAAAGTAATAATTTTCGCGCTTGACAACCTATATAAAGATTATAGAAAGCCAGGAATTAGTAATGAACGGTTATGCCACGTACATTACAAATTTCTTCAAATATATATTGCATCACGAGAAGAATCGTTTACTAACGATTCTTTAAATCAATTACAGATATAAAACAAATAAGATTTTTGTTAACAAAAACACCCTTCGGGACTATGTAATTCATAGTTCTGAAGAGTGATTTTGTTAGCAAAATCCCAAATACATAGCTTTTTACAAACATTCAAATATTAACAATTAATTTATAGGAATTAATTGTGGATTGGGCCCAAAAATTCATTAAAATATTTTCTAAATATTCACCAAGTGGGCTACAATTGCCAAAGCTTCATTCTTGGTGCTATCATGTAGTACCTGCAATTAGAAAATATGGGTCAATAAATAGTATGATCACTAAAACTTATGCAACACTTCATAAGGACTATGTGAAAATACCTTATCGAAGAAAGACTATATGAAACAAATATTGAATGCAGTATGTTTTAAATATAGTAAATTAGTGTTGGCATTGGACATACGTCCAATACCAACATTGCTTAGTATACAATCCCTAAGTATCACTAATAATCAATTATTATTAGGTTAAACAAAAAAACTCACCGAAAAAGAAGTCCTTAAAAAATATTGCTGAACGAAAGAGTTTGGAAAACTTCTATGTGCTTTAATTTTAAAGTCAGAAGAACTGGAAGATTTCCTTCAGAAAAATAGAAATAATTTGGACCCATAACAAGCCGAAGGCTTTCAAAACCTACTAACTGGTCTTGATGATTTATTCGAAGCAGAATCAACTGTCGAAGATAATCGTATAGAAATATTTTTTTCTGTATCTTTAGAAAGTACTGATATAATTTGAGCTACATCAAATTTTCATGGAAAGCCAATGTTTTTTAACGTTACAGTAAGTGCACCTAATAATTAAGGAAATGAATTAAATTGGTATGGTTTAGTAAGTATCATTTTCGATTTACACATATTCTAACGCTTTTTAACAATAAATAACAATAATAACGGCTATAAGTGATGAAGTTAGAAAATATTCTCTAATTTCGTAAGTAATATATACTAATGCATATAAAAAATATCATTTATAAGATTCTGTTGATACTCAAGTTTTACTAAGCGATAGACAAAGATCTGTTAGAACTCACTCTTGTTCATTGGTATGATGAAGTTGGTGAATTATGGGGATGTTCTAAATTGAAATTAATTAATCAATACAGTTGTATATCTATAGATAGTATAGAAGAACTGTACATATTGTTGCAAGATTTGAAAAAACAAATGAATATTTGATAAACAGTTTTATGTTCTAATATTTAACGTGTATATTTATATTTAAAGGTATATCTAATATTTAAAGCGTCCAAACTAAAGTATAATGCTAATTATCGATTAATAACGTAATGATCGATATATAGCGATTTTGATTAGTTCAATAATAATTGATAATTTGATCTACATCGATTACTTACCTATTTTTGTTATTAATCGATATTTGATATATATCTATTTATAACAAGTTAATTGATGTGTAATGTTTAATTTTAATCAATATAATTCGATTATGCGTTATAAATTGATATAAATCTACTTAATATATTTCGTGATGTATAGGATAAATTCCTTATAATTGGTTAATCACATGATATTAAATCACTTCATATGATTAGTTATTTAATTTAATATGTAACAATTAACTAATAGAATTGCATCTGTAATCAACAAAGATTTTAGTCAATCATAATAATAAAAAGAGTTTTTTATTTATTAAGCATTGTGTTATAGAACTTCATAAAGCAATTCTTTTATTAATAAACCAACTCTTTTTAGTGAAATAATTTTGTACATATGTTTATTATATAATGTAGTTTTTGAGTTGATTTCCAAATTATATTAATATCTTAAAATTTTATTAAATGAAGCCATTCTTTGAAAGATTAGTATATACATATATACAATAATATGAGCCACAATTTTTTTTATAATAATCATTATGAATTATAATTAATTAAATGATAAGGGATCCTTTCAATCTATTTAAGTTTTGTTTTATAGTGTTCAAGTTTAGAAACATTTTACAATACAATTAATTTATATATATTGGCTGGTGGAAAATCAATTTTTTTTTTATATAAATATTTAAACAAAAAAGTTTCTATTTAAACCATATATATATGTTTTTTAAAAGATAGTTTCCCAAACTAAAAATAAAAATAAAATAATTAATAAACATATGTACACTAAATTAAATTAATTTTTTATATTTTTACCTTGGTCATGTGCAAATTAGCATCAGATATATTATTAAATATTAAAAAATTGTTCAAATTGTCCTATGCAACATGATATTGTTCAATGATAACCATAGCTATACCACTTTGTACATCAGAATTGTATAAGACAATTCAGAAATATCTAATGTCCAATAAAAAACTACTAGATATTTAGCTTGCACAACCCTATTTACTATAAACACAATACCTATTAATTACTAGGGTTTCTCAAATTCAAATCAAATCAAATATTGGATCAATTTGAATTTGATCAAATCAAATTGACCCTGATTTGAATTTGATTTGATTCAAATATTTGAATTTGAATTTGATTTGAATTTGAATTTTTAATAGTAATTTTCAAATCAAATCAAATATTTGTCAAATCAAATCAAATTGCGGAACTCTATTGATTACTTACAAAAACAATTAATGAGTTTATTTTCTAATATAACTTTACCCTAATTTTACTCTAACTATAGAGTTTTATTGGGTTTCATTAGATAAAAATTACAAAGTAAAATTTTTGTAGGAACTAGAGTGTTCAGGATTACAATCTAGTAAATGCCAAATTATACATCCAGTAAATTGCAAATTATGCAGATTATGCGAATTTTAAGTTATTAGCCAATAAAATTTCAAAAAAAACAACAAGACAGGTGATTACAGTTATCTGTTTATTTATTTAGCCAATCAAATTTTGTTTATATGCTGCAAAAAGTAGGCAAATTATGTGATTTTATATAGTAAAAAATCAAATTATATGCATATTATACCAGATTATAATCCTGGACACTCTAGTAAAAACACATACATATTACTTGATTTTCATATACCAAAATCAAAAACATATAAAAATTGTTTTAAAATTTAAAATATTATTACAAAAATTGTAATAATTGGGGTATAACCAGTATTAATAAATTTTATAATTTGGGCTATATTACATAATTAGTATAACTTTAAAAAGCTTGTATTACAAATAATTGGTAAATAGTTAATCAAAATATCATATTGTAAATTACATATTGTATGAAAGTATACTTGCTAGCAAAACCCAAACAAATCCCAAACCCCTAAAAAGTAATTGCTGTTTGTAAAAAATTAAATTAAACAAATGATTCTAAAATTTTATAAGTATATCATCTATAGCTATAAGAATATACTTGATTTATTTAAACAAAGATTATTAATAAAATTTTTGAGCTATAAGTTTGGCCAAACTCTTTGGGTTAAATTATATTAATAATATTGATAAAATACAAACCCAAAGAGTTTGGTCAAACTCTTAGCTCAAAATTTTATTAATAATCTTGTTTAAATAAATCAAGTATATTCTTATAGCTATAGATGATATACTTATAAAATTTTAGAATCATTTGTTTGATTTAATTTTTTACAAATAGCAATTACTTTATAGGAGTTTGGGATTTGTTTGGGTTTTGCCAGCATATATACATGAAAGTAATATAGTAAAAATCAGACTTAGAATGTCATTTGATATTTGTTTACTAATAATCTACTGTACTTTCAGCCAATTAAAATTAAGTACTAAAAAACTAATTTTTTTATAATTATAATATATATACATACTGTATATACTTTGCTAGATAAATAATTCAATAAAAAATTTATTAAAATAAATTTCTGTCACTTGCTTTATATAAAATTGCACAAAATACTATTTGTATTTAAAAATAGACTATTATTTAAAATAAGCTATTCCTCTCTTTGATTAAAAAACTTAAAATATCTTTGACACGAAAATAAGCTACCTCACAATTGACAATAGTTACTACATAATAAAGTCAAATTTTACTATATAAATTAATTATTATTACTTAAGTAAACTTATTCGGGAGATAGAATACATATACTATACTAGGAAAATAGGAACTGTTAATATCTGGTACTAAAATTTTTAAATTTTAATACATAAGTATTTATCTTTTTTTTATATGTATCTCAATAACTAATTATATTTGGCAATTAGTGAATAGACAGATATGATCAGCCTTTGCAGCTTTGAGCTCTAGTATATGCACTAGATCATGTGATGTAAATTACACGCATACACAAAATATAGGTCTTTCACTATGTTTTGGGCAATAATTTTTAGCAAGATTGAATATTTAATGAACGTAAAAATTAAAAGTTAAATAATAAAAAGTTCTCCAATTTGTATAAAAATTTCAAAGAATATGTATTTTGATCTCCTAAACATATATACTTAAATGCTTATAATAGATTTATATAGTAAAATCTGGACTTTACTATATAATAACTACTTGTGATTAGTAAAAAACCTCTTTCATTCAAAAATAAGCAACCCTAATTTTTGTGTAACTTTTGCTCAAAAAAAATAGCTTATTTTCAGACATATACAGTATATTTTGTAATATAATTAATTGATTATATATAATGATCCAAATGACCCAAATAACACAGGTTATTTTAAAATGACTTGTGTTATTTGGTTACAGGTATACATGACACCAAAATTGATTTTTGAAAAAAGCCTATTTTGGCTTTTCAAAAATAAATTAAAATTTTCTATAAAAAAGAGCAAATAAAATTTATATATTTATAATTTTTATAATTTTATCTATTTAAAAAAGTATCAAAAAATTTTAGGTTTTAAATAAAATAGATCAAAACAATTTCAAAAAATATTTTTAATTTTGGGTCTCAAAACCCAAAATAATTTTGTCACTATATATAGTCACAGGTCATTTGCAAATAACCCAAAATTTGAATAACCATAATAACTAGCCATTTTAGAAAATTTTAGCTTATTAGTCATTTAAGCAAATAATCTCATCAAACTTATGTAGCTCACCCACAAAAATTTTTTGGTTATATGACTTTTTGTAGTACAAACTGATTGAATTTTAGAATCAGGTATAATGTAAAAATTGTACTTTTTATAATTTTTCATTTAATAACTCTGAAGATTGTCTATGAAATCAGCTACTGCACATTAACAAAAAAAATTACTTGCAAAATTTTGGTATTAGTAGCACTTTAACACTACTTTAACCAAGCATTTAACCCAAATTCTAACTACTTAATTTATTACTTTAATTCTTTTACTTTATTTGATTGTTTTGATTGATTTAATTTTTATATTAACCCTAATTTCAAAATTTAATTGGTTTGTGCCACAAAAAAGTATATAACCAGAAGATTTTTTGTAGATAAGCTACAGAGATCCTAAAAAATTTCAATAAAATTATGTAAAAATTGTTTTGGGTAACAGTGAAAATTGTTTTTTATTGCAAATAAAATTTAAATCAAAATTTTATTTAATTTTGATATTATAATTAGAAAAACTTTGTACAACCAATATAGGTAAAGTTGATTTTCAAACGTTCTAAAAATTTTGGGCCTCTAAAAAAAAATGAACAATTTTCAGAAGCATATAAAGCAAATAAAAGAATTAGAATTGCCCTAAATTCATAATTACAGTATTAACTAAAATTTAATTTTTTTGACTTTCAGACATGATTAATATAAAGCAACAATTTTCAGAGCAGTTGTCTGAGAAATTCTAAAATCCAAAAATTTTCTTGCTAACCTTAAATATAGGAACACTAGAAAGTTGTTTTTAAAAATAGCAAAAAATGTTTTTATTAATATTAAAAATTTTATTTAATTTTGATTAAACATTATATTTAGCATTTATACAAGTCTAATTCAGATTTGTTTATTGTCTGCTAGAATATTAAGAAATTAAGATGCTAAATATATCTTTTGCCAATTTATCGGGAATAATTTTTGGCCAAAATTTTTGTGCACGTGAAGTTATACAAGTTACACAAACAAATATGCAAATGTGATTGGTATAGAGAAATTGATAACCAATCAAATTTGTGAATTTTGTTGTACAGCATGAGAAAGGCGAAATATTGTTTTAAATTGCGATATCCAATAAAAATTGTGAAAAAATGCTTTCTAATCTTTTTGAAATTTTCTAGGGTCTCTGGTGAGTCATTTACCATCACTGGTTTTAAGGTAATACAGACTAGACGATGTAGCATGTGATATAACCCTAAAACAAAAAAAAAGTTGTCAATAACAGTCTTTTATTTGATTAGAAATGTGTTGTCTAATCTCGGAGACAAAAGACATTGCAGCAGAAATCGTAAACACTCAGTTTGATATAAAAACAAAGTAAAATTTCAGTGTCTCGTAAAGAATTAATTCATCCGTTGCTGGTTTAACTCGACAACGTCGCGCAGCTAAAATATCTCAATATTTCTAACAATTATTCCTGCGTTGTACTTTACTCGAAAGATTTATTTGACTCTTTCAACACATATACCTTCCATGTGTGAATGTAAGGTATTCGATACTTTAAACTGTGTTTTACAGTACTAGGGCTGTTAATCGGTCCGTCCGGTCCGTCCCGGTTAGAAGACCGCCCGGTCTTTTAAAAAACCGGACCGGACGCGGTCCAGGACCAAAATAGGACCGAATAGAGCTAGACCGGACGGACCGATGATCAATATAATACTTTTTTGCTATAACGGTGAAATTAAGTTGGTCAGGATAAAGAATTACAATAAGCTTTTAAATTAATAATATTTGCTTATATGATATTAATACATGTTTGATAATTTTAGTTATACATAAATTATGGATTAGAAAATAATATAGTATATTAATGTAGCAAAATAACCATTTAATTAACTTCGTAAATATGAACATTATAGTTAAAATCAGTTAAAAAGATATTTTGTCACTTTTTATCCACTTAAGATTCGATAATTTGATTGAATAATATAATATAATCATAATTGGGCATGCCAAATGTTCAATCTTGTACTGATTCAAGACAAGAATTGTCTTAATCTATGAAAAAATTAAAGTAATCAACAAAACGATTAGATGTTATGATACTTGTATAGAAAAAAATATTTATTAATAAATTGTTAGCATTTACATGTCTGTCAAATATTTAAAATTTATAAACTTAATACTGTATATTTAATAAAAAAAATATAAAAAATAAAGTATACTACTAGTATCGGGTTATTTCCATTCGTAGTTTGAATGCTATTAGAATTATGCCATTCAGTATGATGAAATTTTTTAAATTTACTAGTATTACTATCTTAACATCACAATACAACAATAATTTTTTTCATTAAGTTTCAACAATCCGTAATATGCTTAATAGAAAGTATGCAAATTTGATTTTCAAAATAAATTAGCCAAATTTAGTATGCGTTGTAATCTTTAAATCCAGATGATCCACATTATACAATGTGTACCGATATTGATAATCTATAATTTGACAATAATTCTTACATGCGGATTGAGCAGATTACACTTATTTCAGATTTGAACAATATACTATATTTGCATATAGGCGTTGTTTGGATCACGAGTTTGAGGCAAGCTAATAGTTAATTTTAGTCGAATGCAAATTATAATTTTTATCATTAAAAATTCTCGGCTAAATTAATCATTAGTTTGTTTCAAACTTGTGTTCCAAAATAATGCCCATAGGCGTTATTTCGCACAAATACAGTGCAAATTGTAAATCAACTGATGCTGTCATTAAAAATTTCTCTATTTTATTAACATTAACAACAGCCCGTTCACATTATACATTAAACGTGGTTTACTATTGTTTAACAAACTAAGGGGTTTGTAATTGAATTTTAACCAAAAACAACATTTTATAGTTGTTTCAAAATGCGTATTATCAAAAGATAATATTTAGTTTATTTGATATTTACTATTAGGACCGATTAACAGCCCTAACGGTAATGCGAATAAATAAAATTATATCTATTTATCTTTACGGTAATGCGAATAAATAAATTTATATCTATTTATTTATCTTTACGGTAATGCGAATAAATAAAATTATATCTATTTATTGTTACACTTATGTAATCAAAATTATATTAATGCTGACATTAAAGAAATTAAATAAAATTTAAACATTTAGATAAAGATATTAAGTTTTAGTCATCATAATCACTCATACTAGGTGGCATGATTCTATCTTCAACATTAACTTGATCTTCGTTTTCTCCAATAACACCCCAAACTCCACTTGGGTTTGGACCCATATTTAATTCCATAACTGCACCATTTGCAATATCTGAATGTCTAAACCATGTTTTTCTCCAATATTTACCGTTGATCTTTACGCTTTGAACATACGGATTTGTGCGATTTTCAGTTTTTAAGTTATAGGCTATAATTTTGAATTTTATTTCTGGTGTGAGGCTTATTGTCACTTTATCGAAATGTGGTGAGTTTATTAGATATATATCCGTGCCAGCCCTATTGTTTTTTATACAAAAAAAAAAAAAAAATAGTATTATTAAATTTATAGAAAGAGTATAAAGTAATATAGTGATAAGCCAATAATTGATTATAACTTACAATGGATATAATCCGATCGCATTAAAAGCAAACCAACTTCCCATTGCTCCTGAATCATCATTCCCTATTTAAAAGAAAAAGTAAATAAATATCTAAATAAATTTATTTACAGTAATTTAGATTTAAAATGCACCTGGGACTCCATTTTGACCACTTCCAAATTTAGTACTTAAAATATCTCTTATAACTTCAACACTTTTATATTGTTTTCCAATAAAATGATATAAACAAATATGAAAGAAATCAGGTTCATTTCCTATATTATAATAACCACTTATATAAGATTTATCTGAAAATGTTTTGTCAAGACGTTGTTCAAAGAGTTCTGGACCACCAGATAATTCAATTAATCTTTTTACATCTATATTTTTACAATAATAACGAATAGTTAATAATAACATAATTTCGTGAATAAATACTTATATATTACTTATATATTACTTTTACAATAGTACATACCAAAAGGTATATCCAAACTATATTCCCATGAAGAACCTTCATAAAATACATAATCACCACCAGCTTCTCTTAAAACGTCTATACCCTCATAATAGCTACCATCCTCATATCTTGGTACAATAAATCCTTTCGCACCTTTTTATCAAATAAATTAAATTAATGAATATAAAATAATGAATAAAAAATCAAAAGATTATTTTTTAAATATTTTACCGTCGAAAGTCAGATTTGAATACCATAGATTCTCCCAACTTCTCGCTCGATTTTTGTATTTAATATAATCATCATATTTACCCATCCCTTTAAATAAAAATAAATATTTTTCACCATTAAATTCAATATATAAAATTAAAATTATACAAGAAATGTAAATTTTTTCGGTTATTACCTTTAGCTACAAGACCAATACTATAATCATTAGCAGAATACTCTATAGTTCTACTGCAATGCGAATATGCATATATTGCTATAAGACTTCCTCCGAAAGGTATATAGCCATATTTTTTATAATTTGACAAAAATAATCGACCCTCATATAATCCACGCCCTTGAGGATCTATTTCCGCATCTTTTAATAAAGCTTCGTAAGCAAGGTTCCAATCTATTATGTCAGTGCCTAATTTTTTTAAATAAGTTTCAGCCTATTATAATAATTAGATAGTAAATTAAGATATTATATTATTTAAAAGTAAGTTAATGATGGTTGATTCTAAACCTTACCACAACCATATCAGCATTAGATCCACCTTGTGTAATCCCATTTGATAATCCACTTCTTCCATCAGGCATAAATCCTTCATTTTTATAGATATCAATTAATGATCTAGTAATATCTATAGCTCTTTCTTGTTGGAAAAGTGTGAATAATGGGTTCGTCGTTCTATATTTAAATTCTTCGAAATTACTTTATATTGTTATATTACAATATTTATCTACTATGAAAAAATTATGAACTTACCTAAATGTGTCCCACTATTAATTTTTATAAAGTTAGAATTTTTTTTTTTAAAGTTTTATCAAAATTTATAAAAGAAATAACATACTAATGTGTAAAAATCTCCATAATGTGGTATTAATTTACCATCTTTGTCGAATGATTCCCATTTTGGATTCTCGCCAGTTCTATAACCACATAATAAAATTGATATAAAAGAAGTATATAATAATATTATAAAATTATTAAAATAATTTTAAAGATTAATAATAATAGGAATAATATCATTATTCTTATTATTAAATCGATAAAAAGCATACCTATTACTAGGAATGATCATAGTTCTGTATAAACTACTATAAAAAATGGTTTTGAAGTCATCAGTTCCTCCCTCAACAAATATCTTTTCTAACTCTGTTTGCCAAGCATTTATAGCTTCTTGTTTAGTCTTTTCAAAATCCCAATCCGGTATCTCACTTTCAGCACTCTTACAAGCTTGATCAGTTGAAATGAATGAAATCCCAACTCTTGATATAATTACTGGATTTTCAGTAGTATTAAACGTTAAAATACCACCACCAACAGATCTACTAAAGCCTTCTTCTGCGTCATTAAAGTAGCGAAAACCTTGATATTGTCCACCATCCCATTTGCTAAACCCTGTGGCATTAGTGTTAAATTGAGAACAGAAATAGACTACATAAGGACCTCCTCTGTTCCAACCACCGCTATAGCGACCTGCACCTTTTATTTCGTTAATCGAGATAGATTCGATTGAACCTCCATGGTATTGATGAGTAAAGCTTAACGAATGAATTTTTATTAATATTATTATTATAAATTTTTATAAAAATTAATACTGATAGAACATACCCATAATTTTGTACAATAAGATTATGAGGTATATCAAGAATAATTTTAGCATCATTTTCAGTTGGAGGAAAAGTATATCGATGAAGACCTGTTCTTCGACTAGCGGTTAATTCAACAACGATATTATAACGTTTTAATCCAAACTTTGAGTAACCAACTTCAAAATGTTCAGAAGAACGTTCAGAAGAGAACGAATTTAAATCAAGTGGGCTTTCAGGTGAATCTATCACTGGGAATTGACTTATTACACCATATTTTGGTTCACCTATATTTCATTTAATTCTTATGAGTGAAATGATAAAATAATATATTTTAAATTTATTCCTAAATTACCTCCTGTCCCACTGACATGTAAGTCTTTACAGGTAAAAGTCAATTAATTAGCATAATGCGTTCGAAAAGTAGATAAACAATATAATAAATAATACGAACGAGAAATTCCTGTAATATTGCCACTAGGAGTGTATCTATGAAAGTAAATTATAAAAAAAAAGTTTATTCTTATATTCCGACATTTCTTTTTAATTAAATAATTTAATTTAGGTTCACTAATAGCGATGTATTCTTACCCAGCATTAAATTCTCGTATATTATCCGTATCAAAACCTAATTTAACGACGCCATAAGGATGACATGCGCCAGGAAATACATGTCCGTCTACATTTTAATTCAAAAACGTTAATGAAATAATGATAACAAGTCACGTGGACAAATCAAATCAAGGGCAGAAGTCGCTTAAGTTGTTGTATAAACCATACATACATTCACGTGAACCCGGTCCTGGTATAATAACAATGATTATAAAAAATTATAATCTTTATTTTTTTTTTTAAAAAAAAAACAGGATCATTATTCATTTATGTTATATTATTAAAACTACCTTTATCAGTTCCTATTAAAGGATTAACAAATCTCGTAACATTTTTCCATGAATAATCCCAGAAATTCGGTATTGGAATCCAATGTACAGAAAAACTTGTAAATAGTATAAAATTCAAGATCGTTAACGTTATTAGAACTTTATACTTCGTTATTCGTCGATTCAATAAAAAATTTACGTAATGATTCTTTCTTAAAGATATTGGAAGTCGAGACGAAGATAACAATGACGAAAACATTGTATTTTTATGATTATCCTACTTTTTTTTTTTTTCTTCACTATTTATATGGATGGTTCAAACACATTAAATAATTTTACGTATATATTTGGATCTATATTATTGGATTATCCAAAACAATTGACGTTCAAAAAAATAATCCATATCGAATCTAATTTAATATTAACTATATGAAATTAACTATACATAAACGAGAGGTGATCGCCTATATTCTAACCTTAACGCTAATATATTTTACACCGGATCAGTATGGTACAGATTTTAAAACTCGGTCTGTATTATACTGATCTGCTCGTGAAAATACTCTTATTAGACGTTATTTTAATGAATCTGAATTTGGTAAATTAATTGTCGTGAGTGATCGTGAAATCGGATGAGCCCTACCTAAATCCATTTATACTCTTTTATTAATAACTCTAGCCTAAATCCTAACTTAGCCATAAAAAAAAAGCTGATAAAAAAGACCCTAAAAAATTTTAAAAATCGTATATTATAGTTATTGTACGGATATCTGGGTGAAACTAATTACCCACGGGTTTATATTTATATAAACTACATGGCCGAAGGCCACGCAGTTTGGATATAAACCCGCGTGAAATTAGTTATACCCATATCCATAATAAATATATTACCGGTCAACCCATGCGTCTCTATTTACTAATAGTTTAAACTTTTTTATGTTGCTATTTACAGTAATTTTTTCACATGTTCGTAAATTTTCCCAACTTTATTTTTATTTGTTGCAAACATGAAAATAAAACTTCGAAACAACTTGTAGATCAGTTTCGATAAAAACAAGTCTTTAACATGTAGAACCAATTCGATGAACTATTTTATATAAACATATTTATTTCTTTTTGAAACTTTTAAATAACCTTACAAGGAAAAAACATAGGCTCGAATTTGAATTCAAGATTATAAGAGCTTTAAAAATGCTTTAGTTCTTCGCCCAACAATCAAAAATTTTAAAAATCTCCCGGTTATGAGAATTTTAAAAATTATCAAATATATCCTCGCCAGCTATGAAAGTTTTAAAAATAATCTAACTGAATATAATCTTCGCCCGGTTATAAAAAACTTTCTTCTTCCAACTATAAAAATTTTAAAATAGCCTGACTAAATAAAGTTTTCACCAGCTATGAGAATTTTAAAAAATAACCTGACAAAGTATAGTCCTAAATTCAATTTTACCTTTTATGTGTATAGATTCTACAGGTGAGACCGTCCCAAATTAGGAAAATCTTTTTAGACAGTTTATAATAGAGGTCATCGGGTGGCTCATAAAAAAATCTAGCGAATTTTGTGGCTTTCACATCATACTTTAATTAATCCCATTTATTCCGCAGCTTTTATATTACGATTTCCTTTACTAGATAAATATTAAATAAAGTAATATAAAAAAAATATAATAGCTGTGGGATTAAATGGGATTTAACAGATATTATTAAAGTATGATATGAAGACCACAAAATTTGCTAGATTTATATAACACAAATGAGCCACTAAAGACTATTATAAATTGTATAAAAAGATTTTAATGAATTGTGTAACCATATAGCGGAACTCAGATTCTTATAATATATATTTTATTGAATTAACTTTAGGATTAAGATCATCTTATATTAGTGTTAGATAGGGTTTAAACAGTTATATATAAGCAAAATTGCCTTTTTGTCATTTTCAATTAATCCACCAAGGTAGGTTTAGACTAATGTTTTTTGTATTTTTTAGGGGTTTTGCTTTTCTTTCTTGTTTTACTTTGCTGAAGATCATCAACCTTCTATAATTTGATTGGCCAGATGGTCTGTGATTTAGTTCCATTTTAAATGATCTGCTAGAATGGTTTTTCCTGCTTGTCGATTCCAATTTAAATCCAATTCGAATATAAAACTAGGGTTTGCTTTTTCTAATTCAAAAAAACCAACTTTAGGTTGTTTCAAAAAAGTGGGTTTAATAAACTTGGTTGTGGTTGTTTTGAAATATTAATTTTTTATAGCTATTATTATCTTTTCTAGAACACCTAAAAAATTTTCAGATAACTAAATTGACAAATTACTTAGTTAGAATAAATAATTTGCTTATATTGGCTAATATATCAATTCAGTTATTAATGTTTTATTGAGTGTTTAGGAATGACATTAATACCCATAATAAAATTAAAAAAATTAGGTTTATAGTTGTATCTATAAACTCTAAAACAATTAATAGAAATTAACAAAAAATTAGTATTAGCCAGATTCAATATGTTTTTGAATTTAGTATTATTGCTATTTTCATAAAATTTGGATCATCTAAAATTAGTTTCAAGAACATTATACTATATTATACTAGGAATCGGGAACCGATGTAAGTCCGGAGCATAAATTATACTATATAAAGTTACTTAATTGCTTCTTATAATTTAACTAATTTAACTATAATTTTGGTACTTATAAAATTTTATAAACTATTTAGTATTAATACTGTATGTTAGGAGGTAAAAGTACTCTAAACTATATAAATTCCAATCATGAGAAAGTCCTCCTATATGGTTTTGCATGACAACGTTGCGCAGTTACTTATTTAATAAGTTTGTTACTCTAAAGTATATAAATAAGGTACCCGGGAAATTAATTTAAATCAGCCAATTATAAGAATGTCTTATTACCGAATACCAGTTTTGTTGTTCAAAACAGGTATGCAATCACGCGTCATGCGCCGGGACAGACAAAAAATTTCCAAATTACGTTACTGACATATTTGTATATAATAAATTAGGGGATGCATCAAAAAAAAATTTTTCATGATCAAAACGCATCAAAAACGCAACTTTTGTATCAAATAGTGAGTAAAAATTGAGTGTCCGTCGCTATGCTCCGGACAATTATAATTCCTGAAATACATGATAAAAATTAGTTGAATGATTTTTTAGCCAATTTGGTTAAGTTTGTAATTTTGTCATAATAAATTCAATAAAATTACAAAATTGTATATATCCATATATGTAATATGTAATAACTTTTACATTAAAATATATAACAAAGAGAACCAGGCTTGGCAAAACCTAAATAAAAAAGCAGTCAGGCTTTTTTTTAATAATACTTTAATGGAAACCAACTAGAAGTAGACTAACCAGAAAAGGACTGTAGTGATATAAATCGAAAATTAAATTAATTGATTAGTTGTAAAATTGACAACTAATTAATATGAATTTTACAAACTCAACTTAGTTGATTAATTGATTAGTCAACTAATCAATTAATCAACTGGCCAACTAATTAATTAATCGACTAATTAATCAATTAGTCAATTGGTTATTTAATCAATTAATCATTTAAGAATATCAATACAGCTATTTTTAGTTGCTACATTACGTGTATTTTACCAAGTTTTGTTTATTATTTTTCAATTAATTGATTGGTTAATTGATTAGTTAACTAATTGATTAATCAATTAGTCAATTAATTGATTGAACAACTAATTGATTAGTTGAATAAAATTGATTAATCAATTAGTTAAATAAAATAATCTATTAACTAATTGATTGAAAAATTTTTATTGATTTGTATTACAAGTAGACTGCTTAAAAATAAACTAACTAAAAGCAAACTTATAACAAAAAAAGTGTTTATAGTAAATCTACCAACTGGACTACCAGAATCATACTAAAAAAAAAGAATATGTAATTCAGAAACATAAACCAATAGAAGAAAGACCATAGCATATACTAGATAGACCAACTCTTTTGGATCTTTAAATTGGAAGTAGAAATAGACTAAGAAAAAAAAGACTAGAGGTAAAAAAATATAACCAGGAGTAAGGAAACCAAAAGAGGAATAGAAAAAGTATTAGGGTTAGATAAACTTCACAAGGGAAAAGTAGGTAATGGTAAGAGACCAGAAGTAATTTGCCTTGCAAGTATTGACCATGGCTATAGTGATAATTACCAAAAAATAAATAATATCTGTATAAAACAGAAAACATTCTAACAAGTTTTTCACTAAGGATAAATTAGTTTTAAAGAAGCAAAAAAAGTCCAAACTATGTTTTGATAAGGGAGCTTCCAGAAATCAGCTGATTTTTGTTTATTATAAGCCTACCCCATCTACTCATACCTAATACCCTAATTATACATGAGGACAAAAGCATTTTGGGTTCTAAAACCCGAAATTAAAATTGAAGATGAAATTGTTTTTGACCTATTTTACTTGAAAGATAAAATTATTTGATACTTTTTTTGAATAGACGAAATTATAAAGAACATATCTATATAAATTTTATTTGCTCTTCCTTATAAAAAATTTTAATTTTCTCTAATGAAAACGAAATAGGCCTTTTCAAAAATCAATTTCGGTGGCATCACTAACCCTAATTAGCCAATCAGATTTATAATTATTAAAATGTTAAATATAACATTTAGTAGTAAATAACTTTTGATCTACTGAACCAAATTTGATAATCCAACTACTAAAATAACCCTCTCAATAAGAGGATTCTAGCAAGCCCAAAATTGTTAAAATCCAATCACAGGATCCTGTGATCAGAATAGATTTGTGTTACTATAAAAGTTCTATAATTTATTAAATAATTATAACTTATTTATAGTAACACAAATTTATTTCAATCTTGGGATCCTGTAATTGGATTTTAATGATTTTGGGCTTTAGAATTCTCTTATTGAGAGGATTATTTTGGTAGTAAAATTATTGAAATTGGCCCAGTAGATCAGAAGTTATTAACAATTAAATATTAATATTTAATTGTTAATACCTTCTGATCTACTGGGCCAATTTCAATGAGTTTACTACAAAAATGATCCTTTTAATGAGAGGATTTTAGCAGCATTTTAGCAAGCCCAAAATCGTTACAATCCAATTACAGGATCCCAAAATCGAAATAAATTTGTGTCTATAAATAGGTTATAATTATTTAATAAATTATAGAACTTTTATAGTAACACAAATCTATTCCAAAAAATTAACAACACAACTCTTCCTGTTAATCACTTGTATACAAATCTTTCCAATTTAAATATTTAAAAAATCCTTATAAGTTTAAAACTTACTAAGATAACTTGGTTTTTACTTCTAAATAAACTTGTTCTTCTCTTAAAAATACATATAATATTAAAATTTTATTGCAAAAATTCTCAAACTCATTAAGTAAAGGCCTTTTGGCCTAAAATTGTATTTTTTCAAAATACATTCAAAACTGACTTTTTATTCTATTCTGCAAAATAAGAAAAAGTTAAAAAGCACATTTTTCTTGCCATAACAACCTATATTTTAGGCTTGTAGCTCTTAATTTGACTGAGATATATATAAAAAACTTTTAACTTTTTTATGGGTGTTTCTAGGCATCTCCGGCGAGAGATGTATCTTCCGCGAAATTGGCCAATAAAAATCATTTCACGTGATGATCGCTGCCAAATTAGCAAATAGTTTATTGCTCTTAGTGTAACGTAACATGATCAGGAAAATTTCAAAACAACCGTTCGCCTTTTCAAAAATCGTTTATTTCTTGAACATTTATATAAGAAACTACCTTTCGAGCCTAACAAAAAAATTTTCCTTGACCCATTTTACTATATATATCACTAACACTAACCCTTACACAAACTCTAACCCTACCTTAATCGAATTTGGTTGTGGGAGATATATAACTTATATATATCCCGCGAGAGATGCCTATAATTTCTCCTTTTTTATTTACTCCTTTTTTCTTTTTTTTTCTTTTTTCTTTTTTTTCTACTGCAAAAAACCCCTATAGGCGTTTTTTGTACAATTTAAAATTGTGCTACCCACATTTTTAATAATCTGAAATTTATTGGTTCTTAATTAATTATACAAATTATTAATTAATTTACACAAAACAAATATTTATCTTTTGTAACCTTTCTAATTTATACAAAGGAATGTTACCTAAACTCACATTTTTGTACATCTTGTGTAGCACGTGATTTGTATAACACGTGATCTGTATATCATGTGACTAGAACAATACGTAACTTGTGTAACCTGTACAGATTCTTTGGTATTATGTTATATGAAACAAATTATATCTTTTTGTGAAGTTTATAACAATCTCTACTTTGTTATTTTATTTATTGAATTCAAATTTCTTTTCAACAATTCTAAATATTGATTCTATTTATAATTAAACCTTTATTTAAATTAAATTAACAATAATATTATTTTAGTATACCTACTTTAACATCCCAAGAACCTGATACTTTAGATCTTGACTTCTTTTACAAAAATGTTTCCAGAACTTATAAAACCTATGGAGTTGCAATATATGAAGATAATCCACTAATTGTCAAACCAATCCAAAAAAATTTTCATCCAACAACCTGCTTCGATACAAATCTTCGCTCTATAAAAAATGCAAAGTTAATACATTTCTTTCCTGCACCACTCTCAACTGCTATAGTTTCTTGTATTTGCAAAAAATATCATACTAAATTTATAGCAGAAAATAACAAAACCTATAACTCTTCACAAGATACTAGTATTAGTCCAACTACATCTAATAAACAAATTAAAAGACTTATCCAACAACTTAACACTACACAACAAACAATCCCACCATCTCCAAGTTCTCAACATAAATCTGCTTTAACTAACCCTATTAATCTCTCTTCACTTTTACCATCTCTACATATTTATATATGCCCAAAATGTTGGCATATAATTAGTTGTAAAATGGCTAACAACTAATATTACCTACAAGGCGATATAATTAAAGAAGGAAAAGACTATTATCACTCTAGCTATATAGCTAACACCTCTGTACTCTTTTCTACTATTGCATCTAACCAAACTTTTCTACAACAACAATTGGAACAAACACATAATACTTCTACTTCTATTTTAAATACCTCTACTACTAAATCACCTTCTAATATTTCTTTAACTAATACTACTTCCTTATCTAAACAACAACAAAACTCTAACTTATCTTAATCTAACAAAAATACTTAATATAATCCACTTGCTAATTTATTCCCACTTACTCCTTTAGAAACTTTATCAACAAAAAATATTAATACTAGTAGTATGGAAATTAACCTTCCTACAATTTTCAAGATTCTCCTGCTACAAATCAACTTTTTAACAAAGATACAAACCAAACCCAGCCTACTTCCACTCCTACAAATCAATTTCTTAACAAAGATACAACCCAAACCCAGCCTACTTCTACTCAATCCCAAAATCTACCATTAAATAAACCAAAACCTAAACCAAACCCATCTTATGATTGGTTATTTAATTTTCCTATTACTGAAAAAATGGAACCTAACAAGAGGTTTCAAACTAAACTTTCTCACCAACTTTTTGGTATTCTTAAAAAACATCTTTTTGACTTCTTTTCTGGAAAAGAAATCAAATCGGAAAAAAGAACCAACCAGTTTACAAAGCATCCTTCAAACATCTTCTTCGTTCAATAGTTGGCCAACGTCCTGATTTCTTAATAGATCTTATTTTTGAACATAATTCTGATATTAGCAAAGATGCTACAATACCATTCAACTATCTTGAATCTATATTCAAAAATATTACTTTATAGGTTACAACAATCTTATTCACCAAACTCAACTATAAAGAAATATTTGCCCTCCTGTTATTATTCTACCCTACAAAACACAAAACCAACTTCAACTATGTCTTAATATAGCTTGCCTACACCTTTATCTTTCAAATAACTATCAAACAATCAACTACAAAAATTTGCCGAGGATCTTGATTTTAGATCTAAATATCCTAAAATTGAATCTACTATTGAAAGTATTGATGAAAACAAACCCTTTCTCGAAATAAAATCCAATTCCAGATTTAATATCCAACTTTTATTTAATATTCCAAAAACTGTATTTTTACAAAACTATCGTGTTCTATCACTATCTAACTCATTGGATCACTACAAAGAGTGGTTTAATAGATTTTTTCCTAACTATGCTTGCCAATTTACTACTTCACCAAATGAAAAAGATACCTACCTTTATCTTAAAAATAAGATCTGTTGACAATTTATTTTCCAATTAAACAAATTTTTACCTACCAACTTTGAATTTCAAGAACCACAAAAACCTCTATAACAACAATATGAAGCTACTAAAGCCACTAACTTCCATATGCTTTCTTGTGACAATAAAGATTGTGAATATATGGAGGGAAAAAACTTTCATAACAGAGACAAACTATATAAAGACATACTTGAAAAATTTTATACCATCTGTCTTAAAAAAAAAGTTGAAGATCTGTATGAGCCTAAACTTGACCCATCTATTTTTCATATTGAAGAAAATATGAAGCTACCCTTAAACAAACTATACCAACCAAAGTACTTGAAAACTTAGCAAAAGAAGCAGAAGAGAAAGCCTGCAAATTAAACAATATTACCTCAAGCCCAAAACGCTATAGATTTTATTTTTATAAATACTTTGCCCTATATCATCAAACTGCTTTAGAAAACCATCATATTCCTAATACATCCAAACAAGAGGCTATAAACACAGCTACATCTACTGTTATTGATACCCACTTCCTTGCTAGAATTATTATATACTTTGATTGTATCAAAGATCAAACTTATACTTTCTCACAAATTGCCAAATACTACAAAGAAACTGCATATGTAGAAGCAGAAATTTTATTCAATCTCAACTTTTAACCTATTACAGATCTAGAAGTTCTTTTTCTAGATCATTCTTTTCATTAAATCTAGAAGCTCTTTTTCTAGATCATTCTTTTTATTAAACTTGTCTTTAGTTACTTTTATACAACAATAATTATATCTTTTAAAAATTTTAAACTTTATTTATTAAATATGTCAATATTTATAATAATAATTTCATAAAATTCTAACTCGCTATTATTTCTCTAACTTTACTCATTAGGATCCAAATTTTCTTTCTCTATAATTCAAATTTTATAATCAATTTGATATAAGCAACTTAATATTACAAAATATCTATAATACTAAAACACTTACCCAATCGTCTTTTTAATATTTTAATCTTATGATTTAATAATTCTTTTTTTTCCTCCAAACGATCTAAATACTCCAACATCTTCAATTTCTCTTCTCTTAAAGCATTAAAGTCTGCACACAGTTTATTAAATGCACCAAACATCAGCATTCTTAGCAAGCTCAACTTCTTGCTCTAAAACAAAATCCCATCTTCTTTTACGGGTTCTATATTCAAACTTCCTGTATCTGCTTTTTTCTTTCTTTCTTTCTCTTTCTTTAACAATTGCTTTCTTTTTTTTTAAAAATCTTGAAAATTTTTGACTATGAGGCATCTTCAAAATAGTATCCCAACTATAATTCTGATTATCCTTTTATTTACTGATGATCTGATTTTAATTATCTATTTTTGGATATTCTTAAACCCTATTTTTTCTAAATTTATACCTTGGTGATATGGAGCAATGGTTTGAGCAGGTGATTGTCCAATCAACAGTCTCGAAGTTCGAATCATGCCTAAGGAGGGTTCATACAGATATATTAGGCAAAATATACTAATATATTCTGAGGCCCTTAGGTCGCAGTGATATATCACAAGGTGTTATTTTTATTCCTTATACTATTTTATTTTATTTTATTTTTTTTAATTTTATAAACAAAACAAAATATTCTAAACAATTGGCTAATTTATTCTTTTAAAAACAAATATATGCTACTATCCTTAATTCTTAAATTAACTAAAACCAATCTTATAACTCACTTTAAAATTGTCTTCTGTAGAACATATAAATGCAGCCACCACTTTTAGAATTATAATGTCCTCATTTATAATAGGCCATTTCAAAAAAAATAATAGCTTTTCTTTTTAAATCATTCTTTTTCATTAAATATGTCTTTTACAAACAACATAAATGCAGCCACCGGCTTATTAAAAGATGCTCCCATTGCAGTTAATAAGGAGAATGATGTAAGTAAGCAGATGGATAAGCCTATTTACATGGAGGTCCATTATAATGATGGTCAGATTCAACGTACAGGACAGACTATGGATACCTGCGCAGCTGTAAGAGCTGAGCCTAAAACAGTAAGCGACCTTGTAAAAGACACAAAAAGCTCCTTAGATAATATTACATCATATTACTCTAGGAAACTTGCTATAATTTATTTTTACAAAAATATAACCTTCCTCTATTACCAAAATTACAAACTCTTAAATCCTTTACTAAACATTTGCTCAAACAATCCTTTACTAATCCTCATAAAATATCTATAAATATAATTACATTAGAGACCCATGTATATCTTAGTACTGAAGATAAACTTCTTCCAAATCATATCTTACTACTACCTAACCAATTTTCTATCTATTATAACTCACCTGTTAAATCTTCACATAACAACTACCAAGAAAACAATCTTTTTTCTTTTGCAACAACTTCCTAATTAGATAACTCTATATCCTCACAATTAACTCTTAACCTTAATATTGCTACACACAATGTCCAAGGCTACAATGCTTCTCTCAAAAGACAACTTTGGGAAGAATTCTCCTTTCTAACAATATTCAAATTTGTAGTATAACTGAAACCAAACTTGCTGAGTCTAAACCCAAAAAGTTTTTTAACAACAAGCAATTCACATATTTTTGGTCTTGTCTAAACAACTTTGCTGAAGGCACTGGCATTATGGTTAATAACTCTATAAAATCTCATATTTATAATGTAATTACACATCCTGGAGAAGCAGTTGTAATTGATCTGTTCTTCAAACATGATTTTAAATTCTGAATTATTTCTGTATACCTTTCTTCAACCAACCAACAAATATGAAACCTATCTCAAAAAGCTATTATATTATGGATACAAGATGCACTCTCTTTAAATTTACATCCTATCATCTTAAGCGATTTTAATACATTTCCTTCTTTAATTAATACATCTGCAAATTTTATATATAGATATATATCGATTACTAACTGGTAAGATATATATCGATACCCATCACCCCTGCTAATTACTATCGATAGTGATAGTAATCGATATATATCGATATATCGATTACTATCGATAGTAATAGTAATCGATATATATTGATATATCGATTACTATCACTATCGATAGTAATCGGCAGGGGTGATGGGTATTGATATATGGAGTGCTCCATATTAAAAGGGCCCATTTTTACAATTTTTTGAAAAATGAGTTTTTATTAAATTCATGTAAATTTTGACATAATTGATATTTTTCAATTATTAATAAAAGTTGATTTGCATAATAAAAAATCAAGATAATTTAAAAAGAAAAATTACATGAGGCTGCGTAGAGCCAACACGTCACGAGATTATCCGATAGTCACCTGCCTTCTTTAACCAATCAAAATCGTGAAATTTAATTAATCCCGAATCAGTCCGAAAATCAAAACAAATGGTTAAACTCAATTATCTCAAAATGAGATAAATGTAAAAATGGGACCTTTTAATACGGAGCACTCCATATATCAATATATCGATTATAATCGATAGTGATAGTAATTGATATATATCGATATATATCGATATTAATCGATATATATCTGATATAATATCAATTAATAATTATTATATTCACATAATCATGCTTTTTAAATATTTTATAGGTTTTCGCAAGTTTTTGCAATTTAATTATAAATTTTTATTTATTTATTGTTATTATATAATATTTTAATTTATTAAATATACAATATTCACAAGTTTTCGCTATTTAATATAAAATTTTTTTTTTATTATATATTATATTTTAAATATTACATATATTATATATTATTATAAAAAAAATAAAAAAAATAAATCCAAAAAAAATAAAACCAAAAAAAATTAAAAAAATAAAACAAAAAAAATAAACTATTATATTCTTTATATTCTATCGGGAGAATTTTTAAAGTGCAGATCTGTGCAGATTTTTAAAACCCGATAATAATCAAGAATCTGCGAAGATCTGCAACCTCACAATTATAGTTGAAGAAATTTTTTTTGTAAATTCTGCGAAGATTTTTAAAAATGCATAAAACTGCGCAGACCAGGAGTGTAATAGCCAAAAGCAAATAAAAATAAATTACTATATGCTCGTCTAAATATTAAATTAGCTAAATTTTTATACATTAAAAGAATATATTCGAATATTTATATAATGGAATTTATAATTATTTTATTACAAATATATAATATAATAATAATACATGTAATATAAAAAAATTAAAAAAGTATAACTAAATAAAAAGCGAATAAAATAAATAACTATATGCTCGCCTAAATATTAAATACTAGCTAAATTTTCATATGTTGAAAGAATACATTCGAATATTCATATATATTTTAACAAAAAAATTAATAATTTCCCGCATAGAACACATCTATATTTGTTTTTCGACAATAGCAGGATTCTGGTCGGTTGTCTTGTTTAACCTGGGTTCCCGAATCTTTATTGCGGCACCATTGTTTCAACTTCAATTCCCTAACAAAAACGAATCAACAAAAAAATTGTTAGTAAAAAACGAAAAAATAATCAAAAATAAAGAGAACAACTTTTTGTACAGTTTCGGATCTCGAATCTCTTCTATTCCCAGTGCCATTTCAATACCCAACGAAACACAAATTTACAAGAAAAAAATGTTAGTAAAAATAAAAAAAATAACTAAAAAACAAAAAGAACAACAAAAAAAGATCTAGTACTTATCTTTTAGCACCGGTTCAATTTCTTGAATCCCCTGGTTCTTGAATCTCCATTCCCGACGCTATACCAATACCCCAACGAAGCACAAACCTACAATAAGAAAATTATTAGTAAAAACAAAAAATCAAATAAAAAACAAAAAAACAACAAGAACCGGTACTTATCTTCTTGTACCAGTCCCGGTTCTCGAATCTCAGTTCCGGTGCTTCAACTTATATGCTTCAACCTGGCGTTTTAACGAAGCCAAAAAGAAAAGAGATATTAGGAGGTATTAGTAAAAGTTTAAAAAAAAGCAAAGCAAAATTAAAAAAATAAAACTGTACTTACCCGATAGATCTACTATACAATAAAAAAATCAAAAAAATCAAATAAGAAAAAAAAATTAAAAAAATTAAGATCAAAAAAAAAAAAAATCAAAAAAAGATCAATGATAAAAAAAAATAGTAGGACTAAATCACACCACTGGTGTTCAACACCAGTATGCAGTGTAATATAAAGATCAATATCAAAAAAATAAACAAAAAAAAATAAACAAAAGTTAAAGTTGATAAATGTTGAGTTAGAGTTAATAGTTAGGGTTAGAGTGAGGCATAGTATATAGTAAAATTTCGCAAGAGGTTTTTTTTTTAAAAAAAAGGTGGTTTCATAGATAAAATTTTGAGTTAGAAGGTATTTTTTAGAAAAAAATAACAAAATAACAAAAATTTTATGTTACACCTGATCTTTACATTACACTGCATTTAAAAAATTTGATTGGTGAAATCATTGTGGTGTTGATCACCAGTGGTGTGATTTAGTAAAACCGAAAAAAAAAATCAAAAAAAAATCTAAAAAAGGATCAATGATAATTAGATAAAAATGATAATTAAATAATTAAATAAATAATAATAAATAATTAATAAAAAAAAAGATAATAATTAAATAACGTTAAAAAAATATGTTATTAAAAAATATTTAAAAAATAAAAAATTTAAAATAGAAAAAATAAAAAAAAAAAAGAAAAAATAAAATAAAATAAAAAAAATAAAGTAAAATAAAAAAAAGAAAAAATAAATAAAATAAAAAAATTAATTAAATAAAAAAAATGTACTTATAAAGAAAAAATTAATTAAAAAAAAACCAAAAAAACGTATTAAGAAGAAATTAATTAAATTAAAAAAAAATACGTATTAAGAAAAAATTAATTAAAAAAAAATACGTAAGTACAATAAAAAAAATTATAATAAAAAAAAATAAAGGAAAAGTTAAAAAAAAAAGTTAAAAAAAGTTTAAAAAAAAA
>QKWP01000022.1:536337-550919 GCA_003550325.1 Gigaspora rosea | reverse complement strand
ATTTATCTGTACTAAATTTAGTACTTTGTACTAAATTCTGACAGACTTTAAATTTAATTATCTAAAAATTTTAAAAATTAACTGTATATTTAAATATTGGTTCAAAGTATTTTAAAACTATACAATTCTATAAAAAAAGTTTGATAGCCTTAAATGGTTTTTTGAATTTTATAGATTTTTTTTTGTTTTTTAAAATTTTAGTTTAAGCTAATTTTATATAATAATCACCTGATTATTTTTTATCAGAGACCTACTTTTTCTCTCTTTCTCTTAATATATATATGGTTAGGTTTCTTATATATATTTCAACTTTTTTTACTCCCTTTCCCTCTAAAAAATTATCTAATTTTTGATACCTTCCTTATATAGTAATTACTAGCTATCTTAGAAAATATTTTTAATTATAAAAAAATTTTTATTAAATAAATTTATTTAAAATTTTAATAAAGTATAAAGATAAGTTAGCTAATTCCAAATATAAAATTTGGTTAAAAATTAAATTAATATATATAAAATAATTTGGTTAAAGTTTTACTAGTAATTACTATATAAATATTTTTTAAATTTATATATAAAAAATAGCTATAATTTTTTTTTAAAATTTGAAGTAATCTAATTCTCAATCCATCATTTCAAAGTACAATACACTTATTTCCTATACTCACAATTACAACAAACTCTATTCATACAATTACTGGCCTATTTGGCATACCCTTCTTAATCTTATCAAATCATATTTTCTCAATATTACACTACACAAAGTGCAAGTACATAGCAATAATGAATACAACAATAAAGCTGATAAACTTGCAAAAAGCCACTTCTTCTCACCTATTCTAGAATTTCAGCCCTATAATATTTATAACCCATCTTTTACTTTTATTTACAAAAAACATAATATTGAGCAACCAACACGTTGTGCCATAAAAAATATCTGCGATGCACATACTATTGCTATGTGGTCCTCCCAATACAGAATTCAACAAATTATCCCTCTTTCTCAACAAATTGATTGGAATGCAACCTGGCTATACCTCAATCACAACTACAAGCGCACATATAACTATACTAATTTTCAACTTTGTTCTTAAAAATCATTCTGAATTAAATGTATTCTACATATGCTTCCTACCCTTTCTTATTTTCTTTCTACAAATCCTTCTCTTCAAATACATCCAACTTGTATTACATGCAATCAAACAGATCACCAACTCCACTGGCTACTTTGTCCAGATTCAAACAATATATCAACTATTATCCAAAATGCAATCAAAAACTTTGCTTTTTAGACTTATCAGACATAACATCCAATGAACTAAAGCAACTACGTAACAATCTTATAACACACTACTGTTTCTCCCCTACACAATCTTACTCTTTAATACTACAACTTTTTATACTACAATTCAGAGATTTATTCCTATATCACTTATCAACATTATATCTTAATATACTTCCTACAAAA
The DNA here is from genome assembly GCA_003550325.1 of Gigaspora rosea. Classification (NCBI taxonomy): domain Eukaryota; kingdom Fungi; phylum Glomeromycota; class Glomeromycetes; order Diversisporales; family Gigasporaceae; genus Gigaspora; species Gigaspora rosea. The sequence continues at coordinate 549,454 of QKWP01000022.1, read as the reverse complement.
ATGCATCTAATACTATTGCTAAACTCCTTTTTCTTATTTCGCAAAAAATTCATAAACAGTTATGAAAACCATACTGTATAAAACTTGCAAACTGGAAATCTTCACAAAACCTGTTACAACAATCTTCTTACTCTACATTTACTAAATCTATACGCACATTCTCACACAACAAAGCTCTATTTACCTATAATTGTATATGTGGTCTAACAGACCAATTACATGAAAACAATACAAATACTTGCCCACCTCTTGGGCTAGCACTTAAAAAAAATAGACATTTGGTCAAACAATTGGATCAAATATAGCTGTCCTACTAACTCTATTCTCCATATCCAAATCTAGGTGAGTTTTAACCACTCTAGTAGGTTTAGGTTGCAGATAATTTAGATAAAATTAGTTTATCTATAGTCTGAGTTTTAATTCTTGTATAATAATTTGTAATTCGAGAAACCTCATAAGGAATCTTATGCATTTTATTAATAAAGATAAAGGCAAAACCTCACCTTAACAACAAAAAAAAACAAAAAAACAAATCTATTCTGATCACAGAATCCTGTGATTGGATTTTAACAATTTGGGCTCACTAGAATCCTTTCGTTAAGGGTAGGGTATTTTTTGGCTTGTGTAATGTATAAATTTGCAGATTTCCTGTTCCTGATTGGCCAAACTAGTGGTTTGGCCAATCAGAAGCAGGAGATCTGCAAATTTATGCATTACACAAGCCAAAAAAATACCCTACCTTAAGAGAATCATTTTGGTAGTTGAATTATCAAATTTGGTCCAGTAGATCAAAAGTTATTAATTATTAAATATTATTAATAAATATATAATTTTGGTCAAAAATAATTTTGCAATTTTGAACAGAATTATGAAATTTTGGCTGGAATTATATCTGACACTTTAGCTGACCCACCACCTACCCAGAAATTTGCTGATTTCTGGAAGCTCCCTAATACAAAATAAACTGGCAAGAGGCAATGATCAGAGGTTTTAAAATAAGCAATGTTCAATAAGTGGGTTGCAAATATAGTAGCTAATATAGAACCTTTGAATAACTACTCAAATAGACAACTAAAAGTTGCAAGTAAATGTACAAATATCAAATAGTTCTTAATGTAGGGCATCATTGTTCAATAGTTTTTAAATAAACCCCAATTCCAATATAGGCACTTTGAAAACAAAAAAAATAAATAAAATAAAATAATTATTAAATATAGTTAAATAAAGTTTAGATACAATATTTATATATCTATAAAAAAATATAATTAAAATTTTTTTTAACTTTTAAAACAATATTTTTCAATATCTACCATACCTATTTAAATTTATTAAATTCTTTTTTATATCAAATCTACAAATTTACAGAATTAAAATAAAAAATTTTATTGAATTTGAATAAATGATTGTTGAGAAACTAGCAATTAAAGTTTAAATAAAAAATTTTATTACAATATTTTTTTTATTAAATTTTTTTATAAAATTTAAAAATAATTTTTAACAACTATTTATTTAATTTTAATAAAAATTTTTTATTTCTATTCTATAGATTGTAAAATTAAAAGAATAAAGGTTTTTAATATCAATTATTATAAAATGCACTTATGATGATTTTTATCTATTTGTATAACTATACAGATTTAACTAGTAAATGCATCATGTTAATGCAGCGAGTTTTGATAATTATATAAAAATAATTGGGCAAAAAAAGAAATTTGTATTTATTTAATATAATAAAAAAAGGCAAAAATTATTCAAAAGAATAGAATAGGAATAGATTGGTAAAAAAATAATTTTTTATCAATTATATGATAGTTATCAAATAACATATGCAATAAAATTTTTTGATCCAAAAATAAGAAATTTATAATTATATGGTTTATTTTAAGTGACTTAATTAGGTATTGTATACTTCAATGTGCTTGTATTAGGGGTCTTAATGGGTCGGGTTGGGTCGGGTTTGGGACTGACCCGGGTCAGACCCACTTGGATCAAAACCCGACCCGGGTCTGACCCGCCTCATGTCAAACCCGACCCGGGTCTGACCCGCCTCATGTCAAACCCAACCCGGGTCTGACCCAACCCAGCCCAACCCGGGTTGAACCCGGGTTAATGATGGGTGACCAACGATTGCTTATTATATTACTACCTAAAACCTATCTAAGGCCGTTTAAAGTTATTAACATCACCCCTCCACCTTCCCTTTGATGTCCCCCGGATAACTCTTTATCCGAAAGTTGTAACCTTTAACATAATCTAATAACCGGTTTTATATCCTATTCAAATAAAAGGATAACGGTTATATCCGGATAAGATATTTATATTAAAATGCATCAATCAAATAAAGTAACTCTATATTGATCAACATAAAAAAATGATTTATGCATGAAGTATGTACTTTGTACATTCTATTCTAAAACTTACGTATTCGTCAGGTGTCATTAGTGGCCAGACAAAGCGTATTTCGGAAATAAATAAAAGTTTAAAAAATTTTATTTGTGTACCAAAATTTTGAAATCGAAAATGAAATGGGAGTGCTTAGAGACTCCCATTTGACAAGATAAGTAAAATTTTTTTATTATGCAGATCAACAAACTATTTAATAATAATAGAACGATATTAGAAGCAGTATCGATTAACAATAAAATAATTTATAATAATGAAGGTCATATAAATAAGTGTATTCGAATTTTAATTAAAAAATAAATAAGATTTGATTTGTACATCTCTTATTTGATAATAAATACGTCTTCTTGTTTTATCAAAATAAGATTTACACAAGAAAACCCCCTAGATCACTTTGGCTGGATGAAATGTAAGGAATAATGAACAAGAAAAAAGACATTGTGTGGAGGTTGCAGAATAATGCACTCCCGTTAGGGTACCGTTTTATGCATACATAGATGGGAGTTGTCTTAATTGTCCAGAAGAAAAGCAAGCACCTCAGCATTTTGCGATAGAATGCAGTTAATTTGGAAAATAGGCTATATGTTTCTAAAGAACTCCGTAACAGATCCAAGGCCACAAGAAATGAGGGATATCTTTACAGCTAGCAATATTCAAGATGATAGAAAAAGGAGGGTAGCATTATGGTTGCATATCAATATATCCAAGCTCGATGGGGTAACAATATTATAATGGAAGAAACTGTTAAAATAGTGCTAAAGCCAGATTACAAAAGAGTTTCAAGGTACTCATAATAGCAAGCCGAAGGAAAAGTTAGTTCAATTCTTGAACTTTTAAAATTTCTTTTAAGTTGTAGATAGGTAGTTTGTTAGTTATAATAATTATAATATGTATTTTTAAATTCTAAATAAAATACACCAATTCGCATTATAAAAAAAAAAAATAAATAAATAAGATTTACGAATTTTAATTCTGAAACCCCTTATTATTATAATGTTCCGCGTCATTCTGAATTTATGTTGATTCTCAATTGGCGAATTGACGATCGAGAAAATCGAGAAAGAACACGTTTCAATTCAGAATTGAGAAATGACTTGGAACAATAATAGTATAGAATAATCCTTTTATCACGCAGCGTTCAACTTGCGCTTTTCTTATTGTATTCCGTACTGGTATGTAATAGAAAAATAAAATAAGTCTTACTCTACAGTATGTATTCATATATATAATATAATAATTGTAATTATAATACTTACAAAAAAACTGAAAGCCAGTATAAGTTTAGTGTAAGGCCGTTTGAAGTTGATTCTTCGGTTAACATCACTTTTCCAGGACTCTCGGGAGGGGGGAGGGGGGTAAAATGAAACGAACATATGAAACGAACATTGATTGGCTGTTCATTTTCGGGGGGAGACTTCAGCTGGGGGGTGATGTTAACCGAAAAATTAACTTCAAACGGCCTTAATTAATTAATTATATAATGTATCATCAGAGAAAAAGAACTTCGTACGTACGTACAATTTTTACAGCCAAAATTCTCGTGATCTAGTGATCGGATCTAAAAAATATGTATGCGATCACAGATCGGAATTTTGGGTTCCCAAGTTCCTATTGGTCGAGCAAATTTTGTCCCTCATTGAATGAAATAAATCACTACTCGGATGGCTTAAAAATTAATGTAAAAAAGTATCAATTCGAATAATTGGTTTGTAATTTTTATTTCCGAAAAAGTTAAATGTTTATTCAAACATTTCTTACTCATTAGTTCTCTAGCTCTTCAAAATCGAATAAACACTTCGGAAGCTCTATCTTCAGCAGTTTTTCTTGAATCGTTTCATTGCAAACTTAAATAAACATATATGAGAGGCAGTCAAGTAGGAGCTAAAATTTGTTCTTATTTATTTATTTTTTATTAATTTTATGTTTTTTTTAAATTATGTTTTATTTTTTTTATTTCGTTTTTATTTTATTGTATTTTACTTTATTTTAAATTATTTTTTTATTTTAAATTATTGTTTATTTTTATTTGCCGTATAACCGCGAAATAACAACAGAGAATTATTTCGAATTTCGGCCTGAATTAATCTTAATTTAGGGTATTTTTATTTTTTTTAATTTTTACTTTTTTTATACGTTAACTGAAAAAATAGCTTCAAATGGCCTTAGATAGGTTTAGGTAGTAATATATAAGCAAAATTGCCTTCCTACATTTTTAATTAACACACCAAGGTAGGTTTAGACTGTCGTTTTTTGTATTTTTCAAGGTTTTCGTTCCTCATTCTTGTTTGCTTCGCCGAAGAACATCAAATTCCTAATTTGATTGGTCAGGTTCACGTGATTCTGCTCCGCTTTAGACGTCCCACATATAGAGCTATGTACATACGCCAGCCACTTTATAAATACTTAATATATACTAGTAATATCTCATGCACGAAGTAATAAATCGAATTTATATATTGAATTTGATTTCTAAATAATGATATATTTTATTTGTTTTATTTTTTTTTCATATGTTCATTTTAACGGGAGGGCCGGGGGGCCGTTGGGGGGGAGAGGGGGGATGATGTTAACCGATAAATTAACTTCAAACGGCCTAACTGATTTATATCGACCTATTAAATAAATATGGTAAACGAAATATTAAAATTGTGTTCTTATTTAAAATACATTAAATTTATGATGTAGACAACCGGGTAAATAATATGCAAATTAAAATATTTATTATAATTGTATTTTACCCTATATTATCCTATATCATATCTTAAGTTAACCGGATACCTCAATAATTTATCTGTTTATCAATTTTATAATTCGGGTATGCGGATAGCCTAAAAGTTAACCGGTCATTGGTTTCATCCATCATTAACCCGGGTCTGACCCGACCCGGGTTTTTTCTGACCCGGGTCTGACCCGACCCGGATTTTTTCTGACCCGGGTCTGACCCGACCCGGGTTTGATCTGACCCAACCCGACCCGGGTTGGGTCTGACCCGGGTCGGGTTGGGTCAGACCCGACCCAGCTAAGACCCCTAGCTTGTATATTGCACCTTAATAATCTACCAATTAAATTTGAAGATCATATGTAATATGAAAATTTTCTTTGTATAACACAATAAAGAAATTTATTTAAAATTTGTAATTTCAAAAAATTTCATCTACTTAACTACCTTTCACGCTCTAACAAAAAAAATTCTTTGCAAAATTTTGGTATATATTATTATTTATTCCAACTTTTAATACTAACCCTTAGGGCAGTGTCAATAATCACCTGATTATTTTTTATTAGAGGCCCACCCCCCTCCCTCTTTCTTAATATATAAATAGTCAGGTTCTTATATATAATTTCAACTTTTTTTACCCCCTCCCCCCACCTGATTTTTGTTACTCCCCTTACTTACTCTTACTCTTACCTTAACCTTATATTAATTTAAATTTTGTTATAGAAAATGTATTACACAAATCTACAAATTATGTTTACATATTGTGTGTGATGAATTAGCATATCGCAGGGTGCATTGCATATATTTATCCTATTTTAAAATATTATAGTAATGAATGAATATATTATTATTGTATTATATTAAAATTAGAGATTTATTTTTTTTATAAAATAAGTACCAGTAATTATATTTCAAAATTACAGTAGGTACAACTTTATATGAATAAGAATTTAAAAAAATATTTATTTTGAAAAAATTGTTATTCTCAAAAAATTATATACTAAACTATATTCTGCATATTAATAATAAGATTTTTTTAAGTGATTTTACTATATATTTAGTTACTTTAATAATAATATGGGGTTTTTTAATACTAATTTAATATAAAGAGAATGTAACAAATTTTGGCAGTAGCTATATATGGACAGAATTTTAAAAATGATATAGAAGAAAATAATAATTAATTAAATAGAAATTATTATAGTTGTCTCTTTTAAATCTAATCACTTTCTAATTTAAAGACTATTAAGCTCTCTATAAACTAAACAAAATCTTCTAAAATATTTGTAAATTTTATTATAAAGTTAAATTAGCTATATATAATATTTTGAAAACTGAACTTTTTTAAATTTTTATATAGTAAAAATTAGCAGATCTACAGGCTAGAATTAGTGATACTATTAATATTGATTTTTGAAAAAGGCCTATTTTAGGTTCATTAGAGCAAATTAAATTTTTTATAAGAAAGTGAAAATAAAATTTATATATTTATATTCCTTATAATTTTATCTATTTATAAAAAGTATAAAAAAATTTAGAGTTTTAAGTAAAATAAATCAAAAACACTTTAGGGATCAAATTTTTATTTCAGGATCTCAAGGCCAAAATAATTTTGTCTTTATGTATAGTTAGAATAGAGAGAGTTAACTATATTTTTAGTAAATTGTAAAATTAAGAATATTTTATTTTTAATTAATATTTTTTTTGTTAGAGATATTATAATTATTAAAATATATTAATATATTGTTAGTTAGCTATATTATTTATTTTTAGTATATATTTGCTATAGTTATATTTATAGTTATATTTATTAATTATAGGTTTTATATTGATAATTAATAATATAGTATATATATTATTTATTATATATCTAGAGATATTATATTTATTTGTTTATAAGGTTTATATAAGAATAAAATTATATAAGTTTTAAATCTTATTATAATAAGAAATAAATATAATAAATTAATAGGTTGTGAGAGTGTATTTTTAAANTTTTAAATCTTATTATAAGAAATAAATATAATAAATTAATAGGTTGTGAGAGTGTATTTTTAAAATGTAATTTTTAATAAGTTTTTTTTGCAAAAAGTAGATATATACTTATTTTATTAATTGCAAAATATAACAACAATATAGTAATTTTATTTTTAAATAAAATTATTTGTTATTAAGTATTTTTATAATAAAATAGTAGGTAAAATTTTTTAAAGACAATTATAAAAAAAAATATTTTTATAAACTAAATTGTGAATTAATATAGAGTATTGTCTTAAAAAGAACTCATTTTTACAGGTTTCTGAAAATTGAGTTTTTATTAAATTTATATAAATTTAATATAGATAACAATTTTTAATCATAAATGAAAGTTGATTTGTATAATAAAAAATTTAGAGAATATAAAAAAAATTATATGAGAATGTATAGAGCCAACATTATATAAGCTTAACTAATAGTTCTTGCTATTTTTAACTAATTAAACTTATGAAATTTGAGTAATACTAGATTAAGTATAAAAATTAATCCAAATAATTAAAATTAATTATATTAAAATAAAATATATGTAAAAAGAACTCTTTTAATAAATAACACTTTATATAATTAGAAATATATTAAATTGTATAAATTAGCTATTTAATCAAATAAATATTTTTATATAATGCTTGAAATAGGATAAATCTAAAAAATTAAATTTGTATAATATATACAATAATTACAATATTTTTTTTAAAGAAAATTATTAAATAAAGCTAAAGGTTTATATATATATTTGGTAATGCTTTGTAATATTTACAATTTTTATTAGTTGAAATTATAGCAATTAACTACTATTATATTGACAATGTTTTGTTTGCAGAGTAAATAAAAAGATAAAAAAAGTTAAAATAACAAATTAAAAAAATAGTACAAGTATTAGGTTCAGATTGTGTGAATTTTTTTTTATATATTATAAAAAATTTGTTTTTTAATAAAGTATACAAATAATAGTTAACTGCATTTTTTTCAAAAAGTTTTTAGGTTGTAGAAATAATTTATATAAATAATATAGTAGTAGAAAAAATCAGTATTTAAAGATTTTTTAATAAATAATAGTTTATGATAGAACAAAAATTTAAAGTTATTTAGATATAAATTAAATATAAAAATAACAGAAAGGTTTAATAATGTATTTATATTTTATATAATATAGTTTAAATTGGTCTAAATTAATAAAAAGATATAGATTTACTAATAATAGCAGTTATTAATATTTATTTTAAAGAAGTAATCTAAAAAGTGCACACATGCACTCTGTGCCCCTGTGCTCCCTGATATACTAGTAATAATTTTGTCTAAAGTTGGGTTAGAATTAGAATTAAAATCAAAATTTATACCAAATTGCAAGAGGATCATTTTTTGTTAGAAGTGCAGTAGATGTTATCCTAGTAAAATTTTGAGATATAAAAATATGGGCACAAATTGCACGGTGCAGTTTTTAGTAAAGTTCTTATAATTAAATAAAAATAATATATTATATATAAAATTTTTAATTATAGAACAAACAACTGATATATTTAAATATTATGTATAAAATTTGAGCAAATTTTGATTTTGATTATTTAGTAAAAAGAAAATATTACTGCAATTGCTTGGTTTGAGTTTGCAATTTTTTTAGTATTAGAAGATCTTTCTTATAAAATTATAAAGATGTTTATAATAAAATTAAACCTAATTATTGTTATGAAGATAAACAATTTTAAATAATATTTGCTATTTTTTATAAGTAATATATATTAATTTAATAATCAGATAATTAAAATATCAATTAAATCAATAAACATAATTAAATAATTTAGTAGAATAATGTGTATTATTTATAAAAAAATAAAAAAAAATAGGCAAAAAATTAAATAATTTTATAAATACAATCAATTATAAATTTAGTATAAATAATAGCAAAATTTATTTAAAAACTTTTTAATAGTAAAAAAATTGCAACTTAGATTTAGAAAATAAAATGATAGCTTATTTTTGTTAAATAAGGAGAAAAAAAAATCTTCTCAAATTTTATATAAAATTTAATTATATCAATTATTTGACTTATAATTAAAAAGCTTATATACACAATTTGTAAAACAAATTATAATAATACTAATAAGAAATTATAAAGTTAAAAATAAAATAGAAATTGAGCCTGTCTATCTAATAATTTGTAACCCATTATTTGGATATCTTATTAGAATAAATTTTGCTTAATCAGTTGACTTGATTAAAAATAATGAGTTAATAATCTAATTTATAATTGGCTATTAATCTTACAATAAAAGTTATCAACGGACCTATAATATAAATAGAAGGTATAAATTTAATTATATATCATATAAATTAATAAAAACTATTTTGTTACATTATTATAGAGTTTTTTAAAAAAATATTAGATATTTTACAAACTTCAAAAATTGTAAAGATAATAACATATTATCAGATTTTCTCAAAATAAACTATCACTGATACTAAATAAAGGGGTATTAAATGATCTCTAGCATATCTGTATTATTTAATTGATGGAATCAGGGTATAGCTATAATATTCTGGAATTTGAAAGATAAGCTGACAGCAAGCAATAATAATTTTTTATAAGTAGATTGTACTAATATTTTGACAATTCAAGCAGGAGCTAGTTATTTATAGTTTTAAATAGCTATGAAAAAAAATAGTAGCTAAGAAATTTAGGCTAAATAGTTTCTTCAATTCAATCTATTACATCTTTTTTCAAAAATAGAAGTAATGAATATTTAAAAATAAGCTAGATAAAAAATTAGTAGTTAAATATTATATTACTTATGGTAACCAAAATTCTAAACTAATAGCATTTAAAAAAGTTATTTCACTTTTTATAAATTTGATAGGAGTTTTTACAAAGACTATTGATATCTTATTATATGCTGGTATAACAATTTCATGAAGGATCTTGATAGAGAAAAAACAGCTATTGCTAATAATTATTTGCATAAAATTACTTCGTATTTAGAAAATAAAAAAATAGTATTAGTGCTTAATATTGATGATTATTATAATATTCATACCAAATGAATTCCCAATACATACTTAACATTAAGTGCAGTATATATGATAACCTTGTTGCTAAATAGTTTTATATGATGACTATTTTATAAATCACACCAAATAGTATATCAATTTATAATCCAAAACTAATTAATCCAAATATTATGCACTTTTTTAAATTCCTAAAACTTTTAATAACCAGTTGTATTATCAAATATCTTTGCATGAGAAGCTTAAAAATATGACTCTTTACAAATATAATAATCATATAAAAGAATGACAGAAAGAGTATAAAATAAAAAATACAATTCTTTTAGTCTTTTTGAATTAAGTCTAAAAGTAATAAATTTATATATTATGCTTTGCAAGAAGTTTATAAGATTCCCTTATTAACTAATTATTTAACCAATTATATTGTAGGTAATTAGCATGAGCAGGTTTTTACTCAACAAGCCATTACTCTTTATTTACTAAATTATAAAAATGATATACCAAACAATATATTATCTTTTATTTCAATTTTCAGTATTTTTTATATTCAACTAAATTTACTTGAATTAATACTAAAAATCTAATATGATATAGATGGTTATGAAATTATTTTAGAATCAAAAACCCGAAATTAAAATTTAAAGACAAAATTGTTTTGACCTAGTTTTATTTAAAAGACAAAATTTTTTGATACTTTTTTTGAATAAATGAAGCTAAAAAAAAACATAACTATATAAATTTTATTTGCTATTCCTTATAAAAAATTTTAAATTTCTCTAATAAAAACAAAATAGACTTTTTTTAAAAATCAATTTTGTTATTATGTATAACCAGAGAATATTTTAAGAGTAACTGAATATGATGGGATACGTGATTGTGTAAAGTTTGAAACTATTCGTATTTTATCTAACCAAATTGCTAAAAGCTCTACTTCGTTAATATTGCGTACGATATTTAATCTATCAAAAGGAATCCATTCAATAGCCTCTTCATATTTTATAGTACCAAGTTGAAGTCTCTTAATGTAATCGTCGATAACCTCATTTCCACTTGTCCATCCTTGTGTTGTTCTTGGGGGATCACACGTTTGGCACCAAGCTGGAGAAGTATTATATCGGCTACAGTGTAAGCATAATCCATTATAGGAATTTCTATTATACAACTTTTCAAACACTATTATATATTCACAGGTGGATGTATTTTGTGAAATTCCCAGCAATTTAAATTTTTCACTTTCTAAACGCATATAATCTTTAATCTTAGAAAATATAAATATGATCAATAATTTTAATAATAAAAATAAAAATAGCAATTACTGTATTCTAGCTTACTTCTTTTAAAAAATCAGTAGAATTTATTTGTGAACTGGTAATAGTTTTAAGCACAACCAAGCATGATGGTATACATAATTGCACATATTTTCCATTGTCATTTGAAATTAATCGTATACCATCTGACCAGATTGCTATGAACTCTACACTACATTCTCTTTTGATAACATTATTTAGTCTGTCAAAAGGAATTCATTCAATTGCCTCATCAAATCTGATAGTATTAAGTTGAGATTTTTTAATAAAATAGTCGATATTCTTATTTCCGCTTGTCCAACCTCGTGCTATTCTTGGAGGGTCACATGTTTGGCACCAGGCTAAAGATGTATTATATTGGTTGCAGTACGTGCACAGTCCGGTATGAGAATTTCTTACATAATCAAACACTATCATATATTCATTGGTGGATGGATTTTTTGTAAATCCAAATAATTTAAAATACTGTAATTAGTTGTCTGTATATATTCTTTGACCTTATAAATAAAGTGATGGAATTAATATAAATTATAGATAGACTATAAGATAAGCATATATTTTAAAATACTAATTAAAACCTACACTATTTAAAAAGTTGAGATGCGAACCGGGAAAAGTCTTAAGTGTAACCATATATGATGGCATGCGTGATTGAATGTGTTCTTTATCATTTTTAGAAACTAATCGCTTGCCTTCTATCCAAACTGCTAAAAATCCTATATCTAAGTTTTCTTCACTAATCATCTGTACGTTTTTTAATTTATTAAAAGGAATCCATTCAATAACTTTTTCATGACTGGTAGCTTTGAGACGAAGCCTTTTAATGTAATCGTCGATATTATTATTTCCACTTGACTATCCCTGTGATATTCTTGGAGGATCGCATGTTTGGCACCAGGCTGAAGACGTGTTATATCTGTTACAATGTGAACATAGTCTGTTAAGAGAATTTCTTATATAATAAAATTCATCAACTACTATCATATATTCATTGGTGAATGGATTTTGTGTAAGTTCAAATAATTTACAATAATTAGCTAACTGTAAATATTCTTCAACTTTGGAAATAAAGTGGTGGATTAATATAAATTATAGATAGACTATGTGATAGGCTTATATACTTTAAAAACACTACTAGTTTTAGACTTACACTCTTTAAATAATCGAAATGCGAACCGGGAAAAGTCTTAAGTGTAACCACATATGATAGCATGCGTGATTGAATGTGTTTTTTATCATTTTTAGAAACTAATCGCTTGCTATCTATCCAAACTGCTAAAAATCCTATATCTAAGTTTCCTTCACTAATCATCTGTAAATTTATTAATTTATTAAAAGAAATCCATTCAATAACTTCTTCTATCCAGACTGCTGAGGATTTTGTGTTTAAGTTATTTTCAATAACTAGTGATTGGACCCGTTTAAAAAAACATGACCCGGGTCACCCGGCGGGTTGACCCGCGGGTCACCCGGGTGATCGATTGGTCACCCGGGTCTACGGGTGACCCGTTCAACCCGGGTCAAAATCATACCCGGGTGAGCACTAGGTAATAGAAAAAATTCTGCTACGGGTCACCCGCGGGTGAACACTGGGTAATAAAAAAAATTCTGCTACGGGTCACCCACGGGTAATGATGCTGCCCGAAACTAT
>QKWP01000022.1:522132-534556 GCA_003550325.1 Gigaspora rosea | reverse complement strand
GCGGACAGTCCGGGACGGGACGTCCGGGACATGTTCGCCCAGAATTTTTTTTGTCCCAGACATTTTGCGACTCAACACGTGATCATCTACCAATAAAATTCGTATAATTCCGCAATTTGATTGGTTTTACCTGGCGGACATGTATCATGTTGGGACATTATTGCGGACATGTCCCGGACGTCCCGTCCCGGACTGTCCGCGTCCCTGAAAAATCAGCGGGACAATGTCCGTGTACAACACTAGCCATACGTATTCTTCAGCCTTCAACAAATGTGATAGAATTTATATAATTAAAAAAACATATTAATAAAATTTATACATTAAAATACTAATTTAAACGTACTCTCTTTAAAAAATTAATGGGGGTTATTTGTAAATTGGAGAATGTTATAAGTGTAACTTTAGATTGAGCTATACGTAATAGTTTGTCACTATTAGAAGCTGATCGTATGCCATCTATCCAGACTGCCAAGAATTTTGTATTTAAGTCATTTTCAATAATTTCTGTATGCTTTCTAGTTTATTGAAGGGAATCCACTCAATAATCTCATTATTTCTTGTAGCTTTAAGTTGAGATTTTTTAATATAATCATCGATATCGTTATTTCCACTTGACCATCCTTGTGTTATTTTTACGGAATCACATGCTTGACACCAGTTTGGAGACGTCTTATATTGATTACAATATGGGCACAACCCATTATCAGGATGCCTTTTAGAATAAAAGGAATAAAAGGCATCACATGCTATCATATATTCAGAAGTGGATGGGTTTTGTGTAAATCCAAATAAATTATAACGACGACGAATATAATTCCGCTGTATGTTAGTAACGTTAGAAATAAATATAAATATAATTGATTAATTAAAGTAATTGTATATTCATAAAAATACTACCTCTAAAAAGTTTAAAAAGTTTATTTCTGAAATGAGTATAGTTACAAGTGTCACAGTGCACGGTAGTGTACGAGATTGTATGCATCGTCCATTATCTTTAGAAACTAATCGCATCTCATCTATCCAAACTGCTAAATACTTTTTGCTACTAAATTTTGTAGAACTGTAATAAAAGGTTGTATTGTTATGAATTTCCTGTATGTTTTTTAATTTATTAAAGGGAATCTACTCAATAACCTCGTTATATCTTGTTGCTCTAAGTTGGGAATTTTTAATATAATAATCGATATCGCTATTTCCACTTGTCCATGCTTGTGCTACTTTTGCGGGATCACATATTTGGAGAAGTTTTGTATTGTTCACATTGCACGCATCTTCCATAGTCTTGACTCTCTGCGAACAGGTTTTTTTTTTAAATCTAGAAATAAATGCATTATTACATATTAAAAAAAATATAATCCCTCAAAGCAACTAAAATTTACTAGAAAAGTCATACAATATATTATATCGTCCAATTCTTCTTCTCGATTTGGGAAATTAATTAAGTTAATAGATTTGAACTTTACAAATATAAATTTGATTATTTAATGTTTTAAATATTATTATTAAATAAAAGTTCAAGACAATAACTTTTTCTTACTTTTGGCCATCCTTTTCGATTAAGATTGTCCAATGCCGACTGTTTATATTAATATAAGCTCAATCATGTTTTTACATTGTGATTACATCTTGGTCACAAAGTCGAGTCCTGGATAGATTAACACTTCTAAATTTTGAAAACTCGAAGGGTTTACCGGTACAAGCGGAGGTGTTAACTATACACTATCAAGATTGAGATGTCGAAGGTATTGTAATGTTGTTATAATAAACTAGGTAGTTCTAACTCTGCTAATTCATTATAAAAGTATAAAGACCGATTTCTCAAAATAACGGAACGAGTTTTAAAAGTTTTCATATCCAGAATTTTTTCAATGTTAACAATTACATTAAAGTCTTTCTCATCGTTAAGCATTTAAAAGTTTTTCAATAATTTTCATTGACATCTTGGTACAGTACTGTTAAAGTATATAAATACTGAAATCCTAAAATTACTAACTGTTCGGGTTGTTAGTTGAGCTTCTATACTTCAAAATAAACATACTTTAAAAGATGCTACTTAGAGGTTTGCTATAGGTAAGTGAACTAATTATTTCAAAATTATTCTGGGATTCTTGAATCTAAGGTCTCGTTGCAAATTTTTAAATTACAATATTATTGAGAAAAAAAGTTTTTTATTAAATTGGCTAAGCCACTATAGATCATTAGATCATCACCGAATAATGCTTATCGTACTGCAAAAAAAAAATAAAAAACATAAAATCTAGCAGTACTACAAAGAAGACTACGAACATCTCGTTCATCAAAGAAGCAAGTCATTGATTATCAAAGCATCAACACGGCAAAAAATCCGAAAGCAGAAAAAACATAAAATGAAAAACAAAGAGATCACATATACGATATCTATGAAAAACAATTTATTTTTCTTAAAAATTAATTAGATTTGCAAATTTTTCTTATAGTCCTGGTAGTGCAACAATAACATCGTGCTAGTAAGAGCAAGAGCATGAGCAAGAGCAAGAGCAAAGGCAAGAGCAATAGCATAGACTATATACAACGGTTTCAACTTTGCATTACGGCAAATATCCTTTTTAAGGTAGTTTTTCGCTAAATACGGATGACACATATTAGCTAATAAACGTGGGAACCACCCTTATAGAAAATAAACGTATCACAAAGTTGAGATCGCCGTATAAGGGCGTTAATAATATACCATACGCGTCATATGTATGATACAAAACTTTTACTTTTGTATAAGGGGCATGCCATTTATTACATAATTCTTACCATAGATACATAGTCAGAGGTAGTAATCATGTCTATATATTATATTAATCAATCAGAATTAGATAAAATGATCACACTATACATAGGTAGAGGTGGCTACTAAGTAAAAAATATTACATAATAAATGGCACACCCCTAACTACTGTATTTGTTTGTATATATATATATACATGTATACAACTTTTAGATTTTAACATAACTTTTACTAACTTTTATTCTATATATAATACTATATTACAATGTATTACACTTAATAGTTATTCAGCACTTTGTGTCGAATAACTAAGTTATTTGCTATATGCTATTTGATTGGTCGATTTTAAGCACCGAAGATGCTTAAAATTCAACTAGTCAAATCATATGGCAAATAACGGTAAAGTACAATAGTGTTATAATACTAGTAAAGCGCAATAGCGCTTTACTAGTTAGAACACTATTGTACCGTAGTTATGAGTACTTCATGCTTGAATAACTGGATTATGCGGCATTTTATATTTGTTGGTTTTGCATACCAACTGTTGATGGCATTTGAGATTTTAAATTTTATTTACGTGAGTTACACATGTTGTCCAGATATATTTTAAATCCGGAACAGATTTAAAATATTTCAGATAACGTGTGTAATTTACATGCATAAAAATCATAAAATTTCAAATGCCAGATAACAGTTGGTAAATGCAAAACCCAACAAATAGAAAATGCTGTATAAACTATATTATACCTTTTTACTAAATAGATTTTCAAAATAGGAAGTAAAAATGAATTTAACAAAACAGATTTGTGTTTTTTTAGCAATATTAATATGGACATGTTTAACAAAATTCTGAATTCTAACAGATAACTACCGTATATTCCAAAAATAAACTACTCTGAAAATAAGCTACCCTCTGATTTTTTTCAAAAATCTTAAAAAACGCATTGGCAGTTGCTACATATGAAATTTTTTTTACTAAGTAAACTTAAAAGTTTGATTAAGTAAAGTTGTTCAGTGCGTCAAAATGCACCTATAGTAAAAATTTGGTATTATTTGGACAACTTTTTATTAGTATGTTTTTCAATTTTTTCAAAAATGTCTATAAGCTAAAAATAAGCTATCCCATTTTTTTCGTGTAATTTTTGGTAGCTTATTTTCAGGAATATACTATGTGCTAAAGAAAGCAATAGTTTAAAAGAATCTGAAGCTGATACTAATTTAAGTGACCCAAAAGAGGGTTTATATCCATTAAACAAAGAGCAAAGTTTTACTAATTAGAAAAATATTGAAAAGTAATTTGAATACTACTTTTATCTTCTTTTATTTTTATACATACATATAAAGTATGTATTAATTAGCAAAGTTGGTTTGACAAACATGGTTATAAATAAAAATTTGCTTTTTCTTTGCAAAAAGCGAATTAGATAGTAATATTTGAATATCTAGATATCGAGTTTATTATTGTTTAAAGGGCTGTCATTATAAAGCACAGAAAAAGGCACATATGCTAGAGAAGAGAAATAAAACATATGAGAATAATGGATATAGTTATCATATTAATTTTTAAAGATAGAAGAGTGATAATCAGGTGCATGTTTCAGGTAAATTAGCAAACATTCACATCCAATGAGTGATAATGTTCAAATGACTGCACTTTAATATCAGTATCTTATATCTGAAATGCGAGATGATGTTGAGCTTCTTGCTGCTAGTGGTATATGTACTGGGCAATAATTAATGTGTTAACATACAAATATCTGAATCAATACATTTATACATGTAGTGTCTACAACATTGTTCAAATGATAAAAGCAAAGAAAGGAAAATTAAGTGATGCAGATACTATATATAATGAGTTAATATGTCTAAAACAAGAGGTGCCTAGTTGGTATATCAATACAAAATTTGAAAAAAGCGATAATCATCTAGTAGGGCTAATGTGGTTGTATTCAAAACAAATCATATTTTGTATCATTTTCATAATATCATATTACTTGACACAACTAGGCCTCTGCACGGGCCTGGGCTACCCATGGGTACTCGTAGGTAGGACCACAAAGGGCCGGGCTAGGGTATTTAGGGTATTGAATTCCAAGCCCTAGGGTAAGGGTAAGGGTTTGAAACATGGACCCTTATACAGACGGGTAGGGTGAGGGTAGTACTGCGGGTACCTGTTATACATATTTCACATGAATATCAGCTCATATAATTGGCTAATGTATGTTAATGTCAATCCATACCTAATACCTATTTTATTTAAGAAGTATGTGAGATAAAGAATATATGTGATTTGATGTTGATTGAGCTCTGATCTCGACCCATACTTTGTTGATTACAATTGATTTTTGGTCAAGGTTGTAGCATGTGGCGTATAACCAGTGTCTGAAATTCAATTTTTAAATTAGTTGTGGGCTGCAACTAAATAAAAAAAATAGTTACCGATTATAAGAATTTATAAACTTTAGTTGCGCGTATAAACATTTAATCAAAATTTATAAGTAAAATTTGCAAATTTATGTGCGGAATTTGCTCATGCACTTCAGATTTTGGTTGCGGAAATTTAAAATTTGTTGCAGTCCGCAGACTCTGCAACCCAATTTCAGACACTGCGTATAACCCTTGACCAGTGCTACTCTTCTTTTCTATCTGTTGACCCTTATCAACATGCAGAGTATAAAAAACATTATCCTAAACATTTAAAATCAGGTATTCGAGTTCATGAATATTTAATATTTAGTTCTCATTAGCCGCATTAATTTGGCATTGCATGTAAAGAGCATTTATTAATCTAAGTATTTTAAATAAGTATTCAACTTCATATATATTTACTAGTTAATTTTATTTTATTCGTATCAAAGCATCTATTACTTTATTAAGCCCGTGGGTACCCATGGGCTTTGAGAGCCGGGCTAGGGCATCGAGTTCTAAGCCCTAGGGTAAGGGTAGGGGCTTGGAAGTCAAGCCCTTACACAAATGGGTAGGGCTAGGGTATTTCTATTACCTGGTCCTACTCGGCCCATGCGGAGGCCTAGACACAACCTGTAAAACAAACAAATTTAATATGATAATGTGTATTGTTTTTTTTTTTTAAAAATGCTATAGTTGAAACTTTATTTAAGTAAAAAACAAAAAGTTTACATTTTAAAGATTTTATAACTACATTTGCATTACTGTAAAACAGGCACCCAATGTGACATTATACCTTCTATTTCCTACAAACACTATAATTAATTATTTCGATTAATTGAATAGCTAGGATAGGTTAGAGAAAATCTAAAGTATATGCCAATGGCATTAGTATATACTATAAATGAGGACGAAAGCATTTCGGGTTCTAAAACCCGAAATTAAAATTTGAAGACGAAATTGTTTTTGACCTATATTACTTAAAAGACGAAATTATTTGATACTTTTTTTGAATAGACAAAATTATAAGGAATATATCTATATAAATTTTATTTGCTCTTTCTTATAAAAAATTTTAATTTTTTCTAATGAAGACGAAATAGGCCTTTTTCAAAAATCAATTTCGATGGTATCACTAGTATATACAGTTTGTTAGAAAAAAACCTTTTAAAAACTATTTTTCTATGAAAAGAGAAAAATCTATATAAGATATATTTGATGAAGGTATAGTTGTTGTATAAAATATATTTGAAAGAAAATATTTCTTTTTTTCATTTTTGAAATAATATTGCAAGAATGTTTCCATTAATGTTGAGAGACATTTTGTGAGAACCAGATAGTATTTTGAAACCAATCTAGGAGATTATTAGACAAAGTAGTAAGAAATAATTTAGTTTGTTTGGTAGTAAGTAATTTAATATTTTTAAAAACATTAGAAGAGTAAATTCTAATAATATAGTAGAGTAAGATCATATTGTGGGCTAGATGTATTAAGTGTAAAATGAAGAAAAATATTGAGGATTGTAGTTGGAAATATAGTTAAAAACTGATCCAGTAGTCCAAATTTGATGATTTTAGTACCATTCGATTCGTCTTAGTGAAAGGAGTTGAATAGTACCAATTTCATTTCATTTGGATCACTGGACCAAAAGTTATTGGCCAAATACTATTGGTCATATCTTTTCTTATAAAGGAACTATATAACCAATAGTTTTTTGTGAATATCTTTCGATCTAGTAATCCAAATGATATAATTTTGGTGTTATTAGATTCGCCTTACTGAGATGAATCATATGATATCTAAATTATCCAAATCAGATTACTATGTCACAAGTTATTCAAGTTTTTGTAAAATTTTATATATAAACATATGGATTTTGAAAAAATTTTTTATATAGTTGAGAGGAGGGTCAAGCGCTACTATGAGGGGGTACATAATGTTATTTATGGATGCCCCCTAATAGATATAATATCCCAATTTTTGGTTTGTATAGGTTTGGAAAAGTGTATTTGTTTTAAATTTTTGATTGCAGTATTGTTATTTAAGTAGATATTTATATAAGTATTATTAGGAGTTGCAAGGAGAAAAGAGATAATTGGCTCAAGTTCAGTTTATATTGTATCGGAATATGAGATAATAGCTGTATTAAATTTAATAGAAGTATCATTTTTACAAATCCAACCTATACCAGATTTAATATCTGATAAGTATAGATTTTGTATTAAAGCATCAGTATAGAAATGAAGTTCTTGTAAGATAAAATTTTGAATAAGTAATAGAAGGTTAGTGAGTTGATATTTGTAGATAACATTATTGGTTAAATGGTATATATGTTATATTTTTTGAATATAAATTTGTACTACCTATAGATTGAGTAGAAGTTGTAGTATTAGTAAGGTTGAAAATATGGATTAGGGCAAGAATTTCTTTATAATCTATTTGAATATATGTTGGATTGCTAGATTTGTTAATTTGATTATAGAAAAGATTAAAGGAAGAGAAGGTATTTGGAAATAGAGAGATATTAGGTAGTAGTTGTATAAAACCTGAATCTGAAGGATTTATATTATATTGTAGTTTTTGATAATGAAGTTTGATTTAATAGAAAAAGATTATTATTAGATATAGTATATTTGTATAAGTAAGAAAGAATTAGAGGTTAATAAAAGAAAGAGAAGATATGTTGTATTAATAAAAGAGTTAATCAAGGATAAACAAAGATGGGACCAGGTAGTTATGATTGTATTATCTTGTATAAAATTAAGAATATTAAAAAAACTATAAAGGTTGACAACCTTTAGTAGGTTTATTAGTGTGCAAATAAATATTATTCTATGATAAAATATATTTATTATTTGCAGTTGTAATTTGTTCAAAAAATAGTAACTGGTTATTTCTCAAACTATTAATTATAGAGGTTTGTGGATTTGAAGGAAGTATATCATAGATTAGATATATATTAGAAAAGAAATTTGAATAATAAGAATTAAGTAAAAGATTTGATAAAGTAATATTATTTTTGGCTAATTGTGAAAGTTGAAAGATAAATATAAAATTTTTAGTTTTATGGCTATGAGTAATAAGTAAATTTTAAGTAAAGTTTGGAGACTATACTTTGGTAACCATGATTTAATATAGATAATAGTGATATTTTTAAGGGTTGGACTAGAGTTAAAAATATGTTCAATATTAGCAGAACTTGTTTTTTGAATTAGATTGTTAAGAGTTGGTAAATTGAATGTTATAGGATTAGTAAGAACTATGTTGTTAGTGTTTTTGGCAAGAGAAAGTATTTGTTTGATTTGAATAGTAAAGAGACAAGATAATTTGGTTTGGAGATTATTGTAAATAATGTATACTTGTAGGAGATATTCAATAGAGGGTTGAAGTATAAGATTAAAAAGTGATGAGATTTGTAAGAATATAAGTTTTTTGTATTTAATTAGACAAATAAAGTTTCAATTTTGTTAACAATTGAATCAAATATTGGTTTGGTTGAACTATTTCCATCAAAATATATACCTAAGTATCTAATAACATCATTAAAATTTCTAGGTAAAATGAGTTAATTATTGAATAAAAGAGTAGTTGTTTATGATTTGTAGGATTTAGATTGGATATGAAGTAAATCAGATTTTGAGAGATTGACTTCTATATTGTTAATTTTATATAGTTTTAAAGTGTCATTAAGAATGTTTTGCATAGTTTCAGAGCCATGTTGTATCATCCATATAGGCTAATAGTGGGATTAAAGTACTAGTAGTAGTAGTATTGGTAATTATATCAAGAGGGATTGTACTACAATTTTGAGTAGATAGTTTTGATATTTTTGATGAATAAAAGTAAGAATTGGATTATAATAAATTTTTTAAAGTAAAGGAGAGTAGGCCTCACCTTGTTCTATTCCAGATTGAATATTAATGGAAAAAGTAAGACCATGTGCAATAATAATCCTTGCTTGTCTTAATAAGTGTAGTTCAGTAATTAGATTGATATTTGAATTAGGAATACCAATTCTTTTACAAGTATCTTAAAGGCATGAGATATTGATTTTGTTAAAGGCTTTAAACATATCTTAGAAAAGAATTCAAGCTTCTTTATTGTATATTTTATAGTGTTCAATAGTATTATGAAGAATTTGTATAGGAATATGAGTAGAAGAATTTTTGAGGCAGCAAAATTTAAACCAGATAGGAGATTGTTTTTAAAGATAATTTGATCAAGTCGTTTACTGTATTACAAGTCACTCTCGTTATAGTGAACTCTCAATATAGTGAAGACTAATTAAAATCTCGATATAGTGAAGTTAAGCTCAAAGACAGTTTATATAAAATTCTCTCGATATAGTGAATTTACTAATAAAGCTCTCGATATAATGAATTTTTTAAAAATTTTTATTAATGGAACGGATCACTTCACTATAACAAGAGTGACTTGTACCGCGAAATAGCGCACATGGGCGCTATTTCAAAAATCGCATCCCCTAGAAATAGCATACTGGGTTTCAAAATAACGCCCATGCACGTCCTGAAATAGCACGCACCTTATATAGTATATTGTATAAATGAATGTATTTCTATAACTTTGTACCTTGGGAAAAATTTTGCGCCATCTCATCTCTCCTTTTGTTACAATACTGACCGTTTATCATCAAATTTTATAGCGAATATTTGACAGATAAGCCGGATAATATGAATATAGCAATACTTAATATATGCGCCAGGTAGAGTCAATTAAACGTAATGAGGTCATGAAGCATATAAATAAATAGATAGATAAATAAATAAATAAATATAAATACTGTACAGGTACTTGTTTATGTACATACATACATGAATAACAAATTAAAGATCTATAATTTAGGAAATTATTTGCTGCAAAACGATTTTTAAATAAATATTTATATACTACATAAAACTAGGTTAGTTTCGAAATAGCGCACATGCGCATACTCAAAATACTGTGCAAGTGATTGAAATACCATGCAGATATGCGCTATTTCGTGGTAATACAGTAGTAAAAATTTGGTAAAAATTTTTTTAAAGAGTTCAATAATAGAAATTGGATAAACTTGATTAAGAGTAAATATCCCAATTAGATTTTTTTGAAATAAGAAATATATTAGAGGATTTCCAATTTATAAGAACTTTTTGAAGTTGAAAGTATTTGTTAAAAAATTTTTTAAAAAGTTTTTGTACTTTATAACTAGCATATTTAATGTGTTTATAGCAGATTTCAGAGGTACCTGCTACTTTGTGATTTGGAAGATTGGTTAAAATATCTTGCCATTCTTGATCTGTAATATCTTAAAATAAGTTAAGATAGTGTTCTTCATATTCAGGATGTGCTTTGTAAAGGCAGTAGAATTTAAAAAAAGGTGAAATTGGTTAAAGAGGTTTTTTTTTAAAGTATTTAGTAAAGTGATTATAGATTGTATTAAGAGTTTCATTGTATTCTGTAAGGAGTGAATTTTCAATAAATAGTCTATCAATTTGTATATTATTGTATTTTTCAAGAATTTTTTTATAAAAATATTTTGGGGTTTCTAAAAAAGATTTGTTACGATTTTTAATTTTTTGTTGAATTTCTTTATAGGTAGTTTGTTACTGCTGAATATTAAGAGCAGTTTTGATTTGTTGAAATTCTTCTTTAATTTGTGATAAAGTAGATATTGGTAGTTGAGATAAGCAATTAGTATATTGTAAAATATATTTTTTGCAAAGTAAAAGAAAGTTGGAAGATGGAGTATAATATTTGAAATATTGAATTTTCAGTTTGTTTTAGTGAGGAATTTTTCTTAATTTCTTTAATAGTATTAATTTTGTGAAAGGGAATGTGTTTGGTAAAAGCTTTGATTAGAGTTTTTTGAAAGTTTATTTTAGAATTTGTTGAGCTAGTTTTGGTTAGCAATTTGATCTATTTGTGTATATAGTTTTTGCAAATTAAGTATGGTTTGATTTGCATAATTTTTTAGAATTTCTTTGGTACAGTTTTTTCAAAAAAAATTTTTCCTTTAATGTTGTTTGCATGGTTTTGGTTTGTTGATTATAACAGATAGTTCTAGTGTAATAGTATTATAATCTGATTCAAAGATACTGTTTGGAAGAATATCTGTATAATCTATATTTGTAATACTCAGATTAGTCTAAATCTGGTCTATTCTGCTCTGAATATTTGAGCATTGAAATGTGAAATTTTAAGAGTTAGAGAAAAAAAGATGTGGATATCTTTATATTAGTGACTAATAAAATATTTAATGAGTTGAGTTTTAGAAACTAAGGTTTTTTAGAAGAAGATCAGTCAATTCAAGAATTGGAAACACTATTAAAGTCTTTTATAATTATGTATCAATATTTAGAGTTTTAACATAAAGTAATAATTTGTTCTTGTATTTCTTTTCTAAGTTGTTTTTTCTTAGTAGTGAAAATATAAATTTGAAGTAACCTGATAGAAATATTTTTGAAATGCAGATCAAAGCCTATTATATGGCCATTAAAATTATGAGTATATGCAATATATTTGAAGATTTTGTTGTGAATAAAAAGTCCCACACTAGCTTGATGTAGGTTAAAAAAGGAGCTCCAGAAACTAGTATAGTTTTTAATTTTGTTATTTAGAAATTTTCCTTCTTTTTGAGTTAAATAAGTCTCTGAAAGACCAAAAATATTATATTGGTTTTGATTTAAAGTTTTTTCAATAAGGAGTTTTTTTGTAGGTTGTAAGAAACCATTTGAATTAAGTGAAGCTATCTTTATAGGAATAGAGATATATTAAGATTTAATTATTATAGTTTGATTTGGTGTTTGTGATATATTAGGGTTGTGTATAACTGTTTGAGTATTGGTTATAGGAGTTGTATTAGTGTTAAGATTTGAACTTTTGTGTAGTTGTAAATTAGATGATAAGAAAAAAAAAATTATTAGAGGAGCACCAGAAATTATCTGATTAGGGTTTCACTAAGTAGCTGACCCCCCTACCCCCATCTGATAATTTTTCTAAGCATTTGATTGGTTAAAATTTAATTATATATATATATATTAAAAATTGGATAACTTTTGATCTACTGGTCTGTTTTGGACGATTCAACTAACAAAATGTTCGTCTCAGTGAGACGATTCTAACAAGCCCAAAATTATCAAAATCCAATCACAAGACCCCAAGATCATTCAACTTTTGTGTAATTTTAATAGTAATTTTTAAAATTACTAAGTAAATTTATTTTTTATATTCAGACTTTTTAGTCAAGTCTGAGTCTGGTCTGG
>QKWP01000022.1:470231-517319 GCA_003550325.1 Gigaspora rosea | reverse complement strand
TTTTTTTTTTTTTTTTTTTTTTTTTTTTTTTTTTTTTTTTTTTTTTTTTTTTTTTTTTTTTTTTTTTTTTTTCTCATGTCCATGCAAAGTTAATTTTTTGTTTTGCGGAACAGATATATATCTTATCGAATTAACTTTAGGGTTAGGATCATCATTGGTTAAGGTTAGGTAAGTTTTAGGTATTTCAAATTTTTTTTTTTTTCATGTCTACGTAAAGTTAATTTTTTGGTTTGCGAAACAGATATATCTTATCAAATTAACTTTAGGGTTAGGGTCATCATCGGGTAAGGTTAGGTAAGTTTTAGGTAGTTATATAAAATCGAAGTTTTTCCTTTCTTTTTTTTTAATATATATCTTATCGAATTAACTTTAGGATTAGGGTCATCATAGGTTAAGGTTAGGTAAATTTTAGGTAGTTATATACAAGCAAAATCGAAGTTTTTCCTTTCTTGTTTTGCTTCGCCAAAGATCATCACTATCGGGGTGATGATTTTACTAACGGTTAAGTGCGTAAGAGAAAAAATTAAATAGCAAAAAGGAATAAATGGCACAATTTAAATTTAAAAAAAGTTTTTTTTTGAAAAATTGGGTCAGCAGGTTTGCAAAACGGAAAATTACTTTGCGTGGCCTAATTGACCAATAAAAATCGATCACGTGAATCACGTGCTCGATTGTTGATCAATCAAGCACGTAATTCATGTGATCAATTTTTACTGGTCAATCGCGGAGTCACCATGGCGACGGGTCGCCATGAACTAACGCTCTTATATAAAAGGTAAATATGTGCTTTTGTGAAAAGAAAGTCAATTTGAAGATGTAGTTTGATAGAAATTTTAATATATTAATTTGAATAGAACATAGTGTAATATTCTAGTATATATTGCAAAAAAAAGTCTACAGTTTGTAGGGAAAGTAGAGCTTGTAGTCTATAATAGTAAAAAAATTTATTATAACATGTTGCTGGGCTATAAATTTCAAGAGAGCTGAAAAATTGGAATCATTATAGTTTCTATTATTTAAAGAGTTTGTAGGGAATTCAATTTCTTCATTACTAAAATTTTTTACAAGTAGAGTTTTGTCATAAGTTTCTGATATTAGATAGTTGTTAAAGTTGGTATTAGTTAATAGCAAAGAGGTATTGAAGGAGTATTGTACTTTAGAATGAGATAAAGATATGATATCTGAAGTATTGCAGTTGTCTTCTATAGAAACACTTACTATTTTAAGCTCGTTTCTCACAGCTATGCAGGATACTATAGCCTGCCCTATATGTTGGGTCTGGCCATCATAATCTTGGTTCTTCATGTAAATAGACTTATCCACCTGTCTACTTATATCATTCTTTTCTAAAAATGGCCCATTATCAATAGAGGATATTATAATTCTAGAAGTGGCGGCTATATTCATATGTTTTACAAAAAACAAATTTAAAAAGGGTTTTAGGATAAGGTTTGGTTAATTTGAGAGTTAAGGATATTAGCATATGTTTGTTTAGAAGAGTTAAATTGTCTGATTGTTTGGAATCTAGTTCAGTATTAGTATTGGCTATTATATTAGGATTGAAGAAAAGAGTAGTATTTTGTATTTGAGGAGTTGCGAAGTTAATTTGAAATTTGTCTTTAATAATTTTTTTTGGCTTAGGAAGAGCATTTAATTTGTAGTATTGGAGAATTTGAGAATATGTAAATTTTTCTTGTTTCATAACAAAGAAGTATGTAATTGTATGAGCAAGATAGTAGGTATTAATAGGTAAAAAGATAAGTTTTTGAATTGCTTAATATTTTGTTTAAATGAATAATTTTATCATTTTTTTAGCAGCAGTAAGATATGCCTTAAAATCTCTATAAAAATAGTATGCCTTATGCTTATTTTTGGTTTCAGTATTGTTAAGTTTCATAAATTTTTCTTCAGTATTATTAGAAAGTTTGTAGAAAAAATTTGTAAATATAGTATTTTGAAATGTTGCTGTGTGCTTATTGTTTTTATCAAATATAGAAAAGTCAAGTATAGGTTTAGCCCATGTTTGATTATTGGATAGTTGGAAATTTGATAAAGGATTGTTTAAAAAAGAAATTTAAGATATTTTTGAAGTTATGTTCTGTATCTTGGGATAGAGTAGTACATGGTTCTTTGGTGCTATGAGTACATGTATGAATATAGAACAAGGCTGCTTTAGTGCAGAGTTGGAAGCATCCATAAAGTGAAAAAATTGACAAAATATCAAAGGTTTTAGGAAGTAGTCATTTACAAACAGTAGCTACTTGATAAAAAAATTTGTTGTTTGATATAATTATATGTTTTAGTTGATGCTGTTTATTAATTCTTTAAATTGTTGTTAGTATTGGTTATAAAATGATTCAAACCAAGAGTCAAAATCTAATATATAGGGTTTTAAAGAAGAAATACAAAAGGTTTCAAGAAATTGTTGTTTAGATATATTAAATAAAATATTAATATTGAATTTGTTGT
Organism: Gigaspora rosea; assembly: GCA_003550325.1. NCBI lineage: Eukaryota > Fungi > Glomeromycota > Glomeromycetes > Diversisporales > Gigasporaceae > Gigaspora > Gigaspora rosea. The sequence goes on along the minus strand of QKWP01000022.1, from coordinate 514,850 downwards.
CATAAAGGGGCATCAAAGCTGTCTTCACTAATAAAGAAGTTAGTTTTAAGACTAAGTGAATAGATATGTATATTTTTAATAAATTTGCTTCTAATAGTTTGATAATTATTTTGAAGAAAAAGATATAGTCTAGCTAGATTTAAAGCAATAGTATTGCAGTTATTATTTGTATAGGGTGGAATAGACTGATAAAGAGTAAAAATTTTAGGGTAGTTAAATTTGGTAAAGAGTATTGTTGTAAATTGAAGCAATATATTTTTAAAAATAGAGAAAAAAATTTCAAAAGATATAGTAATTGATCTGTCAATTAAGGGTTATGTTGATAGATTAGATTAGAAAGAAATTTGGGTTGTTGGCTAGCCATTTGTTTAAGTAAATAGTTAAAGGTATATTTAGAAGCACATTGTACATTAGTTGCTTGTTTACTAATTTGACCAGGCTTAAAGTTAATAAGAAAAGGTTTAATAAAATCAAAAATTTGTTGGAAAAGTAATATATTAAGTCTGGTATATGGCTCTATATTAGATATAACAGGGTAGTGTTAAAACCAATCTAAACTTAATGAATTATTTTTAGATGTTTGTTGATATTCTTGTTGAATAGATTGTGTTTGTTGTTCTTGTTGTTCTTGTTGAGAAGATTGTGTTTGTTGTTGTTATTTAGGTTAAGTACTAGTCCGCGAGTGAGCGATAGTAATTTTATAGTAAAATTTAGTGAAAATTTAATATAAATTTTTATATTAAAAATAATTTATATATCGCACGTGCGATGTTGTTGCACCTGCTGCAGATCATAAAATCAGGTGTAACGTAAAATCAAAACAATTAAAATAACCCGTTTTTTCATTGGATAGGGTTAGGGTGAGATATAGATTGTGTGTATGGGCGAGAGATGAGTTTTATAGTAAAATTTTGCAAGGAATTTTTTTTGTTAGAATCCTAAGAGTAGTTTCATATATTCAATTTTAAGTTATAGACGATTTTTGACAAAACGAATGTTTGTTTTGAATTTTTTGATCATGTAACGTTACACCTGATCTTGAAATTTGATTGGGAGAGCGACATATAAGGCGCATCGTACATGGCAATGAATAAATTTACTCTTTATATTAATATGTAATCTGCAGCTACTACAAAGTAAAGTTAATTTTTTACTAAGTTAACGATACATGTCCACTAATTGAAAGTTGTAGAGCTCGTCGAGACGCATCTAATGGTGGTTAGATCATCCAAATCGGCCCAGTGGATGGCGAGATATCGTTGAAAAACGATTGGCTATTTATATAAAATTTTATATAAACAAATATTGTTTATAGAAATTTTATATAGTCAGCCAATTGTTTTTCGATGATATCTTGCCATCCACTGGGTCGATTTGAATGATCTAACTACCGTTAGATGTGTCTCGACGAGCTCTACAACTTTCAATTAGTGGACATGTATCGTTAACTTAGTAAAAAATTAACTTTACTTTGTAGCAGCTGCAGATTACATATTAATATAAAATTTTATATTAAATTTTCACCAAATTTTATTATGATGCTACTATGATGCTACTGTCGATCTCTCACAGACTAGTACTTAAATGAGTTGTACTTTTTGTTGAAGGGGTTGTTGTGGGTATACTTGTTGTATTTGTTCTTGTGGTTGTTGTTAAGTAGTAGTTGTTGTTGGAGCAAGAAAAGGAGAAGAATCAATTTCCATCATAGAAGAAGTTGCAAAAAAGTTGGTAGAAGTTAATAGTTGAAGTATAGTAGTAACTGGATTAGATTGTTGAAATTAAGTTAAAAGTTTGAGACATTGTTTGTGATAAATTTAATCTGTATGAAAAATGGTATCTTGATAAAGATAGTATTTGTTATTTTGTTTCTTTTGGCAATAAACTTGGAGATTGTATTTGTAGCATTTATGAGTATGAATATCAGAAGAAGAGAAAGAAAAAGTATTTGCAGTAGGAGAAGGAGAAATAAATTCAGTGATTTTAAGAGTTTGGCTAAAAAGCTTTTTTGTTTAAAAATTAGAACAAGATCAGGATTTAGAATATAGGTATTGTTTTCTGTAAAGATTAATTTGGTATAAAATTTGTTACAAAGGTATCTAATAGTAGCAGTCATAATAGAAGCTTGAAAGAAGTGAGTTGAATTTGATTTGATTTCAAGTTTTTAGTAAAATATGTAGTTGGTTTGAGATTGAATGGAGTTGGTCTAGTTGTATTTGGGCTACTTTCATAAATGAATACCCCAAAATCATTAGGACATAAAGAAAGTATCAAGATCAATTGTATTAGGTCTTTATTAATAGTAGTCGGCATATTGAATAATAATATGATTAACAAGAGCTTTTCAGATTGGTGACTTTTGGTTTGTATAATGTTGTATAGTTGGTGTAATTATATTGTAGCTAGTGATGCTACCAAAATTGATTTTTGAAAAGGCCTATTTCGTTTTCATTAGAAAAAATTAAAATTTTTTATAAGGAAGAGCAAATAAAATTTATATAGATATGTTCCTTATAATTTTGTCTATTTAAAAAAAGTATCAAATAATTTCGTCTTTCAAATAAAATAGGTCAAAGTATAATTGTAGCTTGGCTAGTATAGCTTATAGCTAGTATAGTATATAGCTTGTGTAGCTTGTAATTCAAAAGGTAATATGTGTAACTATAATATAAATATAGTAGTAGCAAATTTATACAAACTTTGTGTAAATTAAAAAGAAGTACAAATTTGTAATTGTTTGTTTTGTGTAAAATTAATTAATTCAAATATAAATTATTGTACAAATTAAACAATTTGTAAAAGAACTTCTAAAATTTAACAATTAAAAACATGGATAGACCTTAGAATTTGTTGGGTTAAGGCAAAAAGAACAAAATTTAAAAAATTAAAAAAATTAAAGAAGTTTAAAGTATTTTAATTGTAAAATACTCAGTTTTTATCTATTTTTGATATATTATAAGTTGAAATGAAGCTAGCAAAGAGCTGAACAACTTTGTTTTAAGGAGCAAGACAAGTTTTCTTAGCCCAAATCGCAAAATTGAATAGAATATTTATTTAATTAAAATTTAATATATTTTAGTTAAAATATTATGACTATATATAATTTTGTATTTAGAACAAGTTTATTTAATTGTCAAAAGCCTGTTTATATAATAAATTTAAAAGAAAATAAATTTTTTGTCTAAGAAATTTTGGTACAAGTGATTATCAAGAAGAGTTAATGATTTGCATCCTATAAGGGGGCTTCAGAAATCAGCTGATTTTAGGGAGAGTGGGTGAGTCAGCTGAAGTATCAAGTATAATTCCAGCCAAAATTTTATAATTCTGGCCAAAATTACAAAATTATTTTGACCAAAATTATAATTATTAACAATATTTAATAATTAATAACTTTTAATTTACTGGTTCAAATTTAATGATTTAACTACAAAATAATCTTCACAATGAGAGAATTCTAGCAAGCCAAAATCATTAAAATCTAATTACTGGATCCTAAGATCAGAATAAATATATGTTACTATAAAAGTTTTATAATTTATTAAAAAATTATAAACTATTTTATAGTAATACAAATTTATTCTGATCTCTAGATCCTGTGATTGGATTTTAATAATTTTGGACTTGCTGGAATTTTCTCATTGAGCTAATCATTTTGGTAGTTAAATCATTGAAATTGGTCCAGTAAATCAAAAGTTATTAATAATTAAAAATTTAATTTCCAATTGTTAATAACTTTTAATCTACTGGGCCAATTTTGATAATTTAACTACCAAAATGATTAGCTAAATGAGAGGATTCTAGAAGCCTAAAATCATAAAAATCCAAATACAGGATCCAGAGATCAGAATAAATTTGTATTACTATAAATAGTTTATAATTCTTTAATAAATTATTAGTAACACAAATCTATTCCGTTCTTAGGATCCAGTGATTAGATTTTAATGTTTTTGGGTTCGCTAGAATCCTCTCATTGAGGCGATCATTTTGGTAGTTGAATTATCGAAATTGGTCCAGTATATCAAAGTTATTAACAATTGAAAATTAATTTTCAATTGTTATAACTTTTGATCTACTGGGCCAATTTCGATGATTTAACTACTATACCAAAATGATCAGCTCAATGAGAGGATTTTAGCAAACCCAAAATCATAAAAATCCAATCACAGGAGCCAGAGATCAGAATAAATTTGTATTACTATAAATGGTTTATAATTTTTAATGAGTTTTACTAAAATGCACCTATGGTACTTTATACTATATTACACAAACGATTAGAATAGCCAATCAAAATTTAAGATCAGGTGTAACAAAAAATTTCGATTTTTTGTTTATTTTTTTAAAAAAACATTCATACAAGTCACTCTCGTTATAGTGAACTCTCGATATAGTGAAGATTGGCTATAGTGAAGAATTTTTTTAGAACAGAATTATTATTACTATATTAAAAGGCTCTCGATATAGTGAATCTCTCAATATAGTGAAGAAATTTTACAGCCCGAGGACTTCACTATAACGAGAGTGACTTGTATCTCAAAATTTTGCTTATGAAACCACCTTTGGGGCTCTAATAAAAAAAATTACTTGCTAAATTTTGTATATACTAATGCTCTGATAAAATCTCAGGCCTTACCCTAACTCTATAGTAATTAAAATTAAATTTATTTTTTGTTTTGTAAAAATTAATTTTTGTTTTTGTTACATGGATTTGCAAATCTAATTTACTTATGGTAGTAAAATACCATAAGTGCGTTTTATAATAATTGTTTTTAATAAATTATAAAATTTCTATAGTAACACAAATCTATTCCGATTTTAGGATCTAGTGATTAGATTTTAATGGTTTGGGACTTGCTAGAATTCTCTCATTGAGAGGATTATTTTGGTAGTTAAATCATCAAAATTGGCCCAGTAGATCAAAAGTTATTTACTATTTAATATTATATCTAACTTTTTAATAACCGTAAAATTTGATTGGCTGATTGGGGTATCAGGTGAGGGTGGGTGGGATAGGGGTGAGGTGGGCTCATAGTAAAAAAAATCAGCTGATTTCTGGAAGCTCCCTAATGTGTATTGTTATTTGCATAAACAATCATAATAGATCACAGCTTGTTGCAATAGCTTTAATTGTGGATAAGCAAAAAATAACATTTGAGTAGATCTTGCAAGGATTACTTAATGCAACAGGTTGTTGGTTTATTAGTTTTATATAGTATATTCATTGTAGTTTATACTACTATCTATTAATTCTTTATTTTTTTTTATAAGAGAGTTGAAACCCAAAGTTGTTTATATGAATGCAGATTTGGCAATTACTAAAGCAATTGAAAATATATAGAGCAGCACAAAGCACCATTTCTGTTTGTTTCGTAGAGAAAAATTTAAAAATTTCTTTTCAAGTTTTTGTCAAGCACAAAATAGTATTACTGAAACTATTTTTGAGAGAAAATGACAACGGGACTTTAAGTTATTTCCTGAAGCATAGTCTTATTTAAAGCATCAGCTTTATCCTTACCATGAGGAGTGGGTTCTTGCCTTTACATATCACTCTTTTAACTGTGGTGTACAATCAACCAAAAGGGTTGAAGTATATAATACAATTCTAAAAAAATCATTAAATAGAATAACCTCATTAATGGATATAGTAGTGGCATTTGGTGAGAGAGTTACAATTTTTAAGATTCAATGAGATCAATAGAAAGTTACCTCATGTTATGCACGCATTATAGAGATTATTATTTTATAGTGATAGATAAAGCTTGCTCAAATTCTTATACTGGTAGTACAAAAATTGCAACGAATCAAATAGATCAATGTCCTCATCATTGAGCTTGTCATGCAAATTTGGAATTAGAGTTACAACAACAAGCTCATGTTGAAAATATTGATAATCCCAGTATACTAAAAATAGTCATGAGCTTGATTGTTGTTTTGTTTTTGGGTCACCTTCTAATCTTTACTGAAACTATAAAAAAATTAAAAATATTATGATTATATATCTATTATGTTTTTATTATATTTTAAAAAACATAATAATTACTAGTTATAAGTTAATAATAATAATATAAATAATATATATTAAAACTGTTTTAGTAATATTAATAAAAACATTTTTAAAACATTATTAAACTAAATAAATTTCATATTTATAGTATAATATAAATATTTATATTATATAAATATATTATATTATAATATATTTTATAATATTAAATATAATATAAATAAAACAAATCAATAATATAATGATTTAGACAAATGTGTTTACCCCAAAATCTTGCAAAAAAGATTTTTTGTTAAAATACGAAGGATGGTTTCATAAGCAAAATTACGAGATATAAGCATTTTTTAAAAATAATTTTGGTTTAAAAAATATTTTTAAAAAACTTATTTTAATATATTTTTAAAATATAATAATAATGTTTTTATAATATTTTTAATAATATTAAAATAATGTTTTAAAAATATTTTAAAAAAATTATTTAAATTTTTTTTTAAAATATAATAATAATATTTTTACAATATTTTTAATAATGTATTAAAAACATTTTTAAAAGTTTATTTTAAGTTATTTTTAAATAATAATAATAATGTTTTTATAATAATTTTGATAATATTAAAATAATGTTTTAAAAACATTTTTAAAAAGCTTATTTTAAACTATTTTTAAAATATAATAATAATGTTTTTATGATATTTTTAATATATTAAAATAATGTTTTAAAACCATTTTTAAAACTTTATTTAAAGTTATTTTTAAATATAATAAGAATGTTTTTATAATAATTTTGATAATATTAAAATAATGCTTTAAAAACATTTTTAAAAAATTTATTTTAAAGTATTTTTAAAATATAGCAATAATGTTTTTATAATATTTTTAATAATATTAAAATAATATTTTAAAATATTTTTAAACAATTTATTTTAACCTATTTTTAAAATATAATAATAATGTTTTTATAATAATTTTATAATATTTTTGAAACAGATTTAAATTTTTATTTTATTTTTAAAATTTTTATTATATTATTAATATATTATAAAAACATTATTAAAATATTTTTTTATATAAAAGCATATTTATTATATTTTCAAAATATTTTTATTTTATTATAAAAACATATATACTTTTTTTTAAGTTTCAGTAAAGATGGGTTAAATTATGTTAGTTTAAATTAGAAATTTGGTAAAATTAGCAAATAAGTTTGTTCATTTGGTTGATTTCTAATTTGTAGTTTAACCCATTAGAAGTATTAGTTGAGTTATCTAACATTTTTATTTATTTAGAATGAATTTAAAAGTATATTTAGCAAAAATTTATATGATAAAATGCTAATTGAGTTAATAGAGCTTGTTAATGGCATTAGTGATATCAGGAAATTTTGGATAGTATCATGCATTGATCAATAAAAGTGCTATTTTATTGTTTTCTTTGGTAATGCAGGTTATTTATGCACATGTTTAACACTTGTGAATCATAGCATTATTTGTTGTCACTTTTTTGCTGTTTTATTAGAAAGTGAAATAGCACAATTTTATATTGGGATTCTGGCAAAACATTGGTATAGTAATTGAGTCATACAAAAAAATGATGATTGTAGTAATGAACATGCAATTTCAGTTCGAAGTGGCAGAAAATTTGGTGCATTTGAACATAAAGTTGATATTGATTTTTCATCTATCAATTTAATATAAGACAAGTGTGTTTTTATACCCAAAATACAATATCATATAAAAAGGTATGCTCTTTATGGAAAGGGTTTGGCAAAACTTTGAATCTAGCAATTCAAACTAGTTGTACTGAAAAGTTTTACGATATATATTTGCAATTCATTAATGAGATGGAAAAGCAACTAGCAGATCAGAAAGGATGTAGTTTGCAATCGGATAATAAGTTTAATTATGAAACAATTAACAATCTATTGAAATTACAAACAAAGAGATGGAAGTATTAAAAATGTATAGCAGCATTCAATGATGGAGCAAGGAAAAAAGTATCAATTAAATCAACTAATATGCAGCAAAATAAGAATTTATTCACAAAATTAGCATTTGGTTCATAATGTAGATCAAATACAGTACACCTACAAACAATATTTTAATTATTCAAATCTAGGTGAGTCCTAGTAGGTTTAGGTCGCAGATAAACTAGTCTGAGCTTCTATTTTTGCATGTAATTTATATATATTTGTCCTTGTACAATTTAAGTTTTTATATACTATATGTAATTACTTATATAAATTACCCAATAAAGATAAAGCAAGGCCTCACCTTAAAAAAAAAAATAAATAAATAAGAATTTAGATTTAGCAATGACTGCTAGTTCTAGCAATAGTAATAAATTAATTAATATTAGTAATGCTAAAGAACAACAAGAACAAATGATATATGAACATATTCAAAATGTTCAAGGACAAGATCAAGGTAAATACATATACAGTACTTATCAATTTTATTATTAAATAAATATATTCTAATTAATAATAATTAGAAACAAGCTTTAATATGTTAACTAATCATATATATTCAAAAACTCTTTCTGCTGATCCTCACGGCCACACCTGAACAAGAAGAGAATTTTAAAAACTCAAAACAACTCTACTAGCAATCAAGTCAAGCCAGCTTAATAAAAAAGTCAAAGAACAAAAATTCAGCTAAAGTCTATTAGAACAAAAATTCTTTTACGCAAAAAATTACAGGTGTAGGCAAGGAAAAAATACTTTTTACAAAAAATTCGACAAATTTTCAAAATTTGTGGGGCATTGGTAATACCCTGTAGTGCAGATCAGTTACAAACAAACGCGTTCAGAAGTAAACAGAAAAGTAAACAAACAACAATAAACAACAAACAATCTAAAAGGTCAGACACGTGTCAAATTAGGAAGCTATTTTTAGAATATCAAATATCGGCGTAGATAATCAATGATTAACCTCTACGTAGTACCAGACTGGAAAGTCAATTTTCTCAAAAAAGGTTGCCAAGCCATTAGATCAGGTGCCAGGAGTTGTATAAACTTACTTAAAAGGGAATGTAAAAAAGTACAAATAATTGACCAGGAAATCTTGGTTGCAATCCAAACAATCACTACAGAGGAAGCTTATATTATAAGGCAGTTGATTGAAAACTATCCAAAAATTATGGAACACCAACTTAAGCTGATTAAAGAAGATAAAATACAAACGGACGAACAGAGAAGAAAGGCTCTTTTACTGGAAGCTGAAAGTGGTTTTATTGATTATGGAATTGAGGAAATGGAAGGACAAAGGAAAGTTCAGACTGAACAAATGTCGATTGACATAGAATTACACAAAGAAAATGTCTCCAAAGTCTCGTTGGACTTAGACTCAAATAATGGTCAAGACAAAGATAAGGAAGTGGACCCACTTCAAGAAGCAAACATGGATTATATAAGCAAGAACCAAGATATATCTACCCTTTCAGAAACACACAAAAGAAGGAAGAAAAAAGATAGTAAATCTTCAATGGAACTGGATATAAATTCAAACCAAGACAAAACAGAATCAGAGGAGAGTTTAAATCAAAGAACTGAAAATATAACAAGCATAGAAAAGGATTTGTTTAAGCTAAATCCTTCTCCCAACAGGACAAGAGAAAGAGTTAGGAAAAACCTTACTTTATGGGATATACCAAATGGGACTCTCGCATGGCAAATTAGAAAAAACCTCAGTTACTATGGTAGGGTAACAGTCAAAGGATTTATGGCAAACAGAAAGTCGAAGGCGGCGTACGTAGAAGTCGAGTTTAAAAATGAAAAAAGAAGGGCTGAACTAGAAAACGCATGGGCTGTACATTTTGAATTGGGAAAAATGGTTCGAATTACCCAAGGTCAATACGATACAGAGACACTTGTGGAAAGAAGTAAACACAAACTTATTGTGAAGAATGTTCCTAAAGTGGCAATTGAAACCATACTACTCAGACAGCTCAGATGCATTAACGCGAAGGCTGTTTACATCTCGACTAATAGAAATGGAAACCAAAGGGGAACTGCATCAATCTATTTTACAAACGAGCAAGACTGTAGCTCAGCTCTAGAAAAAACGGTATATTACTATTATACCAAACTAGATTGGGTTTCTAGAAGTAACCTCGAGCCTAGAATTAAACAAGATATTGGGAAAGAAAGAATCCTAACAGGACCAAACACTATAATTATCAACAGAGAACGTAGATTTGGTAAATCGAAAGAGAATGTTCAGGTGAACGAAGAAAAATTGATTAAAAACCACAGAGAACACGTGGGAAAAAGAATGAGGGAAACAGGAAACAAAAAAAACCTCAGACTCACATCCACCTCACAAGAACAACTACAGGTTAACACAATACTACATGAGATACTCAATAGATTGGAACTAATTGAAAATAGACAAATTGGGCACATTAACTATGGTGGAAACGATCTGATAGGTGGGCACATAGCCCACCCTCGCTCCTAAAGGCGCCACAGTTGCACTAAGGAAACATGGCAAGATTTGTGCCTTGCCAAACATAGGAAAAAACAATGCACAAAACCAACAAACAATCAACACAATACAATTCAATATAGACTCAGAAAGAAGTGGTTTAGATAATCTCAATATAAGCTGTCATAATATTAATGGGCTCAAATACAATAGTTCAAAGGTAGAACGATTAATCGAATAGGGAGTAGAAGAAAAAGTGGATTTAATAGGTTTAGCAGAAACTAATATAATGAGTAAAGAGAGCAAATTTATACTAAAAGACGATAGTCGATATGTCTCCTTCTGGGCAAATGCTTGTAAAGATAAGAAGAAAGGCTCGGGAATTGGCTTGTTGGTCTCAAAACTATGGGAACCCCACCTGGGGAAAGTTAAAAGAGGAAATGAGTATTTTTTAGAAGCAATCTTCTTCTTCAAACAATTTACTCTAGTGATAATAATGCTTTATATCCCTCCGAACGACAAGGTTTTTTCAAAAAAGGTGCAACAACTGGTAGTTAAAAGAATATTAGAGGGAAAGCAAAATGAACACTTTGTGATAATGGGTGACTTTAATCACATTATCGACCCAAAGCTAGATCGTCTTAATAAAAATTCAAACACAAAACAGAAGCACCCCCACTACATACCTGGTTAATAAATCAAGACTTTGTGGACATATACAGGAAAGTGAATCCAGATTCGAAAGAAGTTACATGGTCTAATCAGGAAAACAGTACAAGAATTGATCAAGTTTGGATCTCAAACAACCTGCTCGCAGGTTTAATGAAGGCTCAAATTTTGGATATGTCAGTAATTACTGGTAGTGAACACAAGGTATCAACAGTAGGGATCAGAATTGAATATTTAAAAGCTGCACGAAGTATAGCCAAAACTAAAAGAAAAGGTTATTAAAGGACAATTTATCTATACGATAAGGCTAGTGAAGAAGACTGGGATAGTTATGCCAGTGATCTTGATACATATCTAACAAAAAGGAACTCAATAGATTCATTAGAAAGAATTGATTCAAAGGAAACGATCGATCAAAACTTGCTAGATCGTATATGGGATAGTTTTATGAACGGAATTCTCTGTGCCGCAAATAAAAATATACCCAAAAAGAGAATCCTAAATTCACTTAATAATAGAAAGAAGGAAACAAAGAAGAAAAAGTCTCTCCTATATCGAAGTGTAGTCGAAATTAGTAAGATCATCAGAGAGATTAGCAAGTTTAGAGCAAAAAGGGAACAGGAAAAGTTCACAAAATGGAACAAACAATTTCTTCGATAAGCACGGCATTAAATATTAAAATGGATCATTGGGAAGGACAGGATTTATTTGATTGGCAAGAGGATCTTAGAGGTTGGTGGAGGATACTGAACCAGAAATTAGCAGCGGAACGCTACAAGGAAAACCTTACACAAATTGAACACTACACAAACGAAAGATGTGAAATGATACATGGTAGACAAGTCAAAATGCTCAAAAGTCTTCTAGAAAAACTATTTAATAAAATTCAACTAAACAGAGTTATAGTGCAAGAAAATGGAACTTGGGAGCTATTGAACAGTCCACAAGAAGTATTGGACAAAACCAAAAAGCATTTTCAGAGACAGTTCAACGGCACGAGCACACCAATAGAAAACTCTGCTACGTGGCAAGAATGGGCAAAATATTTTGAACCAAAAGACAAAATAAAGATAGAATGGTATAAAAGCCTAGGTAAAGAGATCTCAGAGGAGGAATGGTACGAGACGCTCTCAGAAGTGAAGAAAAATACTGCTCCAGGTATATCTGGTATAGATTATACCCTTATTAAAAAAGATACACAAGTGCTTTTCAGAAAGTTTGCGAAAATATATATAAGGAGTGGTCAAGTTCCAGAAAAGTGGAAAAATAGCACAATTGTATCCAATCCCCAAGGAAGCGAACTGGGAGTACAGTCTTTATAATGTGAGACCTATAGCACTACTGGAAACATATCGTAAATGCGTAACTCGTATCCTCACGAAAAGACTTTTGAGAATTATAGTTGAACACAATATTCTTCAAGGATACAATTTTGCAGGACTCCCAGGTAACTCCACAGAGGACCCAGTGCATGCTATTAACACAATAATGGAGGATGCTAAAGAGAAAAGAAAGGAGCTATGGTTGCTTATGCAAGATATGTCAAAGGCTTTTGACTCTGTGCCCTTACATATGCTGAACCTGGCTCTAAAAAGAATTAAGCTTCCAGATAATATATCTTTCTTCATCTTAAACTTATTTCAAGAAAGGAAGATTAAGGTTATAACAGCACACGGGTTAACTGAAGAAATACAGGCAGACAGAGTAATCGATCAAGGAGAAGTCATCTCACCCTTGTTGTGGAGGTTGTTCTACGATCCACTACTATGCCAGGTGCAAGAAAATAAGTTATTAGGATATAGGTTGCAGTCTAAAAGCTAAACAAACCTTGCCTTTAAACACAATGTAACTTCAACAGCTAGGATTGCATTAGTCGCATACACTGACAACACAACCTAGATAGCGGAATCAAAGAAACAACTTAGTGAAATAACTCGTGTAGCTGAGCAGTTTTATTCACTTAACCAAATCAAGGTCAATGGTAATAAATCTAAACTGCTAGAATTAATAGCTGCTTCCCTGATCAAGAGATTGTTCTTAGTGGGCAAAGAGTAGCACTGGAAAAAAGAAGGTCCTTAATTAGAGTATTGGGAGTTTGGATTAGTAAGGGTATGCAAGAATCACTCATTCGACAAAAAGCATCTTATATTGTGAAACAAGTAATAGGCACTCTGTACAGAAAGAAAATGACTGTTAGTCAACTAACCTACATTAACAATATGGTCATAATTCCAAAATTATGTTACATACTACAAATATCTAAACTTTCAAAACATGCATTAGAAAAAATCCACCAGCCATATATCAAACTTTGTGAACAAAAAATTGGGCTAGCTGGTACAGCAAATAACCAGATTATTACGCACAACAATTTAGTAAACATTAAGCCTCTCTGGTTAGAACTTTTAATAAAATAGTTGACTAGTGTTCAGAAAAGACTTGGAAGTCACAGTATCATAGAAGAAATTACAAGAATTCGAATTGATCAGGGTATTGCATGTGCCGGCTACCTTGACTGGACACACATCGCAGGTTCGCCAGTTTGGCTCGCTAAAATTTGGCGAAATAATCTGGTATGTTTGACACTTTTCAAGGCAAAAAGTATGGATTGCGAAATCAATCTTTATAGAGAGGAGCAACTAGAATGAAGGCCAGGTTTACTGGGTATGGAAGTTAATAAAATTTTGCCAGAAAAGGTTTTCACAAAGGCCTACTATCACCTCTTCAAACTGGGAATAGTATATATAGAACAACTATTAGAAGAGGATGGAAAAACCCTTCTAACATGGCTGCAAATCAAGTTACTCCGAGCAGGAAGCAAGAAGGGTAGAAAAGCTGGCTGGTTCAAATTCTTGGAAGAAAACTTAATTATAGATCCAAGCATGCGCCAAATCGATACAAGTTTTCAAACAAAGACACTGAATAACTTCGCTTCTAGACTGGTCCTTAATAAGCTACAAGAAGATAATAGACACAAAGAGGGAATCTATTTTAAAACAAAAAACTCATCGACTGAGCTAGGCAAGGTTCTAAAAAAAGGTGGCAATAGAATCCATGTGGAGCACTGGATTTCAGCAAAGGCTCAAAACCCTCCAACAAGGACGGCCAGTAAGTGTAGGGGTTGTGCACTAAATACGCTTAAAGCTAGCCCAAATTGTGTTAGCCGAATTTTCAAATACAATATAATTGGAGTTTTTCCCTCATTAGAAAAGTTGGTTGAAGCAGGGCACCTGCTAATATCACCAGAAATGTTTGAAAGATCGGGTATAAAGTTTAATGAAACAGAAGGTATGGAATCGATTCTACAAGAATTGGAAACTATAGAGGAATTAGAAGTAGAAATAGTTAAAAATAGAACAAAAAATTTAGACGTAGCCTCAGATTTGATAGATAGTTTGTTAAGGATTTGGAATAGGAGGGAAAAAACTTGGTTTTTTTATACGGATGGTTCTTTGGTAATAAGAGAGGAGTCAAACCCAAATACGGCACAAATGGGATTTAGTTGGGTATTAGTAGATCTAGAAAGAAATATAGCATTAGATGAATACTATGGAAAAACAAGTCTATGGCCGTCTTCAACCAAACCAGAACTTCTAGCAATTTGGTCAGCACTTCTGCTCTGCCCGAAGGGAAGTGTAGTTACAATTTGTACTGATAGTCTAGCCGCGATTAACAGCATTGAAAAGGATTAGAAACAGGTATCCAATAGCGGTTGGTACAAGAAAAAGAACTATATGATAGTCTCACAAATTGTCGAACTATGTATGATTAAACAACTCGAGCTTATTTTGCAAAAGGTTAAAGGCCATAGTGATGACGTTTGCAATGATAGAGCGGATCATCTAGCAAAAACAGCAATCAGAGATTCTGCTACAAGCTCGGTGTCTATAGAAAACAGATCCTTGATACGTGGGGCATTATATTGGAAAGGGATCCTGGTTGAAATGCCCACTTGCGAATTTCTTAGTATACTACACAATATGAACTTGAATTTTACATGGAGTGAAACCAAAGCCTTTGAAGCGGTTAAAGTGGAGGATGAAGAAGATAACTTTTGCTGGAAAATTTTCTGGAATAGGTATAAAACCCAGCTCAGAACCAGGTGTAATTCTATTTCCAAAAGCAAAAAGGTATCAACACAAATTAAATTTCTGATGAATTTGGCTCCAACTCTTGAAGTACTACACAAGAGAAAACCAAATATCTACGACTCGCCAAACTGTATCTTTTGCCAGAAAAGCGAAATTGAAACACTGAGCCATATCACGAAATGTACCGGCTTCGAGTTAAAATGGAAAAGAATCAAAGCACTCACAGGAGAAAATGCTTGGAACACGCTTACTCCAGAAGCTAAAAGCAGGATTAACCCATCTGCAATCTCTAGGATAATATTTGGAAAGGACGTTAATAGTAGAGCTGGTATTAGGTTAAACATGGCCAAAGGTCTGATAAGCCAAAAGGTAGTAAACAAGCTCAACGAATTCTTTCCAAGTTACAGAAACACCAAGGTTGCTATAATGGCTGTCCTCCAGGGGTACTGGAATCATTTTTATGAAGACATCTGGAAAGAAAGGTGTGATCAAATAATCAGCTGGGAAAAAAGACTAGGGATAACAAAACAGTCAAAACGATCAGAATCATGCAGGTTTACTAATGGTGAAGCCGGCCCGTCAGTACAGAGGAACATTAATAAAGGAGTAGGAGTAGGATCAAGTAAACATAAGAAACAAGGAACTCCTAATTCGATAGTGAGACAGAAAGAAGGGAAAAGAGACATTACATTGTTAGAAATAAACCATGCAACATTAGTTGCAATGGAAAACTTTATTAAAACTGGTAGAAAACCCTACTGGTATGGTTCTTAACGGTATTTTGACGTTGAGACCCAACTTCCAAAAGTTGGTGCGACAGGTTGTATTTGGGCACTCCTTAAAGCAGCCGAATAAGGTTAGGCTTATATATTAGGTGGATAGATTAGATAGTTTATTTTTCTTCTTAGATATAAATTATGTAATTAACCTAGCTAAGCTCTAGTGAGACCGTCAAAGAATAAAAACAAAAAAAAAAAATATGTTAACTAATGATAATGAGAATATAGTACAACCAACTACTCAAGGTACTATATTGTAGTTTAACTATTTTTTTAAACACTTCTATTAATATATAACAATGCATCTTTAGACAAAAAAAAATGCACTTATATATGTAGAAATTGTAGTAAAGATGGTCACTATAGATCTCATTGTTCTAATCAGTAATGGTATGATGTAATATTTGTATGTATTAGCATTTGCATATTTTAGCTTTGTTGTACTGGTATTTGTATATTACTAGCATTATATATGTATCAGCATTTATGTGTATTAGCGATCGCAGTTCATTATATACTTTATAAAACTATTATTTGTTCAACTAGGGCTCTGCAAGTGTTGAAGAGTATTATTAAAGCATAGTGTATTACTATGCTATAATAGTTTTAATTAACTCTCACAAAGTTAAATGATTGTATATTTATTGTCTAGGTTAATTGGTGTAAGTGAATGGAACATAAGCGATAACAAAGTGTATAGCTATGAAAATCCTGTTATTTATCTTGTATATTAATTAGAATTTGTATCAAATCAAAAAAATTCAATTCTGAATTTTATTAGAGTAAATATTAAAGATATTATAATTATTTTTGGTCTGACTTGATTTTTTAATTTGACATACAATGTTTATTTGTATTGTTTGCATCTTGTAAAAAAAATTGAATAAAATGACATAATACTATAAAAAAAAGTAATAAGTTATTGCAATAGAATTTTAATATTGTAATTGCTTATATTTTTTTTGTAAGAGTAGTTTATAGATGAATGATCCTCTTATTTGTTAGATTTTTGGCGTAGATAATCAATAATTACCTTTAAATATAAACAATATATTTATTAATGTATTAAGTGAAAATTAAGCTGTGTACCGTATATGTCCGAAAATAAGCTACTACCTAAAATAAGAGGGCTTCCAGAAATTACGTGATTTTTTGGTAGGTAGGTGGGGTCCCAAAAATATCAGGTTATAATTATAATTGTAGTCATATTTTTATAATTCTGGCCAAAAGTATAAAATTATAAAATTATTAATAACTATTGATCTACTGGACCAATTTAGATAATTTAACTACCAAATGTTCATCTCACTGAGATGATTCTAACAAGTCCAAAATCATTAAAATCTAATTCAGGATCCCAAGGTCCTTCAGCTTTTGTGTAATTTTAATAGTGATTTTTTAGAATTACTAAGTAAATTTCTTTAATATTGAATAACTTTTGATCCACTGGCGCCCATTTTGAATGATTTAACTACCAAAATGTTCGTCTCAATAAGATGATTCTAACAACCCAAAATCACTAAATTCCAATCATCACAGGATTCCAAGATCGATAAAAATCTTATTGCTTGTCTAACAATACAAATCTTTATTGATCTTGGGATCCTGTAATTAGAATTTAGCGATTTTGGGCTTGTTAGAATCGTCTCACTGAGACGAACATTTTGGTAGTTAAATCATCCAAAACAGGCCAGTAGAACAAAAGTTATTTAATATTAAAGAAATTTACTTGTAATTCTAAAAAATCACTATTAAAATTACACAAAAGTTGAATGATCATGGGACCCTGTGATTTGATTTTAACAATTTTGGGCTTGTTAGAATCGTCTTAGTGAGATAAATATTTGGTAGTTAAATCATCTAAATTGGTCCAGTAGAGAAATAGTTATTATAAATTTTATAAATTAAACCATATTAATAAATTTTAAAAAATATAAAATTTGATTGGCTAATAGAGTATCAGGTGTGTGTGGGTGGAATAAAATTTTGAAATTTATTAGTAACAAAATATTGCGTAATTTCTGGAAGCCCCCTAAGCTACCACCTGATTTTTTTAAAAAATCTTAAAAAATTCATTAGCAGTTGCTATATATAAAACTTTTTTTTACTAAGTAAACTTCAAAAAGTCAATTAAGTTGTTTAGCGCATTGAAATACACCTATAGTTAAAATTTGGTGTCATTTGGACAACCTTTTATTGGTACATTTCGAAAATAAGCTACTTTACAATTTTTTGTGTAATTTTTTGGCCAAAAAAGGTAGCTTAATTTCGGTCACATACAGTATACTATATAAATTACAAATAAAGATAAGTGATTATTGCACTATAGATAAAATTCACCTATGGTGCAATAATTACCATAGGAGAATTTTATCTATAGTACAATAATTACCATAGGTGGATTTCACTTATAGTGAAAATCACTATAGGTGCATTTTAGTAAAAGTCTTTAGTAATTTTAATATCTATTTTTAATTATTTTTATATAGATTTTTCTGTTTTTAGTAATATATTAAGATTTTTTAAAATTTTAGCTATTCATAGATTGCTCAGGGTTCTAAGTATTTTAATAACTACTAGACCAAATTTGATAAATTTTTTTTTGAATTTTATAAATAAAATTTATCAAATATTGTTTAGTAGTTATTTAAATATCTTTATTTAAAGTTTAAAAAATTTTGAAGATATAGAAGAGTATAAATATTAATTTTTTTTATAATTAAAATTTAGTAGTATTTTTAAATTAAATTATTTTTATAGATAGTAATAACTATATATAATTATATTTAATAATAGAGTTTCTAGATTAAGTTTAATTCAATAAAGTTCAAGTATAACTTATATATGCTTTTCTATAGGCAACTTATTTTATCAGTTTATGCAAGCTCATATTTATAACTAGAAGAAAATTTATATATATAAGCTACTAAGAATATATAAAATATCTAATACTTTAAAAGTAGAATTAATATAGTAATTGTTTAGAGCATAGTAAAGAAGTTACCAAGAAAGCAATAGACTAAAGTTTGTATATATGAGTTTTATTTACATGATATTGAGTCTTCAAAACATATAAATAGATTAATATAGATCTGTTTGGTAAGGTAAATAATTCTGTAAAAAATTATATATAGTCCTAATTAAATAACTATATATTTTGCTCTGGACTTTAATATTTCATATTTTTTTAGTATATTTACAGAAAATATATAGCAATATAATAAATTGAATAGAAGAAATATATAATAAAATTATTTATTATATAGTCAAATCTCTATAAATATAACTTGTATAAACAAGTCTACAATATACATTTAGGAAGGTATTGCATTTAGGGAAAGCCAATTAAATTGCAGCTTTAAAAATTAGATTATTAAGTTTGTATAACTTTTACTAAAAACTGTATATCCTATTTTAAATACTAAAATTTGATTGGCTATATGCATTTAGAGAGGTAATGTAATATAAAAAGTTATTTAAGAAAACATGCATTTACAGAATATAAGACATGCATTTAGCACTAATAATTTCTTATAGACAAGACAAAAATATGCATTTAGAGAGGTATTGCATTTAGAAGTTGCATTTATAAGAACTGACTATAGTTGTAATAGGCAATTTGCATCTTTATTGCATAGGCTATATATCATGTATATAATACTAGTGATTTGAACTGAAAAATTTTTTTTAATTGGTTAACTAAACCAAAATATTTGGTATTAGCCAATTGCAACCAATTAAGATTATTTTATATTTTACTTTTAGAAATTTTTAAATCTTTACTCAAATTTTTTTTCTTGACTTTGCTAGTCTACTATATTTATTTATTTTTATTATTCCTTCGTGTGTTATGCAGGCAAATTTGCCTGCAAATTTTAGTTTTTGTATAATTGCTAAAAAAGTAGATATGAAAGAGCCCCTAAAAAATATTTAAAATAATTCAGTTAGCTTTATACAATACTTTGGCAAAATATTAATTTTAAATTTGTTATATTAAAAATTTTTACTAACTAAAAATTATATTTTCGCCTATATATAAAATTATATCAAAAATTTTAAAATTTTTAACAGGGAATAACTTTTGATCTACTGAACTGTTTTGGGTGATTTAACTACCAAAATGATCGTCTAAATGAGATGATTATAATGAACCTAAAATCGATCACAGGATCCTAAGATCGATGATGGTTTATTTATGTTACAAATCTTTATCGATCTTAGGATCCTGTGATCAGATTTTAACGATTTTGGATTCATTAGAATCGTCTCACTGAGACGATCATTTTGGTAGTTAAATCATCCAAAACGGATCAGTAGATCAAAAGTTATTCAATATTTAAAATTTTTAATATAATAATAACAATTTTAATATACATAAATATAATACATTAAACCAACTTTAACCAATTTTTTTTTGAAAAATGTTAATTTTTTTATATTTAGTAAACTTAAAATAAAAATTATAATGATAATTTGGTGGACTAAATTTATTTAAAAAAATTTTTTAAAATTTAAAACTTAAATTATGTTCTCAATTTTATAACAATAGATAATTTTAACTTCGTATAAATTTATATAAAATATAGTTATTTATAAAAATTTATCATTCAAAAATAAAATATAAATCTAAAAGAATACTATATTAAAAAATTAAACAAAGTTTTATAAAAAAATTTTTTTAAAAATTTTATATAACTTTTTGCAGGCAAATTTGCCTGCAACTCCTTAATACATGAAGGGATAAAACTTTTCAGAACTTTTGCTTATTTTTAAATTTTGCCAAATGATTAAGCATTTATTCAACTAGTTGTTTGGATCAACTGATTAAGCATTTGTTCAACCAGTTGTTTGGGACAGCATTTATTTAACCAGTTACCCAAAATCTATTCAGTTTAGGTTAGTTAACTAATTGTAGCTCAACTGGTTCAAATTACTATATAATACAAAAAATAAAGACAATTAAAATTTAATATATAAATAAAAATAAACAATTTGTAGCTTTTCTATATATAGCTTTTAATATTCATTTGTATAATATATGAGATATAAAATCTTTTGTTCAAATATTATGAAATAGTGTATTAAATTAACTATTATTATTTATAATTACTAATTTTCTAATCTTCTGAATAATGCTCTATATAATATATATAAACTCTAAAACAGAATTATTAATATTATTCTTTTAATCAAAATTATATTAATTCAGATTAACTAATTTAATAATATAATATCCTGCTATAATATGCAGACTAATATAAAAATTTGAATAGTACTTGTTACTAGTGCTTTAAGTTTGTTTTAATTCAATATAAAATATTAATAAGATTTTAAGTACAAAAATTTGAATAGTACTTGTTACTAGTGCTTTAAGTTTGTTTTAATTCAATATAAAATATTAATAAGATTTTAAGTACAAAAATTTGAATAGTACTTGTTACTAGTGCTTTAAGTTTGTTTTAATTCAATATAAAATATTAATAAGATTTTAAGTACAAAAATTTGAATAGTACTTGTTACTAGTGCTTTAAGTTTGTTTTAATTCAATATAAAATATTAATAAGATTTTAAGTACAAAAATTTGAATAGTACTTGTTACTAGTGCTTTAAGTTTGTTTTAATTCAATATAAAATATTAATAAGATTTTAAGTACAAAAATTTGAATAGTACTTGTTACTAGTGCTTTAAGTTTGTTTTAATTCAATATAAAATATTAATAAGATTTTAAGTACAAAAATTTATATAAACTATTTTTTTGTTTTTTTTTTGTTTTTTTTAAGTTAATATTTTACTAATAATAACATACTATATTATTATTTAGAAAAAATCTAAACAGTGCACCGGTGCACTTTATAACAGATTCCTATTATTTATATTAATTTTAATTTAGTTTATTAATGAAAACTAAGTATAATTGTAATTTATTTTGCAAAAATTTATTAATAAATTTAAATATCTATATTTTTATTAGAATTTAATAAATAACTTTAATTTTTAAATAAAATTTTTTTAGTTTGTCTAAATAATAAATCGATAGTCTATTTAATCTTCAATTTTAATTTATTTCTATAATAATATTAGTTAAATAATTATAATAAAAATTTTTATTATCTTAGATATTGAATAGAACCAATTTTCTATAAATAAATTAGCTAATTATAATACCCAAGTAAAATTTTAGTACGTAAATTGTATAAATTTTTGATAATAATAAACAAATTTTTTACTAAATTTTTTCAAAATAAAATATTATCTATTGAATATCATTAGACCTTTGCATAGGCCGGGTAGGACCAGGTAGTAGTAATATTTTAGCCCTACCCGTTTATTAACAGGCTTAATCTCCAAGCTTTTACCCTTATCCTAGGCCCCAAAATTGATATTCTACCCAACCCTTAAAGTTTGCGAGTACCTATGGGCAGTGTTGTATGTTTTGGCTATTCAAGGCCTTTTTTGGTCTTGTCCATATCCAAAATGTCCAAGTGTTCAAGATTGTCCAAAGCTTATACAGGCTTGAATAATTATTAAATTTGTCTAAAAAATATATAATTATATATTTTTTGAAGTGCTGAACACATTTCATTAAAATTAAAATAGATTGTCTTAATAAAATTTTAAGTAATTTTACTTTATTTAATTATCCAAGATTGTTCATAATTGGTCAAACTATTGTCCAAAGCTGTCCTGTGACAACACTGCCCATGGGTACCCATGGGCTTAATAAAAAAAAGAATAAAAAAATGATTAAGCCTGTTTGATATATAATCTGCTGTATACCATAGTATAAAATATAAAAAAAAACTTAAAAAAAAGTTTTTTACACTATTTTATTTGACATTTTCATTGTATTTGACATTTATACTTTATTCGATGTTTCTACTTTATTTACCATTTTCACTTTATTCAATATTTACCATTTTACTATTTTTCTGCATTTATTACAATTTTAAAATCGATCAACAATATTTAATAACCAAATTAAATATACACACAGAAATAAAATTAAAGAAAAATTAAAGAGCCAACCTATTTATATTGTGTATATTGGATTATTATAAAAAAAGATTATTTATCAATATAAGTTTTAATTGGTGGATAGTCATATGCATATATAATGAGATACCCTATGGGTATATGGGCCAGGTATTACTTGTATCCAAGCTCTACCCTTATGATAAAGGGCTTGCGATTTTTAGCCCTACTTTGCCCTAGGGCTTGTAATTTGATGCCCAAGCGGGCCCTAGTAGTACTACCCTTAGGGTACCTATGGGTAGCCCTGGCCCATGCGGAGGCCTAAATATTATTTTGAGATCTTTATTGAATTATAGTACTAAACAAACCAAACTTAAACAATAAAAAGACTATTGTTAAATAATAGTAAAAAAGGTATTAATCCCTAATATTCAAAATCTAATTTTTAGAATCAAATAGTTCAAATACTTAAGCTTTTTTATAGCTATGTTTACAGATACTTGAGTAGAGGTATAGAAAATTATACCAAAAGACAAAGTAATCTTTTTAATATTATTGTTTTTTTGGTAATGATATTTTTACAAACCAATATTAAGTTTAAAAAGTTAAAGTTCAATAATATAAATAAAATAACCTATTGATTAAGAGTTGTATTATCAAATGTACTTTGCAAAAACAGCACTCTAGTTATATTAAACATTTCTAACTATATTTTAAAAAAAAATATTAGCAGATCTGTATAAAAACTGATTATTGATTTGTTAAATAATTCATTAGAATGTAAAAAAATCAAAGCATTTACTGAAGTTCTTTAAAAAAAATAGTACTTAGTCCTTAATAATTACAAATAATAGAATTGTTTTAAGAAAGAAAAAGCATTTATAGAAGCAATTATCAAAAATATCATACTAACTTCTTTAAATTTTTCAAGTAATAATCTTAGATCTAAAGGAAAAAAAGCATTAGCAGTAGTACTTTATAAAAATACTATGCTAACTTGTTTAATAATAATCTTGAAAACAAAGATGTAAAGCATTTGCAAAAGTACTTAACAAAAATACAACTTTAATTTTTCTAAGCCTTTCACATAATTGATTTGGCTCTAAAAAAATAGAGAAATTTGCAAATATTCTTGGTAAAAATATTACTTTAAAATCTTTAAACATTTTATACAATCAATTTGATTTTGAAGAAGTAAAACATTAGCTGATGCTTTTTATAAAAATAAGCATTTAATATTGATTTTGATTCTGAAAGTTGGCAAAGGCTCTTTTTTTTNCACTATGCTAGGGGCGCGTGTGGCGCTTATCTATTAGTTCAATTTTTAAGGTCAATTTTTATATTTTACATTTATATTTTACATGCGAGTTTTCTAATACTATATCACCCTCCAATCGTCTGTGGAATCTAGCCAACTCCAGCAAGCCGCTCACGCTGGTGCCCCATACTGTCTTCGGATCGTAGGTAGCTTTAAGGAACTACTATTCTGCCTGGTCGCTTTATAGATTGGCCGTTTTTCATCTACCCCGGGAATACTTTCCATTTTTGGTATAGTATCGTTAGGTACCCCGTACGTATTTTTCCTAATTGGGAAGCCTCAATTTTAACGACTTTTGTTGTCAGATTTATCATTTTCTGGCATTGTCAGACCATGTGGCTGTGTCATACAACCTTACTTGTTATTTTGTCGTAGCTCACTGTCATAAACGGAAATTCCTCTCACAGATCCTTTTCATTCGTGGCCCTAGCACAGTTTTCATCTCCCATTGGACTTGAAACAGCAACCTTGCGAATGTGACCCCGGAGTGACAACCACTGCACTATCAACCCAGGGTCATTGCAAAGGCTCTTTATATAAACATTTCTTTAATTTTCTTAGATTTTAGTTTGGCTGAGAAAAAATATGATAATGACTTTGAAAATGAACTTGGAAATTTAGGAGAATGTACATTTGCAAATGCATTCATTATAAATATTACTTGATTTTTTTAGATCTTATTGGAAATAAATTAGTACCAAAGCATTGGAAGAATTATTAAATGCACTTAATACAAGCAAAACTTCAATCTCATTATATGTCATCTCGATTCTTTGAACAAAAATGTATTAAAGAAGGTTCTTTGCAAAAACTTTATAATGACTTTTTTTAGATATTTTCAATACTTAGAATAATGATAAAATAAAAAAAATTTTATTCAATGCTCTTTGCATGAATAATACTTTAACTTTATTACAAATGAGAAATACTATAATGAAAGTTAAAGATTGTAAATTGATAGTGAAGGTTCTCTGCAAAAATCATACTTAAATATTTTAGATCTTTTTCTAAATCTTATTGGTGCAAGTAGAAAAATGCTAGCAAATGCTCTTTACAAAAATGAAACATAACTTTTTTAAATATTTTATCTGATCTTTTTAGTTTTAAAGTAGTAAAAACATTTGCTAAGGCTCTTTGCAAAATTACTACATTAACAAACTTAGATTTTTCTAATACTGGATTATATTTTACTGAAAACAAAAATTATTAAAAGCCTTCAACATAAAGCCAACATTGATTGTATCATTATAGAATTAAATAAAGTTCAATGATTATTATATTATATCCTCATTGGTTTATTTATTGAGCTCAAAAAATATTTTTCTAAAAATCAGCATGTTTCATATAGGCTACCAGCAATAGAAATCAAGCAGATTGACATCATGAAAACAATTAATAGCTTAACTTTTATGGCTCATAATAAAAATTTTTGTTGAAATTGTTGAAATTATTTGTGGTGAAATTGGTAAAATTAATTTTTTACTATCAAAATTAATTTAAATTATATAAAAGAGTTAATAAATTTGTAACCATGGTTACTGTAACCGCATCCCAATCAACCAATTGAATTCTAAGATCAGGTGTAACATTACACATTTGGGAAAAGTCAACAAATTGCTTCTAACTTAAAATTTCACATAGGAAATTACCTTTCGGGTTCTAACAAAAAAATTCCTTGCTAAATTTTTAAATACTATAGCCTTCTCTAACCCCTAGCTTCACGCTAACCCTAACCTTAATTGCACGGGTTTATTCTTATAGAAAAGTCGTTTTGATAGTCACATTACACCAGAACTTACTGTAGTTACGGGTTACAGTAACCTACGGTTACAAAATGATTAATCCTATATAAAATATTAATTAAAACTAAACTAAATCAAATACAATAGTTGGTTTATAATTAATTTATAAAAATATTAAAAATGTTGAAATTTTTGTTGAAATTATTGCTGAAATTAAACAAAAATTAAAATGAATTTCACCATCATATCACGATGGATTTTGAAGCTATCTTAATTATTTAGCATTCAAAAGAAAGCTTGGACATTAAGCTTTCTTTTGAATTTTAAATAATTAAGATAAGGTCGATTAGTAATACTCTGTCGACAAAAATCGATAATTGAAAATTTTTGATTTCTACTATATTGATTGTTATCAATGGGTCTCTAATCGATTAGTAACTCCAAATAATAATCGATATTTATCAGTTCAAAAAATTTCCTGATGCTGTAAGTCATATATTTAACGAACGCTTAACTGCTTAATTTAAACAGAGTATTATGGTATGTGCATATAAGAAAAGCTTCTTTTAAATAACGTGCTAACAACATAATTTCTAATGAGATGATTATTATTATATATATAATTTAAAAGCTCGAATTAGACCCAAATTTAATGTTTTAACCTTATAAAAGTAAAAAAAGACGTGGCTAATGCTTGAGTTTGAGTTTTCATGGCGCGTTTGGTTGAGTTTATCGACCATATATGTTAAAAAAATATAAATCCAAACAAAGAACGTAATTTTAATTTACTTAGCTTATTTACCGTTGCAGCAGAACTATTTTATATGTGAACAGTTAAAAAATAATTTCCAAATCATAGATTTTAGAAGAGTTCAATAACTTGTCATTAATAAATAACTCTTATTGAAAAGTAATTATAATTAAGGTTTATTAATAGCTCTTAAAAAAAGTTTTATTAAAAAAAAGTAATAATTTTGTTGGACTGTTTTCTAACAAGAGATTTAGAAAAGTTTGTTTCATTTATCTCACATAAGTAAACTAAAAAAATTATTTAATCAACCCAATAAAAAAAATTCAATGACAAAACAAATGAGAAATGTTAAAGATCCAGAAACACGTCACTCACATAAATGAGGTCTGTGCCTTGAAAACCAAGTTATAAGACATAGTAAAATATATATCATGATTTGATTTTCAAGGCACAGACCCCAAATGTTTGAAAATTTTTATTATCGATTTTTTGAAATACCTACACGCATGTGATAGAGTGAAAATTTTAATCCAGTAATTTTGTTATGCAATGATTAAAATAAATTATGACATATATTGGTTGTTGTGGGTTGGTTGGCTATATAAATGACCAAATGACTGGTTCATTTGAGGTCATTTGAAAAATAAGCAAATGACCCGGTCATTTGCCAGCCCTGTTCGAGAATGTCTTTAAATATCTTTGCAATAAGTCAAATTTTGAATAAATTTAAATAAATTTTCCAATTTCATGTTTGCCACTTGTTCAATTATCGGCTAATTTCATTGTTTTTTATCTCTTGGCTAGAGAGTGATGTCTTTGGTTTTGCTGTTGCTTCGTGTTATTAACAATAAATTTATTTGTTTCATTAAGTAATATTATGTTTTATTTAAATGCTTCTGAAAACATTTACAAATTCTTCCGACGCTTTAACATGTTCAGAATACCTATACCTCTTGATTGCATACCCATCTTATAAATAAAAAAAAACTACAGAATGTTTTATGTCTTCTAGGTATGTCGAAATCTATTTGATACTATTAACGCTAGTGGCTAGATATTTTAGTATTTAAATAGTAAAGGTCAGAATATTTAATAGTCAAAATTCAAAAGGTTCACTGTCCAGATAACTTACAAGGGTTTTCAGAGATACCAGACTGTTTTCAGTTTGGGAAAAAAACGCACATTTTATGTGCCAATTTAGCTTTGATACGAGTAGGCAGTGCGTATATTCATTGTAATGAATCTAGACCCTCGTCATGACTATGGACCATTAAGATTCGGCTTGTTAGGAATTTCATGAGGGACTCAAACTTCTATTGATATTGGCTCAAGAAATCAAGATATTATATTATAATTCCTGATGCCACTATATGCGTCCAACAGCAAAAAAAAAACATTTTGACTGAAAAAGTTCAAAGACAATTTATCTCTGGAATTATTATTATTTTTTTTTTACACAGTTTCACCTACATTATTATAAAACAATTTGTTTGATTTTGTTCGCATATTTACGTGCTAATATAGGCTACATTAGAGCATAAAGTTTGAACAGAATTAGGGTTAAAAATGGGCAAAATTAAATCTTGTATATATACATTATATGTTTGATCTTAGTATTAAATGCTAACGCAAAATTAGCGATATGTCATACGTAGTACGGTCGTGTTTAATAATAATTTGAAGCGCTGATGTAAGTACGTACTGTACATACTTTTTTTGATAATACGCTATGGAACCAGATTTAAAGCAGGTTAAAGAGGAAAATTCCAATCCTGAAATTCGTCATGATTATGATGAATTTGATGATTTTAAGAAAATAGATAAAAAATGGACGAGTGGAAACAAAGAACTCGATGACCTTATTAAAGAATTGCAACTAAAAGCAAAATATAAAGATAAAGTGATGGAATGGATCCCTTATGATAGATTAGAAAATATTCAAAAAATTGACGAAGGTACTTTTGATACTATTTATTCAGCAATTTGGTTAGATGGAAAGCGAATATACTTGAAAAAAAATAATAAATTGATATTATCACGCAAAAAATGCAAGGTTACACTTAAAGAACCAAATAAATTATTTCATAAAGGTATTTTTGAAAAGGTAACGTTGAAATATGATATTCGGTTATCATTCTTGTATTTTATTGCATCTTATTATTATTATCATCATTTAGTTTAAAACTTTCGCAGAATTTGGAAATCAAAAGAACTTTTTTGAAGTCTATGGGATAACCCGTCATCCAGAAACAGAACAATATATGATCGTATGTCAGTATGCAAATGGAAATCTTCGTGAATATTTAGATGCAAATTTTAAAAAGCTTACATGGGAGGATAAGTTAAAACTTCTTTTTTCAGTTGCGTACAATCTAAGTCTGATTCATAATATGGGGTATGTGCACAAAAATTTACAGAGTGAAAATATATATGTAAATACAAATGTAACCAATACAACTGCTTATATCTTTGACTTCTGGTGGTGTAATAAGATTGAGGATGACAATACTGTGGATGATGACATTCAAGAAGTTCTTAATTATGTTTTTGACTATGCTGCACCTGAAATTTTAAGTCTCAGCAGTGAATTTACAACAGCAGCGGACATTTATAGTTTTGGTGTTATATTAACTGAAGCCTCTAAAGGAATTCGACCTTATAGTGATCTCGACGTTGGCAAAACTAAATTGGCACTGATGATAGCAAAAAGAGGCTTACGCCCAGAATTTGGTGAAGGAACACCAAAGCCCTATATTAACTTAGCAAAACAATGTATGGATGCAAATCCAGAAAAACGACCAAGTGCCGAAAAGATTTGCCAAATTTTATTTAATTGGTATCGTATTTTCGATTTCGATCTTGAATGTTTAAATGAAGAGGAACTTCAGATGAGGAAAGCAGATGAGAAATAGTGATGCAATAGAAACATTAGAAACTCAGGGCATTAGGATGTGCAGTATCGTAACTAAGTTGTAACTTTTTATTAAGATCACACATATCATAAAATGCGTATATGCCGTATTGTTTTGATATATAAAATTGTAACCGTATGTCGTAACTTTACAGGTTATATGCCATACTTTTATTCTAAATTTTGCTCATAATATAACATTTTACATACATCAATATAAATTTAAATACATTATATGCTAAATACATTCTACCCTAGCTATAATATAACGTAGTGATCGGGCAAAAAGATTTTGTCCATTATATCCATTATAAATGAATATCCGTTATAATGTTATATAATATAATAAGAAAATTTTTAAATTTTTTAGAAATTACTCTGTTATAATGAGGTATCCGCTATATCAGAGTCCGTTATAACGAAGGTAGAGCGTAATTTTTGGTTTAAAAATACCCGATCACTATATCAAAATCACGGGGATTATTATTCATCTTTTTCGTTAAACATTCATTCGAGCTACTAAACTTGTCGGTTATAATTATGGTTTCCTGGATGATTCATATTATCTAATATTTGCCTTTTATTCAATAAAAGAATGAATATTATCAATAAAAAAGCGGTGTTGAAAGCAATAATTTCTTTAATTAATAAATTGTTACCAGGCTTAGATTATGTTTTCTAATTGGAAAAAGATAATAATACAGTAATACTAATACAGGGACAGTGATTTTCTGTGTTTCACATAATACCACAGAATTCACATAAATATGCTTATATCACATAATTTGGTGTTTTCACCGCAGAATAGCACATAATGTGGCAATTTATAAGAATTGTCACATAATTTGCCAATTTATTTATTTATTTATTAGACAAAGTCTACAAATCCGGTATCTCCCGACGTAGAATTTGAATGAACTCAAATTACGAGCAAACAAAATCCGGAAAGTTCCGAAAATTTATGTCACATAATCGCACATAAATTTGGTAAACACGAACACGCCACAGAATCTCACATAATTTGGTCAAGTTACCGCAGAATCGCGCATAATTTGGCAAAAAATATGTTTCACATCAAATCTAGAGGTTGTACCCGAAATAAATTTCAAATTCCGGATAACCCGCCCGTTTACCAGACTATTACCGGGTCACAAACCGGATTGTTTTAAAAAATCCGGGTTACCCGGTTGACCCGGTTTGTTTGATTGGCTAATGCAAAATTGAGGTAGCTCTTAAGGGTATGTAATTTTTTTAGAGGTTGCACCCGTTAAAAAATTTAAGCTCCGGGTTACTCACCGTTTACAACATTATAAACTGGGTCATCTTAATAATCCGGGTAAACCGTTTTTTTGATTGATTGATGCAAAATCATAAATTCTCTTATATGCATTTTTTTAAAAAACTACGTATAATGATAATGGTAACTGATAAATTTATTAATTTTTATGTCAGGTGCCCCGAGAATCATGATAATAGCTGTAACATAATCAGTTTATTCTCAAACGGCTAGAGGCCGTCGGAAAATAAACTGGGTTTAAATAATAAAATTTAAAATGACCTCACTCCCAACGGACATACGTACTGTACATACGTTTGTACGTCACATTATCATGCTTATGGATAATTAATTCGGGTCACCCGGTTAACGATAGCTATGACCCGGTTGACAGGTGTTAACCGGGTTACCCGGGTAACACTTATACGGGTACAAGCTCTAATCAAATCACATAATTTAAATTTTGTCACCACATAATTTTGGTTTTGTCACCGAAGAAAATCACTGTCCCTGTACTAATATATATCGGGTACTTTAAAAGTCATTAAACAATGTCTTTTTTTAATATCAGTTTTAAGTGACGATTCAGCCATATCAATATATGTATATAATGTCGCGTACTTGCGATCGATCGATCGGTGTCTCGTGCATGTGATGCGGGTGACTAACGTGTTGATCGATCGGAATTATCAATTAAGCAACAGTCGGTATCACGCGATAGTTACCGAAGTAAGGGAGGTAAAAGAATTTAGTCAAAAGATCGTATGATTAATTTATGATGTAATGATACGAGTCAAATAATGGATATAAAAATAATAATAGATTAGATTAGTAAATGAATAAATACTTGCTCCTTGTAATTGTTGTTGAGATCGGTTGTTAGCCGAAAGTTATTAGTGCTCTTCGTTTGAGCTAGGTTATTTTGTGGCGACAGTCATAAATTAACCCATGACAATAGTGATATTGTCTTCGGTGACCTATTTAGTGGCTTTTAAACGCCCGATATGCTATCGTTATGAGGCATGCCTAAAAATTTTCTTGTGCCCCTCCTAATGGAAAAGCAGAACGCACTAATTGCAGATACTGTATTTCATGGTTTATTAGAATATCTAGTGGGCTTAGATGACTAAATATTTTAACCACCAGATCAAGGCTTATACGAATGCTTGTACAATCAATAACCATGCCACACGTTAGCAAGTTAAAAATATTTTTCTCCTAAGGCTCATTACCTTTTTGATAGCTATATGATAAAATGGAAATTGAATCTTCTACGAGCACACAATCAGATATTCTCCATGAAAGAGAAGACCCTGAAGGACTTGAACTTGATATATATATTGGCCTACATAATGGATATCCTATTACGCAAATTGATTGTTCACCTAAGATGAAGTATGTTGCTACATTGAGTGAATTTGATAGATCCGTGGCCTTGTGGTCTATCGATCCAAACCAACAGAGTTTGCGATATGAAAACATAATTGTAATCAGAAATATTTATGTCGGATCAGAAACTTCGATGTTTACAGTTTCAGATGATGGGTATGTTGCAGTAAAACTTGTTAGATTAAATCCTTGCAACTTTGGTGAGTTAAATTTGAAATTTTCGTTGCTATTCTAATTTGAATTATAAGGTTGACCAGATTTATTACATCATTTATTAAGAAATTTACGATCTCAAAACAACAAAAATATCCTCTCTGCATTTTCCTTATTTACATAATTTACATAAGAATATCAGTCACCTATCCTTTATCAATAATGGGAACCTTGTGATGGTTAGCACCAAAGAAAACAAAGCATATATTCTCTTTCCTAACAAAACAGATGATGATGTCAAATGGATTTGCCAATCAATCATCGAGCTAAAAAATTTTAGTACCTTAGGTAAAATATACATAACTCCTAAAAGAAAATTAATAATTTTCCAAAAAAAAGTGACCTGTGAGATTACGACATGGAATTTAGAGACTTTGTCAATCGAAGCACAAATTTTGTTGAATGTGAATTTTAATTTCGAGTGCATTGGGTTAAGTGACGATGCAGAACTATTAGGAATAGCTGCAAACAATTCAGAATTAACGTATTTATACATATTTTCCACAAAAACAGGGATGAATTTGTCAACATGTAAGTTTCTCCCGATACTGACAATATAACGTAATCAAACGCTCAAATTTATTAAAATAATTTGGCCTAGTGATACGTTATTTTGCAGTTACAGTACTCCTGAAGTTTAAAAATTTAGTTACTAGACTATAATAAATATTTATCATTACAGATACTTATGAAAAATTAGTAATGATTGATGGAATCCACTTTATTGCCTCTAACGTTGGCGAACGTGTACTTATCACATCACATGTTCATGATAGTTCGGAAAGGATCAAAATGGATCTTAATGTTCATAGATTTGATGATGAAAAACAAACTTTCAATTATCAATTAATGGATCCCTACAATTTGATAAATCCTGTTAATGCCGATAAAGTTTTTGGATGCTTAAAAGCTGAAATTAAAAAGCCATACATAATTAAATCAGACCATATTATTTATGTGAATGATGAACAGTTATTTATTGAAAAATTGGTAAAAGATAACTGGGTTTATTACTTGAGAAATGATTTGAATGATTACAACAAAATTTCGATACCTTCGGATAGAAAAGACATTATTAATTTTATAAAGGAAGTTGATAGTGAAGAAGATTTTCAAAACATAAAGGGTTATAAAGGACGTTTTATAACATGGTCATTAAGTTATGAAAATTTTACATTTACACTTGGTGTATATCGTAATTCTAATTACTGGCATGAAACGTCTATAAAAATAAAAATAAAAGTAAAAAAATGTAAAGTTCTTGAAAGTGATGATCTTGTCATGATTACGGAAAAATGTGTATTTCTCTGGACATTTAACCCATCCAAGGGTATAATTGTACATTACATTTGGGGTGTTGGCAGAAATGTTTCAGACAAATATTGGGAAGAAATATTTAATAACCCTTCTTTGGCTGGAAGATTTCTTCCACAACCTGACTTTGATGAAATTATCAATGCAAATGTAGATGATATTGATGAAATTATCAAAACATATGATATTGAACTAAGCGAAAGCGAAATCTTCTCTTATTTATGTAATCAGTTACTAAAAGATTACATTAATGAAAAATTTTTTTTAGCATATTATGGGAAAATCCTCATGGAGAAATTTTTAACTTTAAATAAAAGCTTGTGGGTTGAAGAATTATTCAAGAATTGCATTAAAAAATGCCCTAATGAAAAAGACAGTTATGACTTATATTCAAATATTCAGTTTCTAAATATCATTACTCAATGTTATTCAGAATTAATTCAAAAGAATCCTGTAATTGTGCATGGATTTTTATCACAGATGACATTTGTGGTCCCTTCTGTTGAGGCTAAAGACGATAATGTATACTTATCGTCATTATCTCATCTTCACTATTATGGTTCATATGAACACTTACATAAGACATCATTCTCTATCATTTTTAAATATTGGCTTATCTTCAAAAATAATTATAAATCTTTATTCTCTTCTATTCAGAATCATTTCCTAAAGCCATTCACAAATTATTATAGAACTTACTATTTAGATAACAATAAAACAATCAAATTATTATTTCCATTACCTCATTTTGCTAATTATCCCAAAAATTTCAATACTTTGAAGGAGTTATGGAGACCTGAACCTAGCCCCTTTACAAAGTCAATTGATTTAGAATTATACAAGACTTGGAATGGTGAAGCTCTTTTAAAATTCAAGTGGAACACATATGGAAGGTTTTACTATATATTGATCTGGATAGTTTATACTATATTTCTTTGTTGCTTCACCAGTGTAGCAACTTTGTCAAATGAAATTTCTTGGACTAGTCAGCAAACTCTTTTAATATTCTCTATTATACTTGGGATCTGGCAGTTTACTTTTGAGTTTCGTCAGTTTATTTATTCTCCTATACTTTATATTACTTCTCCATGGAACTATGTTGGTAACTATAAGTTTTGCTATTGCATATGCTTTATTTTATGTTATTTTTAATTTATTATTATTATTGTTTTTGCTATAAAAGATTTGGGAGCTATTTTACTTCCAACTATAACTTCAATTATATGGCTTAAGCATTATACTGCACCAACTTGGGCCATTATCTTTTCTACATTATTTCTTGAATTAAAATTTCTTACTTATTTCCGGGCGTTTGAAAATGTTGGTGTTTATTTTGCAATGATAATTGGTGTAGCTAAAAGAGCATTTTTATTTTTATTTATATTAGCATTTATTGTGTTTGCTTTTGCACACTCTTTACACCTCTTATTAAGACCCACAACTGATACATCTTTTGATCAACCAAGTTATTCAAATGATCCAAATAATCCATGGAATTTGGTAACAAAATACTATACTATAAATTCGGATGGTTCTGTTAATAAAGACCCTTTTCTTATTGAACCTCCAAATGGAAATACAAATATGTTTTCAACATTAATATCTGCAATTTTGGCAGTTTATATTATGCTTACAGGTAATAAATCACTTAAATCACATTTGATAATAATCTTTCGCTATATAATACTAATTTTTTAAATTATAATATTCAATAGGAGATACATCATCTTTGTCTCCTTGGGCTTTAAATGAGGATATAACTTTAACTATTCTAGTAGTTATCTTTTCATTTTTTACAACAATTTATTTGATGAATTTGTTTATTGGATTACTTAGTGACGCAATAAATGAGACCACTAGCAAAGAATATTTTTTAATTCAAAGAGTTGATGTAGGTCTATTTGAAGTTTTACCTTTGTATAACATCTTCAGGCATACAGTATATCTTCAAGAGATCTTAAATTTTGAAAATTTGGTATATTTTTATAGTTTATTAGGTTAGTACATTACTATGTTCTAACTGTATAAACCATATATATTAATATACCAAATGGTCTAAGCATGTTTTAAAACATCTAATTACTATAATTAAATATTTATTTTAACTAATATTATTTTACTATAATATTTTAAAGTTTTATTTTGCAAAATAAAAGCTTCAATGACCTAAATTTTTATTAATCTTTACACAGATTTTAACAGAGATCGAATTATTTTATATGTTACCATCTCAAAGAAGAAAAAATAATTGGTTTCCAAATATTATGTAAGTATGGTATAATTTGTTATTAATAATCAATTAAATAATTTTAATATATATATATTTAAATATTTAAATAGTTTTTATGAAGCGCATGTATATAAACTTCGTGATCTGATTAGAGATATTCAAAATAATAAATGGACAACCTTAGAAAGGCCTTATGTTCCTCCCTCAATTGTAGAAATTACTCTCGCAGAAGATCAATCTGAAACTGAAATCAGTCAAATTAAAAAAGGGTTAGAAGATTTAACTAGCATTAAACCAGATTTAGCTAGTATTAAAAATGGGTTAGAAGGTTTAACTAGGGTAAAAAAAGAGTTAGAGGAGTTAACTAGTATTAAAAAAGAGTTAAAAGGTTTAACCAGTTTATTTGACAATTTCAAAAATGAAGTTATGACAGAATTAAATAAGTTACAAACAAGTTAGGTTGTATAAATTATTTTTTATTTTAAATCGTTATTTTTGATGTTTTTTTCAAGTTCTTTTATTTTTATTTAAATAAAACTTAAAATTTTAACTAAAAATGCAAATGCTAGTAAATTAGTAAGATCAAAAAATTTAGCAAATATATATATACAATAATAAACTTTAAATAATAGGTATATAGTAACAATTGGGTTTGAAATTGATCCTTTATATCGAAATAATGCAAATGTGACTATTCTAAATAACGCACAGGTGATCGAAATGTCTTGAGAATTTATAGTAAATCAGATTAAAAGAGAAGTTTCCTACCTAACAATTCGTTGTTATGCCTATTATGAATTTGATACCTTTAAAAAAATTGGAGAGAGTAGATTTGACGCTGTATAGATCCAAATGAAAAAAAAGAAACTTTGCATTGTTCATAAAAGTGTAAAATTTGATTCTATCCAGAATGATAGGATCTTATTATCAAAGTAATGTCATTTTACGTCTATAATAGGGATGGCATGTGTCGATGATATAAATCACTGATTTTAGATTTAAATCATTTATTATTGCGCTTTGGTAACTTTGTAGAACACTATGCCATGTGAACATTTGAGATTCTATGGATCTGAAAGTCGCATTCAAAGTCAGAATTTAAATATAAAAAATTGGATTACTGTACGTAATAAAGGTCAATGTTTTAAATCATTTGCGAATCATTTTTAAATCACAAAAAATTTGATTAAATAATGATTTTTGCCATCCCTAGTCTATAATAAAAATATCATATACAGTAAAACCTCTGTAAGTGCACACTCTTGGGACCAACAATAAGAAAAAGGCATTTGTAGAAGTTATGTATATATATGGACCAGAATTTAAGTGTGCATTTAGAGAGGGTGTGAGGGTGTTAATCCAAGCTCGAATTTCGAACATACCCAATATTACTCATACTACTTCAAAACTCATACCTTTTAAGAAAATGCCATCAAAAGAGAAATGTAAAAAGATTATAAAGAGGTTATCAATAAATTAAATACACATTTCACTGTCTTTCCAAAGTTAAATTCGTAGAAAAAATTTTGAGCTTGCAAGGTAAGTGGTGGCTAGGCAATAAACGTTATTATTTGCATTGCGATGAAATCAAAGTCATAAAAATTTCACTTGATAAGATATACGTTTGAAAAAGAAATCACTTGCGATTACTAGATGATTTCCGATTTCTTAAAATACTCCGATATCTGGGTATGAATTTGTCATATCGGAGCGGTTTTAAAAAATTGAAAATCATCTAGAAATCGCAAGTGATTTCTTTTTTGATAATCTGCAAATTTTACAGAATTTTGCAAACCGCAATAAATAAAAATTAAATTATAGTTCTTACGCTTTGCGACCTCTGCAGATCACAATGTCGTGTGAAAATCGGAGATTCTATAGATTTTAAGAATTAAACCGATTTCAAAAAAATAAAAGAAATATGAACGTAACCAATCGAAAATATAACGTAACAGACAATCTGGAATCTCAGTGATTCTCAGTCGTCATCATTAAAAAAATCACCGGGTCACATCTTTTTGCAAAGCGATAGTTTGTATTGGTGAGACTCTAATGAGTATCATAAGATAGTCGAGAGACCAATGCCAAGGTGACATGATGTTGAGAAAGAACCGCGCTATAATATACAATATATCTTATTTCACGATAAAAAATGCCTAAAATCACAATAACTCTCGATCAGTGAAGAATTTCTCAAAAAAATTTTTTGTTCTTTGAGAACATAAGTTTTTAATTTTATGTTCTCAAAAAAAATTTAATGTGCACTATAATATTTTTTTAAAAATAAAATTTTTAAAATTATATAATATTCATAATAAATTTATTTATTATAATTTTTAAAACAAAAATACTAGATTCACTTAAATATCTATAATTGAAAATGAGAAGAACTAGCCCAAAAATCATAAGCTTTTTGAAAATTAAATTTTTTATAAGAAGGACCATTAACTTTGATCATTAAAAGATAATTAAGAGTATCAATTCGCATTTTATTACGAAATTTTGTCTTAATTAAATTTTTTTGTAAAAAAATTCACTCAATAAGGGAGGTGCAGTAAATTACGTGATTAGGGTTTACATAGGTCCCTAGTGATAGGACTATTGACCAATCAAATTTTATAATATTTAAAAAACTCAAAAACGTCTTTGACCTAAAAATAAGATACTCCACAATCGACAAAGGTCGCTACATAGTAAAGTCTAAATTTTGCTAAGCAAATCGATTAAAATCGCTTAAGTAAACTTATTCAGCAGATCAAAATACACTTACACAAGATTTTCCTAAGTATTGGAGAACTTTTTATTAATTGACTTTTGATTTTTAAGTTTGACAGAAAAATTAAAATTTTTTAAAAAAATATATTCGACGAACGTAAAAATTAAAAGTCAATTAATAAAAAGTTCTCCAATACTTATGAAAATTTTGTAGTAAGTGTATTTTGACCTGCTGAATAAGTTTACTTAAGTGATCTTAATCGATTTGCTTAGTAAAATTTAGACTTTACTATGTAGCAACTATCTGCGATTAACAAAAATCGATTTTACTTTAATATTATTGGATATTTATACTATATATATATATATATAGAACGTGATAGGTGGCGGACCCCCACTAGAAAATTATGTAATTTACTGCATTTCCCTTATTATTATTAATTTTATATATACCTTATGAGAACATAAATTATAAATTTTATGTTCTTAGCTTGTTCTCAAAAGAGAACATGATTTCTAATTGTAGAGTTCTCAAATTTTTTTGAATGTTCTTGAGAACATTGAGAACATTAAATATTCTTCACTGCTCTCGATATAAAAGCGAGGCATAAACTTATATAATGGGTTTATTAATAACTTATACCAAGTGGGATTTATTACAGATTGGTTTCTACATAATTTCTTGTATCAAGGGTTTAATTATCCTTTCTTATTGAGAACTATTTGTAAGTTATATATTGTAAGTGAAAATGGATCAGAATTTTATATAAACCCAGCATTTTAGGATTGCTTCTATCGTATGTATACACGAACCCTAACCCTAATTTAATTAGAAAATTCTGAATCCACTAAATTCCATTTTCACTTACAACAAAAGAGAACTTTTAGGCACTTTGCACGATGTTTTTTGCTCTGGAAAATTCTATTCCAAAGAATGAAAAGAGGGTGATAAATTTCCAAAGGAGCGAGCGGGGATGACCGCGAAATTGTCTTTTACAAGCTAAATATCAAGCAGAAATTAAAGCATATATATAAAGTTAAATAGAGGAGGGGAATTAGTATACCAATATGTTTTTTCCCTTATAAGAGAATAGTTGTAAGAACATACTAATTCGAACATTAAGTGATTGCGCGCTGTGTTCCTAATTGTCATGGTCTCTAATAAAAGGGTAATGGTGAGGTCAGAACCTTCTTGTCTAATACATAAATGTAGATGGGCTTATCTGGAAGGTCGGGTGATATACGTAACTTGTGTATATTGTAAAAAATAATTTAGTCCTATTCATAATTTTATAATAAATGCATATATATAATTTCTTACCAACTCTGTTTTGATAATAGTACTGTTGCATCTAAAGTAGCGATTTATCTAAAGTAGCTATTTTATATATCTAAAATAGCCCTGGCTAAAATTACGATTTAATGCATGCATGAAGATCTAATTTCAAGGACTTAATTTTAGCCATGCGCTACTTTAGATAAATCACTATGTTATATGCAACAGTACCCAACTATTTAAAATTATGTTGCCATATGGAAATTTTATTAAACACTATATAATTACTTATACAAAAATAGTAAGCGATAGTAGCTTGGTAGCTTAGCACATGAATCGTGTATATACCCAAATTATCACGTATATGCGATTGTTCTAGGATTTAAGGTCTTTGTATTATGTTCTAATTAGAGCGTAAAATGCAGAGAATCAACGTATACATCCTAAGGAAATAAATGTATATAAAAAGTTACACATCCACTTTCAATTAATAAAGTTAAACTTTTATGCTTATCTAAGTTTCTCTTTGAATTCGACATATACCCGGCGAGAGACTCAATTCAACGGACCAAATTGAACTAGAAACTTCGTATCGGCTTATTAAGACTCGAATTCGTACCCCTGCTTAATTTTCCATAAATTGTGGTCATGTGACTACGCTTCAAAGTTTTTTTGGCTGAGAACTTCTTCATGGATATTATATCCAAATAACTCTTATCTCCGCAAGGCAAGCAAGAAATCTATGCCAGGTTTTGGCGATCATTGTGACGTATCTCCTAATCCACAAATCAGATTTCAAAGATCAGACGTAACGTAACATGATCATAAAATTTCAAAACAAACAAACGTTCGTTTTGTTAAACAATCGCTTATTTCTTTATTTCTTGAAATGTTGCATAAGAAACCGCCTTTAGTGCATTAACAAAAAGTTTTCGTTGGGCAGGTTTACTATATAAGCTCTCTATTTGACACATGACCCTAACCCTAATATAACCGCGCTTTAAAGAATTTTTGCCGCGCCACGAACCTGGCACAGATTTCTTGCTTGCCTCCGGGAGCATCACCAGCATTAGCTAATCATCTTGTATCCCGACAATCATCTTCCCGCAACACTTGGAATTTTCTAATCATCATGCATCTTTAACCCATCAGATCCGGAGAACTAATCTATCACATCATTTCATGGATTGAATTAATCAGCCTATTATCCTCATATTCGTCTTTATCCACATTTGTTCTTTTCTTCGTACACACTTAGAGTTAAATTGGCTCAATTCCCTTTATTTCTAATCGCTCTCTCATTTAACCGTTGCACTATAAATATGTCAATGGTAAGAAAATAGATATTGACAATTTAGACCTTGATCACTCATATACACTCAAAGAATTCGAGTTCATCAATGATCAACTCAAGACACAGACTCTAAAAGTCGACGGGTACCCGTCAACCTTATTGACAGAAATGGCAAGCTTATTCCTATGCCGCAATTATCATATTATAGAGAAAAAGTCGTCACCAAGATTGTTGCTCGACATTGTAATTTGAATATCCAGAATGCTTCGTCCTAAGGTTGATTCGATTTTGATAAGATGGTAAACAATTAAAGTGCTGGATGTCACCTATATATCCGTTGGATGCCCTACAGAAATGGAATTTTAAGGGTGATCCCTTCGTCTCTATACTTGATGTCATTCAAAGGTTGAAGAACTCGACGGAAAATTCAAAGATGTGTACTTGCAGAGAGAACCTCAGTACAACTTGGATGGCTAATAGATCCAGAAAACAAAAGGTTCATGTATATAGAAGGGTCAACTTGATATTAATCATGGAAGGAAAGATGTTAATTATAGGGATTCGTTACCAGATTTTATCTTAGACGTAGAGCAAATTGAACTTACAATTTTACAGGTGCGTCTTTTATTTTTTTATATACAATCAATTTTCATCATTAAAATAATTCTTGTGTTAACTACAGCAAGAATCGAAACCGCCGATAATACGCCATACAATTGTTCTGAACTTTGGTTGGCATATCTAAACTTATGCGACATATTGAGAAGCATGCAAATAAAGAAGAGTCAATGTTTTATTTCGTACCTGCAATTTTAAACTTTATATCGAATGTAAATAATATTTATATTTACCGACTAAATTAATACGAATGAAATAATTTATTGTAATGGTAAATAAGTATTTATGTTATTCGATTAGCATTTTGTTTTTTAGCTTGTTTTGGGAGGTAAAAGTACCCAATTACATATTGTATAGTATTGTCTAGTAGAATTTTCTTACTTTATCACAATATGCCAGGTTATTCAAAATATTATATGAATGTAATTTTTATCACGCGCTAATCAGATATTTGGTTATAATAAATAACCAGTTACGTTGAATATTCTCATTTATAACTTTAATTATCGTATTTCACCTTTATGTTTCTGTCTATTTTCGTGCATTACAGGATGCGTATCAATTGTTAGAGATTAAATGATTATACAGTATTGACATAAAATAATTGGTAAAATGAATCCAAATCCATTTTTTGCAATCGAAGAGAGTATTGTAAGATTGAGAATTAATATTCACAACATGTATGTTAACCACTTTTGCTACATCTTTCCACAGACTAGAGAACTTTATTGCCAAAGTTATATTGTATATTTCTTTCAACTTTGGTAATTGTACAAACTCTTTCAGGATTTGTTAAATATACGCATGATATGCCAAAAAAAAAAAAAATACATATACAGTATACATGTGTATATTTCTTTCTAGAATATGTCATTCAAGTTTGCACAAGAAATCCTTGGTAAAAATTGGTTTTGTGAAAAGCCTGAATGAATTTTCATGTAAAAAAATTCTTAATTTATACATTCTTCAAAGTTTACATATCAAGATACTTAGTATTCTTTATATTCTTAGGATACATTCGAAAAACAAAATATTAGTAAAAGTCCCAAAATTTTAATTTTTAATCTTTGGATATCCTTAAGTCAGTTATTCATATCAGAGATACATTGGGAGGATTCAGAGTTCCTTTAGCATAGTGAACATTAAAAAGGTGAAACGGAACCATCTATAACTGATACTCTTTTAAACAATTTTTCTGGATTTTCTAGGCTTCTACAGTTGATAAATTTACATATATAACTACTTCAGGATGTATAGTTTCTAACTCGTGATACATATTTTTTTATTATTTTGTAAGATTTTTCAAATTTCATAATAACTTTAATAATTTTGTAAATTTCTAAAGCTGATTATCGTTCCTTTTGATTATAATCCTATCACTTTACCATAAAATCATTATAACATTGAATTGTGCCTTTAACAGCAATTGGTCTTACCCCATCACAGGTCTCTAAAGAAAATTGAAACATGATTTCTATCCGAAAATACCCACTTTTCCTGATGATATTTCCCACTTTATGCAAAAAG
Source organism: Gigaspora rosea (assembly GCA_003550325.1). NCBI lineage: Eukaryota > Fungi > Glomeromycota > Glomeromycetes > Diversisporales > Gigasporaceae > Gigaspora > Gigaspora rosea. The sequence goes on along the minus strand of QKWP01000022.1, from coordinate 471,342 downwards.
AATAAACATTCGATGCCCGATTATATAATACTTAATACAAATCGATGAAAAGTTTTCATTCGATGATAGATCATATTATCCGACTAATTGATTAAACGATTTTATTCAACTAATCGATTAGTTGAATAAATAAAACGAAACTTGGTAAAATACACGTAAGGTAGCAACTGAAACAGTCTGGTTGATATTCTTATATGATCGATTGATTAATCGACCAACGATTAATTAACCAATCGACTAGTCGACTAATCGATTAATCGGGTCTGTAAAATTCAAATCGACTAGTTGTCAACTTTACAACTAATCGATTAATTCGTGAAGATTTTACGTAAAGATCCTTCCTTTGATATTGCATGACTAATTTTCAATCATTACGTAGTGACATTCTCAACTAATATTTCATGGCACTGTAAAAATGTCATCAAATCTCATAATATGCCTTTGGTTACAACGCAATCTGTAGGATGTCCAGGATTATTATCCCGCATAATATCCGCATAACTTACCTTATAGCTAGGGATGCAAATTATTGTAATTTTGTAATTTTGAACACGACATTTAATTGTACAAAGTTTTATTTAATTATTTAGCATTTTTAAAAAAATAAATTAGAGCTAAAAAAAGGTACAAAAATACGCCTATATTGGCCTATATAAATATACTTGATCTAAAATTTAAAATATTTAAATTTTTTTGATAATATTTAAAATAAAAATTATATTATAGTAATATTTAATTTTATATTATATGAAAAAGTTTAAATTGCTTATAAGCTAAAATTAGACAAATTTAGAAAAATTTTTAATTAAAAAAATTATTTACTAATTCTTGATGAACTCTATAAATATTAGGTTTACAACTATAGTTCTTAATACAATATTATAGCTTATATAAAGATTATTATTGCATCTTTAGTGATTTTTATTTGTAAAAATTAAGTTTTGAATTAAAAAGTAAAAAAAGTTTTTTTATAAACAAAAGCATATAAAATTTAAAAAATCTAAAAAACAATTTTATAGTAAAAATTATAAAACAAAAACTTTAAACTTTTATTGCTTTAAAGTTTATTAATAATTTTAAATTTTTTTTTTTTTTTTTTTTTTTTTTTTTT
>QKWP01000022.1:386954-465807 GCA_003550325.1 Gigaspora rosea | reverse complement strand
CACTAACTAAAAAAAAGGAAGCCACTGCTCAAAAAAAAGGTGGTGCAACGACTAGATCTAATACCAAAAAAAAATCGGCTTAAAAATTATATGTAAATCGAATTCGTCAGAATACCCTTTTACTCAAAATTTTAGATTTAAAAATGCGTTGCACATGATGATGATCGTTTAATAAATTCCGATTTGTCATTTGCTTTTTTTTTTATCGTGGCTTATTTTTGAATGCAATGTTGATCGATAGATATAAATATTTAAAGGGTTATACGGGTTAGTAAAAATTTTTTATAGTAGAAACCTTAACTTCGTCACAATACCCCAGTCTCCCTTATATGTCACTCTTGTTATATCAACATCTCTAGCAATAGAAAATTGTTAATATATCCAGATGTTAGTTTAATAAGTATCTTATCTCTATCTATACTGACATTATATTGATATTGCATAGATATGTTAGTTTAGACAGAGGTAAATGTTTTTGTTTTCACTAAGCTTATACTAAGAATAATAAATTTAACAAAATGAATTTATTTTAGTACAAAATAAATTTGTTTTTATGTTTAGCATAAAATGAATTCATCTTATATTTGTATAAAATGATGAAATGAATTTATTTTATGCTTATTGTTTTATGCTAAGCTTATCATAAAGCAAATTTAAAGGTTAAATATTGAAAGTCAAAAATATTCAGTCCATTATAAAGAAGAATTTAGTTCAGAAAAAAAATTAAATTCGAAAGCATCAACTTTATTTAGAAACTATTAAGTTTCAATTTTGTTTCATTATAATTAATTGAAACTAATTTTATCATAGCATCACTTTTTTTTTGTTAAAAAAAAAAAAAAGCTTCACTTTGTGAAAATATTTATCTGTGTACTGCAAAATATATTTGCAAGTATGATACTGTATATAAAAAATATGAACACTACTGTATATGATACATATGCATTCACATATTCAGTTTACTTAAATTCAGATTCAAAGCGTTTCTGAATTGTATCAAGTTTCTTTATAATGAACCAGTTATTTTAAAAAAAAAAGTTTCTTTGAAAGCTAATGCTATATGTTTTTTTTATTTTAAACTTTCTTTTTTTTATTTTATTTTATTTTATTTTAATTATTTTTACTTATTTATTTATTTATTTTTTTATTTTATTTTATTTATTTTATTTTAATTATTTTTGTTTAATTATTTTTTTATTATTTTTTGATTTTTAACATTTATCACTAGTGCGATTCATAGCTACTAGTGATTATTTTTCACTGTGCGCACTGTGCGCACTATGCGCAGCACACAGAAACAAAAATTTGTGCACATCTTTTTTCAGTAGATGTGCAGATGCCGTACAGAAATAATTGTCATTTTATAAGTAGTGCGCACAGTTGCAAGCATTTTCTCAGCATTTGCCGCACAGAAAAGTTTATGAATTGTGCAGTATCCGCACAGTAAATTTTAATTGAAAAATTAACACTGATCGCTACCCTGATCGACCAATCATTTTGTTTGTTTTGATCAAAACAAAACAAATAGTGCCCGAATTATGATTAGTGTTAGGGTTTGGCAGGACAAAAGTTAAAAGGCCCTATTAACCCAAAATTTCACAAGGAATTTTTTTTGTTAAGAAAAAAGTATAATTTCTTAGTCAAAATTTTAAGTTAGAAGCGATTTTTTAAAAAAAGTTTGTTTTGCTTTAATTTCACGTTACACCTGATCCTGCATTCCGATTGGTTGATCAAGGTGGCGATGCATCACACTAGCAATGAATGATAACTCTCTTATTTTTTTTTTATTTGTTTTTAATTTTTTTTTATTTTAAATGTTTTTTTTATTAATAACTTTACTTTTTTTATTTTAATAAGCATTTCTTTTTTTTTATTTTTTTATTTTAAACTTTTTTTTATTTCTCTTTTTTAATTAAATATTCTTTTTTATTTAAACAGTTTTTTTATCTTTTATTTTTTTTATTTTAAGCATTTATTTTTTTTTATTTTAAGAGTTTCTTTTTTATATTTTTTATTTTAAATTTTTAAAAATTTTTTTTTAAATTATGTTTTTATTAAGGATTAATCATTTTGTAACTGTAGGTTACTGTAACCCGTAACTAAGATCAGGTATAACGTGACTATCAAAACAACTTTTCTATAAGAATAAACTCGTGCAATTAAGGTTAGGGTTAGCGTGAAGCTAGGAGTTAGAGAAGGCTATAGTATATCAAAATTTAGCAAGAAATTTTTTTTGTTACAACCTGAAAGGTAGTTTCCTATGTGAAACTTTAAGTTAGAAGCAATTTTTGGCAAAAACGAACGTTTGTTTTGACTCTTCCCAAATGTGTAACGTTACACCTAATCTTAGAATTCGATTGGTTGATTGGGATGCAGTTACAGTAACCGAGGTTACAAATTTATTAACTCTTTTATTAAAATATTTTTTAATATTATTTTAATTATTTATTTATTTTATTTATTGTTTTTTTAGATTGTTTATGGGCGGATGAGGATTAGTTGGGTAGATAATGGGTGAAATGGGTCTTTTACAAATGGGTAGGTGGATCTTTATAGAGCAGATAGATCTTTTAAGGGTGGAAGCATAGCATGATAGATGTTTTTAGATAAGATTCGTAGGGTATGCGCATATATGCAATAACAGGAATAAAAAGTAAATTTCTAGTTATTCCTTACTATAGAAATAACCAAAAATTTACTTTTTATTTCCACTATTGATATATGCGCTAGAGATGTGACTACTAACTATTTAAGAAAATTTGATTTTGTACTGTAAATAAACAAATGCGTGAGACAAAATTTAGAGATAGAGCATATATACAATATATTAATGCGAATTTATGTATATTTAATTAGAATTTATTAGCAGACCAGTTTCAGAGTTTTATTACAGATTCAGAGTATTAGTATAGTTTCGGATCTTTAGGCAAGTTTTGACCAAGAAGGTCATGCCCGAAACTGGTAATACTAGTTTTAGTTTTGGTCAATCCAAAACTATATAGTTTTGGATAGCATCATTAACTATGGTATTAGCCAACACTTGTAGTCAGAAGTATCTTAAACTATTATTGTTACCTACTTGTGTTTTTCATTACCAAAATTTGCATAAGGATTACTATTAATTTTTATTGTCTATTGGATAGTAATCAATTTAAATTCCTCTTAACAAAGACTATTGATTAAGATAGTAAAGCCACTGACATTTATTACCTAATATCCATTTACTATAGGGGCTTACTCCCACCCCAGGTAAGATCTATAAATAGAATTTTAGCAATCAAATTTAACTAAGGTAAGATTTTTCTTGACCCCCCCACCCCCTAAAATATTATCTAATAAATATCAGCGCCCTAATTGGTAATAATTAATAGATATTAGCAAAATTTATATATAGATATTAATCGATATATATTATATCAATTAATATCATATTTATAATCATGCTTTTTGCAAATTTTTAAATGTTTTTCAGGTTGTTGCAAGTTTTTGCAAGGTTTTGCAATTTGATATAAAATTTTATATTTTTTTATTTATTATTATTTTTTTTAATTCTTTGGTAGTCTTGTCAAACTTTAATAGATTTTATTATTAAAAACCAAGAATATTTTTTGTAATACATGTTTAACATGATAATCAACAGAATTTGACCTCATCTGGCTACAAAATTTGTGCTCAGGTGCAACCAGCTGTATTGACTTACATATAAGCCAAAAGAATCTTGTTAGCTATAGTTACAAACTAACTATGCTTCATAATCTACTCTTTCAAAAACTCCTTCTCTGAGCTTCTCATAAAGAAGAATAAAAAACGAGAAAGATTAAAAAAGGGGAACAAAACAAACATACCTAATAACAACAAAATAATTCAAAAACTAAAATTTTATATCCAAGAAAAAACAAAATAAAAAAAAACCAAAGAAAAAGCAAAAAAAATAGACTATAAAGATTTTATTAAGCCTATACTAGACCATAAAAATTATATAACATTGTATAAACTATATCTACTAAAGTGTTATATATAAGGGGGCTGCCAAAAATCACCTGATTTCAGTTTACTATAAGGGCTACCCCCCTCCCCCCACCTGACTAGAGCAAAAAAAAAAAAGTTCATATCAGAATTATGTAACTCTTTCTTTCAAAGAGTTGCTGAGTATANATTTGTATATCTGTTTCAAATCAAGTTCATATCAGAATTATGTAACTCTTTCTTTCAAAGAGTTGCTGAGTATACTTATCACCAAAGCTTTTGACCCGAGCAAGAACAGGAACTTCAAGAGAAAAAAACTGTAATACCAGTTGGAGACCTGTGCGATTCACCAACATTTGATCATGGCTTTTTTTCTATTCCACTTTCCAAAAGTCCACCTTACCGAAATGCTATTGCTCTGATTCCATAATTTTTCGGATCATTTCTGATTTTGTTCATTTTATCTGAAAATCACTTTACCAACAACTTAGTTCGCGACAGTTTATTTCTGGATATTGTCGTTAGGGACAGGTTTAGAATACAGTTAAGATTAGTGCAATTTTTAGAAAACTTAAGATTGTCAGTGAAATGGTGAACCATTTATGTTCCATTAGTAAAATGGGAATTGGCGTTGTAAGGGATTTATGTAAGGCCCTAGTTGGTCTTTTCACTACTGCTCGTTGACCTTTATCAGCTCGAGCATACCTCGGAACAGCACCTAGTTTGAAACCACACTCATTTACGGCTGACAAAGAATCCAAATCTAATAATCAAGAGTTCTCAGCCACAAACTTCTTAACTATTAACGCATTTGTTTATTACCAAAAACCAGCAGAGATGGGGAACGCTGCTGGAACGTGTAATGTTGGATACTGTTGGGCGTAGTGGTTTTTTCAAACTCATTAACTAGTCTTTTATGTTCATGGAATCGGAGTTGAAACGAATATACGTAAAGCACGCATGTATTATCAAAAAGCAGCAGAAATGGGAGATATATATGCACTCGACCTTGGCAAAATAGTTCAGAAAAATGGGCTTCGGGAAGTTAGCCCGTAACTTTTTGCGCCATTATGTGCCCGCGCACTATTATAATTAAAATTTACCCACCCTATTGGCATTGGTTTAAATAAAACAAGTTAATTTAATGCAGCTATGGGAAAAAAATATATGTGTAAATGTGGTTTATTTAAACCAATGCAGAGGTATAGGATCGGGCCATGTCAATTTTGGATTTAAACCGCATAGAATCGATTACAAGCATACATATAAAATTGACTTGGATATTGTATAAGAAAATCGTATTTTTGGTCATTAAGTTTATTAAATTTTAATAAAAAACTGAGACCAGGCTCTCACTCTTAAAAATAATTCGCTTCACGAATTTTACAGGAGGGTCACCAAATTTTTTTATAATCTTGGATAAAATTTATCAATTCCGATGTACTCGGACGCGACCCCTGGTATGAGTTATATTAATACGGTCAATCTAAACAAAATAAAAAAAAATTAATTATTGCGATGCAGTAAAAATATAATTGAATAAATACTTATCTGTAATCGTATTAATTATAAAAAAGCCAATTTTTACTAATCAAAAGTATAAAAAAAAAATAAATAAATAAATAAATAAAACGTAATAAAAAAAACATATATTAAACCCTTTCGAATGAGTTTTAGTGCTAAATTTTGTTATTGAAAATGCAAACGTTTTTAAGTATGCCAAAATTCAATAAAAAGCTGTTATATCCGGATGCAAATACCTTGTATCAACATTTTATGAACGCCTTTGCTTATAATCAAATGGTTCTAACCACGAATTCATCACTATCAAAACCTAAAGTAGTCGAAGAAGGAAATAAAAAATGGCGTGAGATCAAAAAAAAGGTGATGACATTATTCAAAAAGAAATATGAATTCTTTTGAATACTCCAATTCCATTGCAAGCAATCAGAGTCAGTATGAATTCTAGTCGTCGTAAATCGTCTCAACCAAGTAATTTAGTATCTACCCTGCTTTCTTCTTCCATTTTTAAAGAATATGAAATACGTCCCAATACTTCTGCTCAAAAAGCTTCACATGAAAAAATTAAAACAGCAAGAAATAAGATTACCGAATTCGAATTTTGTACAATATAGCTTCAGATACTAGTATTAGAAGTGATCTTGCTGTTAGAATACAAGAGCAAAAGGATATCATCAGAACCAACGATAAAAAATTGAAGCACTTAAACGACATGCAGCAAATCAAGCCCGGATGATAGCTAAAAAACAAAAACAACTTGAAGAAGAAGGTATTGTTGAACAATGGGAGGATGCTAGAAGACCATCAATTCTTGCACAAAACCCAGACCTCCTCGAACACATTCATGATTGCATTGAATATGGCGAAGCAGATAAAAAAAGAAGAAAAATAATAATAAAAGTTAGAACTATCAAACATTTAAAAGGTAAACTTGAAGAAAAATATAACCTTTATATTAGTAGACAAACTCTGTCGACCTACCTTTGGCCAAAACATCCGAATACTTTTGCAGCAAAATGGAACCACCACCCCGCATTAGTACAAATTCAATCAGTGTTACGAGATGAAAAATCAGATCATCCAGATAGTCATTATTGTCTTGCTTCTGTGAAAAGTGCCCGGACGTTTGCTTCAACCTTTCACGATCATTCCATAATAATATCCCAAAACGATAAGTCAAAGGTTCCTTTGGGGATTCCTGCGGTTGGACGAACATTCAAGTCAATCGAAACAATAAATGAACCTGTTTCTATACCTGACCATGGTTTTTCTTTAGACAGGAAAATGAAACTGATTCCATCCGTATATCTTTTAATAAATCCAAATGATATGAATGATAGTTTTCGTTCAGGGCACCTTACAATTTATATTCGACCCGAATATTTTGTAGGTACAACTGCATTGACACATATGGCTGATTTGATTTCAATAACGAATTTGGAAGACTATGATGAAGTTATCCGCATTGAAGAAAAAATTAAGCTGTTGTGGGTTTTATTAGTAGATGGAGGGCCGGATGAAAATCCAAAACACCTAAAAAATATCATAGAATATTGTAAACTTTTTCGTTTCTTGGACCTCGATTACTTGACTGTTCATACTCATGCACCTGGTCAGTCTTCTTTTAATTCCGTGGAAAGAGGCATAGCACCTCTCTCGTCGAAGTTAGCTGGAATCGTATTACCTATAGATCATTATGGTACTCATCTCAATTCTCAGGGAAAAGTTATTAATGAAGAATTGGCAAAAGAAAATTTTCGTTTCTCAGGTATAGTTTTAAAAACTAATCTACTTACTTAATGCAAAATTATAACATTCAGACATAATCCTATTCCCAGGAGAAAAGCTTTGTGATATTTGGCAACGTAATCAAAGTCATGGAAGGAATGTTAGAGCTACATATGTGGATACGCACATTGATATGTTTGATGATGATGAAATCTCATGGCAATGGATTGAAGACCACTGTCAAATCTGTCGCTATTCGCTCGATATTCGTAAATGTAGAAATATAAATTGTTGTAAGCCATTCCGCATACCTGAAGCAACTACTTTATTAGAAGAAAACAATGGATTCTTACCCCAATGATTAAAGGACGTGATCAGCATTTTTTAAATCCTATTCATATTCTTGAATACTTCGATCGAGTCAAAATTCCACCCTACGACAAATATTGTTTGACTATTTTAAAAGAAATACATCAGCGTTTATGTTGTTCAGAATGTAGAAAGTATTTCCCTACCTTGAATTTTGTTCAAAAACATAAACAGTCTCAACATTCTGCTCGTAAATCTTAAAATTCTAATTCAGCAATACATGAGTTTATATACTCTCAATCCTATGTGCTTATAGAGCTATACGTGCCTACACAATTTGAAGAAATTGATTAAGAATATAGCCTTTCCGATAGTAAAACGCTTAGATAAAGGAAATTATAGTTAGAATGAATAGCAGTTAGTATTCTAACAGGTAAAGAAAGTGTTTAAAATAAAAAGCGTGAGTTAAAAAATAAAAGAATACTTAAGTTTTATATCTTCGTAAAAAGATCGTATTGTACATGCATATTTATTTAAAATAAAAATTATTATTATAATTTTATAATAAAAAACAGGAGGGAACGTACCCGATCCAAAGTGAATCCCAAAACTGAAATTATTTATATTAGTTTTAATTTATCACACCATGTGTGGGATTCACTTTGGATCGGGTACATTCCCTCCTGTTACCCTTCGGTCACCTGGGTAGAACCTGGGTGGGTTAAAAAAAATCTGCCCAGACAATTAAATATATATATCAGGTATAATAATAATAATAATAAATATTATTATACCTGACATATATATTTAATTGCCCGGGCAGATTTTTTTAACCCACCCGGGTTCTACCCGGGTGACCGAAGGGTCCACTCATCGGGTGACCCGGGTGGCATTTTTTTGGACGGGTCCAATCACTAATAAAGTCACAGGTATAGGTGAGTAAATCCGTAGGCCGATCGGTATACTATCAGTATACATAGCAGATAGTATAAATTTTAAATTTGACATCTGCACCTACCAACCAATCAGAGAACAAGTACTATATATAACCTCATTGGACCATGAACCCCCTTCTAAGAAATCAGCTGATTTCTAGCGGCCCCCTAAAATAAACAAAAAAAATACTGCATCTCGAACCATGTATCTAGGTAAGAAATTTTTCACATGCTCTTCAAGATTCCAAAATATGATATTTATTGTTTATTTGATAACTATACTCACTTATGATGGTACTGATTCTGATCTGGGAATGCATACCCAATTTGGAAAGAGTATACGCTGCCAATCTTTTAGAGGTTAAGCTAGAATTTCCACTTTTTGGCAAAATTTTTGAAAAATCCAAAGGGGCGAAAGATGTTGTTTGAAACAAACTTGAAGGAAAGTATAAAAAGATAAAACTCATTTTTTAGTTGTTCACTACTGTTTTATCACAAAATACTTCATTAACAAAGACTATCTCTATCAAAATTTCTTGTACAAGGGCACTACCTTCTGCTAGTTATTTTGTAAGAGAATGCTTCTGGCTTGCATGCCGAATATACAAAGAAGTCCTAATAGAAGTTGTTAACCTTTATAAAAACTATATTTTTGTGTTATTCTACTATATACCAAGTATAGACAACTCTCCAATAAGAAACTTTTTGTTTTTTTTTCTGTAAGAAATTTGGACCAAATGATTATCAAAAAGAATTGTTTTTTAATATCTGTTTTTATTTCTTATTATTATATATTATTATACTTTTTTAATTAATATTACATATTTTAATATATTATTATACATTCTTTATAAAAAAATAAAAAAAAATAACAAAAAAATAAAACTATAAAAAACAAAACTGAAAAAATAATGAAAAAATAGTAATATTTTAAACTACTTTTACACTTTGTCACATTTAATTTCATAAAAACACTAGCTCTATATACTTTTCTCATTCTACAGTTAGCTATTATTTATTTTCTTTGTTTTAACTATTATATTTATTCATATTCGCTACTTTCTAAAAATAGTAGAAAATTAAAAAAATAAAAAAAAACTATTTTTTAAAAGTGTTGGTGTTTTTGCAAATTGTTGAAAAATCTAGCATGTTCTTGCATAGTGCTAGAGAAGTTAGAGTTAGTGTTTTTGTAAAGTATTGGAAAAGTCAGATTGTTTTTTTGCAAAGTTCTAAAGAAAGTTAGGAATAAATAAAATAAAATAAAATTAAAAAAATAATAAAAATACATATGTAAAAACAAAATATATAAGCAAACTTAATAAATAAAGTTCCAAATCTCTATTTCTTTAAAGTAAGAGTTCATGTTTTTGCAAATTCAGAAATTGCTAAACCAAGTTGTATTTTTGTAAAGTACTAGGTTAATATTCTTGCAAACTGCTGTAAAAGTTTGTATTAGTTTGCAAAGTGCTAAAAAAGTCTAAGTTGGTTTTTTGCAAGATACCAAAAAGTAAGAGTTGTGTTTTTGCAAAGTGCTAGAATAAAATAAATTAATAAAAAAAATTTAAAAAAAACAAAAAACAAAAGTATCAAACAAAAAAATAAATAAGTAAAAACTTGTGAAAACTTGCAAAAACTTGTACTTAACTAAATCATTTTTCTAAAGAAGCATTCTTAAAAATTTAGAAATTGCCAGAAAAATCAGTTGTGTTTTTGCAAAGTATCAGAAGTTTGAGTTAGCTTGTGAAGTCAAATTGGCGTTTTTTGCAAAGTGCTAAAAAATTGTTAGTTTTCTTGCAAATAGCTAGTGTTCTTGTAAAGTACCAAATAAAATAAAAAAAAAATTAAAAAATAAATAAATAAAATGAAAAAACAAACCAAAAAAATAATAAAAACAAAAAAAAACAAAGTAAAACTGAATAGAAAATCTAATTTATAAACAAAAGATCTAATCTGATCTTGTAATACAAAATTTGTAAATTAATTTTAATACATCATACAAAATTTCAAAATATTTTAAAAATATAGTTCAATGCATACTTGGTATAACTCAGGTTAGAAATCTACTAATCCAGCTTGGTTTCTAGTTCTAAAATATTTTGAAATATTTTGAAATATTTTAAAAAATATTTTGAAACTACTTTTAAATATTTCGAAATCATTTTTGAGATATTTTGAAACTAATAGTCAATTAGTAACTTATATAATCATTATTTATCAATTTAGATAAATATGATAACAATCGATTAGCAGATATATAACGATTTATATTTATGTATGATATTTATTGATTATAGATATATATTGAGTTTTATTTAGTTTATCAATATACAATATTATTTTTTAATCAATATAAAATAATTAATTGTTATATATCAATTAGTATTTATTTAAAAAATTTTGTGATATTGTAAGATTTACTCTAATTCTAGTACTCACTATTACTTTTCTACTGGTTCTTTCTTGATACATCTTAGACTCCCAAAGCAGTTAGCCTGGAAGGATCAATTTACTTGGCATTAGATACTATTATAGTTTTTTTTCTTTTAGTACCTACTTCTGAAACATAGATTCTTTTTTTTGGTGCATCTTTGGTAGCCAGGTTAGTAGACCCTCTTTTTTAAAGATTTTTGTCATCTGGTTCTCTGGTTTCAGTTTTTAATACTTTTGTTTTTGATAGCACTATCAAAGATCTTTGTTAGGGCAGTGTCATTAATCACCTGATTATTTTTTATCAGAGGCCTACCCCCTCCCTCTTCCTCAATATATAAATAGTCAGGTTCTTATATATAATTTAAACTTTTTTTACCCCCCTCCCCCCCTAAAAAATCACCTAATTTTTGTTACTCCCCTTACCGGTATTTCTTTACTCAGAATTTGCTAAACAGGTTTCTGTTTTTCTGGTTTTTTGAATTTGTTTATATAACAGGACACAACTATACCCAAAAGCTCTTATTTGAAATGGTGAACCAAGACTACAACCAACTAAAAAGCAGTTAAAAGAAGTAATAATTATCTTGAAAAATTAGCTTCAAATAATAAAAGCAAAATCAAAAAAAATGTTCTCAAATGCTAACAAAATTAATATTATCTCTTCAAATCACTCTAAGTATATATAATATTAAACTTATCCAAAATATACAAACTTATTGTTCTTTATTTTAATGTTTAGATTATTGAATCCAATAATCTAAATATTAATACATCAATTTTTGATAAAGTTATTTGTGTATTTATTCAATTTTTGTATCAATATTTGATATTTAAAAAATTAAAAAATAAATATTTTATTGATTAGTTTTTAACCAGATTAGGCTTTTATTTGGCAGTATTTTAGCATATTTAATTTTAGTTACTTAATTAATATACTATCTGATGGATATGATTATCTAGTTTGGTCTGAATCTGAGTTCAGTCTGGTTCAGTCCAAGTCTAAGTTCAGTTCAAATAACAATACTGGCCTTGAAAGGAGTCAGTAAAAAAGAGACAAATTTATCTAATAAATTTGTTTCTTTTCTACTGACTTCCCTCATATATTGTATTTAATAATTTTTATAATAACTCAAAATTTTATTAAAATAACTTCTATTGTGTTACTAAGCAAAAATGCATCTCTTATAATTTATTACAACTTTACTCTAATTCTAATGCTAACTCTAATTTTAATTTTAACTCTTAATCTTTAAACTTTAACTTTAACCCTAATTTTAAATAGATAGTTTTTTTATAAAAAAATGAGTTTAATATTTATGACTTTATATAACTTCTAGCTATAAATAAATTAATTTATTTTGCAATAATAAAATTTAAAGCTTTTTTTTAAAATTTTTACTATAAAATTTTTTGAATTTTTTTAAAATTTTATGTTTCTATTTATAAAAAATTTAAATTTCTAACATATATTTTATATTTCATATAAGCATATTGTATTTATAAAATTTACCAAGAATAGTAAATAATTGGCTAACAGATTTTTCTAAATTGTTTATTTTTAGCCTATAAACAACTAAGGTTTTTTTATAGAAGTTTGCTATTTATTACTACTAGTACTAGTAATTATTACTAGTATTGCTATATCTTAAAAATGTACTAAGTAATTAGAGTTAAAAGTTTTAAATAAAAATGTTTAGAATCCCAAAAGACCTTATCCTAATATATCCTATAACTAACTCTAAATTTTTATAGTAAAGTTATTTTCAATAATAATTTTTCTTTTTTATAATATGATATATATTATAAAATAATTCTTATTATTTTTAAATATTATCAAAAAAATTTTTTAAATGAATATTTTAAGTTTTAAAAAAAGTAGATTATTAGTATATTTATAGTAGTTTTTTAGACAAATTTATCTAGATTTCTTATAGTTTAAAAGATAATATTTAAAAAACAATAATATAACTAAATATAAAATTTGATATCAAAAAAAATTATAAATATAGTATATATATAAACTAGCTATTTTTTAAATACAACCAATTAAAGTATAGTATTATATAATACAGGTTTTGTATATCAAATTTGTATACTTTAATAATTTTATACAGAAAGCAAATTAATAATTTAATAATTATATTTTGTCATAAATAAGCATTATATCCTCTACTCTATTTTTTTAAATATTAGATTAATAGAAATAACTTGATTATAGATTTTATTTTAATTTTTGCTAATCTGATAATTAAAAAATAGAGTAGTAAATATTACCATATTTTCGCGAAATAACGCCCACCTGCGCGTTATTTTGAGTATATGCGCGTAAATTAGAGTACGCATATCGAGACAAGGATTGATTTTTTAATCAACCTGTTTTGCCAAGTAACGACCATATGCATTATATATAAGTAGAGAAAGCCGGTACTTTTATCACAGATACTGTATATATGGGGTGCACGTTATTTAGGGACATGGGCGTTATTTTGAAGCCGCGCATGCTATTTTAGGGGGGCATAAATTTCTAAATAACGCCCATGCTAATTATTTCGCGAAAATACGGTATGTAATTTGTGTCAGTATATAGTAAATAGTAAATGATGATAACTTATAATCTAATGGTCCAATTTACTAAATATTAAATTAGTATTTTATAATGAATTAGACAACTAGAGATTACAAGTTATCACTAATTAATCAATTATTAATTTGCCATTTGTACAAAATTGACTGTCAAAGTATACAAAATTGGTATGAAAATCCTGTTAAAATATATAAAAATAAGTACCGTGAATGGTTGGATAAAATACCCCTTTCGATAGTGGACCCAGCAGGATCTTTTTTAATTAAATGTGGAACTTTTTAAAAAAATCTAGAGTGCCTATTATAAACACAAAGTGTATATGCAACTCAAATTTTTTACACTAAATGATATAAACTTTCGGTCATGTATTATACCCGGGGTCTATTAAAGGGGAATAAGATTGGTGGAATGTAACAGACCCAGGTCTTGTGTCCGACCATTTACGGTAGTTATATTTTGTGAATAAAGTTAAAAAATCTACCGTTAGTTCTCAAAATAGCGGGCATCTGCGCGCTATTTTGAGTACGCCCATTGGCGTTATTTTAAATATAGGTTAATTTTTTGACCGTGTATTAAGGTCAATTTTGCTTTAATATATTAAACTATAAACATAACATGATATGAATATGTAGAAGGAGCACGTTATCTCAGGACACACATAGCGTTATCTCGAAATTTCCTATGCTATTTTTAGGAGAAGAGATTTTCAAAATAACGCCCATGCCCGCTATTTCGAGAATTTACAGTATTTGCAAATTTTCAATAAAGATTTTAAAAAAATTTATACAAATTTTTTATATGTAACTAGATTCTTAAAGTTTATCTTAATCTATTTTATATTTAAAAATAAATATACAGTAACATAAACATTTACAAAACTATTAATTAAGAACAAAATCCAAAAATTTAAAGATTTTTCAATATATGTAACGATTGCGGGGTCACTTTAAAGAAGGGATAACATGTTCATTCTTCAGGTAATTGTTTGCCAATGCCAAGAATCGAGGTAATATTTAATGCCCAGGTTCGTTCAACAGCATATTATTTAGCCATAAAAAAAATAATTCTATGTATAGTAAAAAAAAAAAATGGAATAAATCTTTTTTTTTTTTTTATTAAAAAATCCGGCGTTACTTTTGCCTTCTGTACTTACGTACAAGAAGTGTCACTGTTACACGAAATATAATAAAAAAAAAACAAGCCAAAACTTTATGCAAAAAACACGAGAAACGAAAATACACCGTCTTTAATGCAAAATTTGAACCCCATTAGAATTCGAAAGTCACTACAAGAACGTGTGAAGCTATAATTCGAAAAGTATATTTATATCATTAATTGTATCGATTTTGTGTTATGTTTTTTGTGCAACTTACGTACGTACTTTTCAGTAAATCAAATTTGCAACTTTTATACCACGTTATAAAGTACCAGCTTTACAAAAATTCGACCAGCATTATTGCATCATTGATTGTAATTCCTCAATTGTTGAAAATTTTTGAGATCACAAATCATGTGAAGCACAAATTACGTGAAAACTACAGTAGTTTACTTACGTACGACGTACGTACGTACGTACGTATATCAGATATCAGATATATGTGAGTGTTAAAAGTTAAATTGACATTATTGTGATACACTCTCCCATACAATTGTAACACTAACGCTGTCACAATTTACACATAATAAAAATTTATAGAAGGTTTTTCCGCAAAAATTATTTATACATTAACATATTTATATTTGATTGACAACGTTTTTCGTAGATCTTTTCTCTTTGAAAAAACGTTGTCTAATAGGTAACATTATAGGCGTGCATTTTTTTTTTTTTTTTAAAAAAAAAAAAAAAAAACTTATTGCTTTTTTACCATATCATTGGTTATTATATCAAAGAAAACATTCTTTCAATAACATGTGGGAGGAAAGGTTTACCAGAAATGGTGCATAGAGATACGAAAAAATGTTACCAATTGTTTTATATGGTAAATAAATATGAAAAATTAACGAGATAAAATTACCTGAAAGAGGAATTCATTGTTTATTATAATAAACTACAATACATTTATATACATTAAATTATTGGTATTATGATAAATTTAACCGAATTCACGACATTTTGGATAACATCATACAAATTAATGTTTTTTAAATGAAAATACCTAAAAAGGATATGTCAATTTATTTATAGAAATACTTTATTTATATTTAAGGAAAAACAACAATAATTGAAATAATTAAATAAATAAATAAATAAATAACTTACAATTATAGAATTCTGTAATGTTCCATAATGTTAAGTTTATTTCGGGATTCATGTGTTAATAAATATAGGCATAATTAAATTTAACGAAGAATAATAAAAAAAAAAGTGCTATAAATATAATACCAATCAAAGCACATTAAGTTTTATAAGCTCAAAAAAAAAACTTAACATTATTAAGTCATTTAAGATTACACGGTGGTGTGTCGCATTACGGATGAAGGGGTAAGTAAGTTTTTTTTTTTTTTTAATGGAATTTCTCGAAAATTACTGTGACGAAAAAAAAATTTTTGGGGCGCATTTTTTAGGGGTAGGGGTTAAGGTTAGAGGTTAATTATAGAGTAGAGTTTATATTATATTAAACAAACAAGTATAAGTGGATTTCAGATGGTTAAATAAATAAATACTGAATATTTACCATATCAGATATGGTGTTTGCCAAGTATTAGAACAGAAGAAGTTCTATAGATTTAGAATTAGAGAATGTCAAAATTATTTTTAGTGTTTTTCAGATTTCATTTTAATTCGTGACAATTATTAGATGGATTTAGAAAATTATTTAAATTAAAATTATTCTTGAATAACTTGTCAGTCTTAACGTTTCAGGATATATTTTAATTTGAACTATAAACCTTTAGTCTAGTAACCCTCCGATTTTACCTTATACATTTGAAATTAAATGGTAAAAAAAGAAAGGTTCGACCTTATTGATAGGTTAAAGAATTAACAATTATAACGATTTTAATGATTGACATAAATCCTATACTGTAAATAAAAAGGTATAATCATATAAAAAGTTCGAGGTAGTCAAGACAAGAAAGCATAATAATACAAGTCACCACGTGCATTTCACTAACGTTCAGGTATAAGTATTGAAATACATGATTTATATGATTTATGCACATAAACACACTTATAAAATACCATAAAAGAAATCGTTGAGTAAATATTTTCGACATTGATTATATTGATTATATTGATTATATTGATTATATTGATTATATTGATTATATTGATTATATTGATTATATTGATTATATTGATTATATTGATTATATTGATTATATTGATTATATTGATTATATTGATTATATTGATTATATTGATTATATTGATTATATTGATTATAATTGACGGTAAAATTGTGAATTTCGACATTTAACAATTTTTATAGGACTACAATTTATTGCGGCATTTCTACATTGCATTGTGAAATAAATATAACATGATGGCAATTCGACAATGCGGGGTTCGCAAAATTAATTTTACCATCAATCGTTAAGCGTGAGACATATTAGCAGTCGGCGTACGTACGCGTTACAGTGCAGGACATCTTATAAAAAAAAGATAACTACCAAAAAAATTTTTTTTCATAGAAAAATAAGCTGAACAAACTTATGAAATTTGGATTTTAATTTAATAGATTTTTTTTTTTGAGTATTATTACTTTTTAAAATAAAATAAAAATTTGGTCACATATACTGTATATAGATATATAATATAATAAAATTTTTAAAAACATAACAATTTTTAATAGTAAATTAATCAATCAAAATTTAGTATTTAATTTTAAATTTGACCACTATAAAAATTATTGGCTTAAGGTGTTCTGCACTGTAGTACGTACGTACGTATAAGTACGTACGTATATACGTATATATATCAGATATATGTGCGTAGTTACAATTTAAATCATTAAAATATATAGTAAAATGTTTATGTAATTTGCTGACTTTACAACCTTAATTATTCTTTTGAGAAATATAATACAAATTTTTTAGATGTTACGTTATCGACAATATTTATATAAAAAGTCATTAAATGACGGGTTCAGTATATACTGTATATAGTATGAATATGATAATAAATAATTAAGCATCGTTAAGCATTTTCGGACCAATACAGTATATTAGATTTAAATATAACAGTAAATTATAATGCACAATGCTGTACACATGTTTTTATTGTTGTACAAATTAAGCTGTCAGTCAAAATTCCAATTTGGTTACAGAATGAAGACATTTTGGTGGGAATGTCCATTCAATTTAAATGAGTTACGTACGTTCTTTAACTGTTAATGGATAATTGAATTATTACGTACTGTACGCACTGTACGCACTATACGCACTGTACGCGCTGTAACGTATTAGGTACGCGCGTAAATGTACGTACACAAAATCTTTGATGACTCCGCAAAGAAGACCACTTGTATATTAAAAATCAATATAATTTGATATACCGTAATTATGAAGACGAAAGGATTAGTTTAAAAATTTTTTTTTTTTTGATCGGCAGCTTACATTGTATGCGGTGTCTGATCGATCATGAAAACGACATTAATATAATATAATAATAAAGTAAATATAGACAGTAATAGAATTTGGATTTTAAATATAGATATTCAATACTTAATATGTGAAAAAATTGATCACAATAATCGGAGATTCATAAATAATATTCCGATCAACCAGTAAACTTTTTTTACGAGCACAACGGCTCCATTTTTAACCGGAATTCTGTAAAGTACGAAGGTCGCTTCTTTCATAGGAAACTTGTATAATCAGGATTCTAGTTTGATTTGGTAATATCCATTCGATATTTAAAATATATTTTAAAAATATATTTAAAATATATTTAAAATACGTAATCGAATTATTAATGACGAATTTTCCATCTCAAATTTCCATATTTGTGTGACACGGTAAAATTGATCTCAACTATTATTAATGTATTATTGTTTGTATTGCAATAATGTGTAAAAATAAATTATGATACAGTATATACTGGTACTATACCGGTACTAAAGATTTACTATTTAAAAAAAAAATTCTTAAATTTAAACTAGTCTAACTATAATAGTAAATTTTAAAAAAAGGCTGGAAGTAATTCCAGAATTAAGGAAAGTACTAGATAAATTTGTATTTATTAATCCGAAGTCACATGATTGACCTTTCTAAAAAACTATCCGAATGAATTAAATAGGTTAAGATGTCTAGTTAAGGATTATTACGCCTAGTCTTAGAATTTCTTGTCAGATTTTTATGTAGAATTTTAAGAAAAGGGAATCATATAATTATCAATTTTTGATGAAACTATTAATTAACTTCTAGCAAATGCATTCATTACTCTTTCTTTTTTGTTTGTTTGTTATTTCTTTTTTAGACTGTAAATTTTAAAGTTAAGTGACAGATAACTCTTCCTGACTAATTTACTTAAGTATGAAATGATAATAATTGTTAAAGTATGTCGCAGATCATTTCGCAATTAATTGCAGTAATATTTGATGTGGAGAAAAATTATATACATAACAGACAACGATAAAATAATAATAATTTGATTCTTTGAAATTCTTTCAAATGTGTTACTACATAATTCTTTTCATGATAATTCATATGTAATATAGATGTAATTACTATATCGATATATCAGATATATCGATATCTGATATGATATGTGTAATAATATCTGATATTATGTATATGTAATATGTAATACTTACTATATTACTATTACTATTATATATTATATTATTATATCAGATATGCAATACTTACTATATTATATTATTATATGTAATATATGTAATATATGTAATATGTAATACTGCATAAAAAAAACCTATCCGAGAGTTTACGTTTTAAATTATGTAAGAATGAAACAGATAATTCCAAATTAAGAACTACCTCATTGTTTACAGTGTGAAAAAACTTGTGATTTCCGTTTATGCAATACTATTTCCTTAATTATCATTATCATTATTAACCAACAGCATATCTGAGTATATCTGAGTATATCTGTTATCAGTAATTGTTAAAATCGGTAATAATAATCGCGGTAAATCGCGGTAATTGCGGGAATTCATTGATTTCAGATTTCATAATATTCATAATATTCATAATATAAATAAAAATAATCAAAAAATCTAAAAACACACAAAAATAACCTAAAATACAGAAATACAGAGATAATAAAAATACGATAAATCGATATTTCCTTCTAAAATAATGAATATTTCGGTAGAACATCTCCGCTAAACTTTATATGATGTAATTACATTAAAATTCGGTCCTATGATTACAAAATTTACCCGCTCTAAAATTATCTTTATTTATCCATATGATATCTGATATAAACAAAATCTGAGATAAAATACATATTTTCAATTTATCCTTTAATTTATCTATTGTAGTAACCTTACTTTTAAAATCTGAGATAAAAAAAAAAATACGTATTTTCAATTTATCCTTTAATTTATCTATTGTAATAACCTTACTTTTAAAAGTATAATTGAAAAAATATAAAAGTTATATAATATATTATTGGATATCTGATATAGATATAGATATATATAAGTTAAAGGTTATATATGATATATAAACGATTCTGTTACCTTTAACTGTAAAGTACATACGTACAGTACGTACAGTACGTACAGTACGTACGCACACACGTACGCACACGTGTGTATATAGTGTGTATGTAAGTTAACTTATCCCATTTTGTATTGTACAATGATTTAGTGTAAAAAAGAACAACGTAAAAATAACGCCTCGATCAAAATTTTTTTTATGTTGGTTACTCTGAATTGTTATTTCGACTACTTAAAATGTTTAATCGATTTACTAATGCATACCATTTATAGATAACTGATACTCTTTTTTTTCAATAAACAAACCTGTATGTGCAAATTGAAGATCTTATTCTAAAAATAGTTTTGTAAAAATATTACAAATATTATTAATCGTAACCATTATCGTATGTTAAAAAAAGGTTTTCATTTTTTTCATATTCGGAATTATGATATAATTGATATAATACAGTACAGCAAGTAACAGGTAATAAATTTAATAAATTATATACAGATAATATACTGATATAATTTATTATAATTTATTATAATTTTACCAAATTTTATTTATTAATTATATTATTATTATTAAACAATTACATCAATTTATATCATGTGACTATCAAGATTGTATATTTTGATTTTATGTCGTGTTAGCTTTCATGACTAAAAATCATGAAATTGTATGCATAAATATTTACTTATATACATTGCTCCTATCGCAATTGCACGTAAATAATAAAAAAAATTATAAAATTTTTACTTTACCTTGTTTCGCTTCTGTACTTTTTTTGCATTCTATGTATTTTCGACTTCAATTAAAGAGTTAATTACTCTATTACTCTATTATAAAGTTATTTATTTTTGTTCCCTTATTACTGTTGTAAAAAAAAAAAAAAACGAGGTTTTATTTTTGAACCCCTAGAATTTTAATTATCATTATTTTTAGATTTAGTATAAATATTCTCACGAATAGGGCTTTATTAACCCCTCTTTTTAATCCTTGTATCCTTATCGCTACTTCTCTTTACAAAAAAATGTCTACAAAAACTTTACTCGGAACGGTTCTATTTGAACTTAAGAAAACGTATGTAAAAAATTTATTAAATTTTTTTTTTTTTTTTATCTACCGATAGTTTATATAATCTTATTGTTTTAATATTTTATTAAATGATTTTTAATGATTTTTTCTTTTCTTTTTTTTTAGTTTCTCGGATTCAAAACATGGTATCTGTCAAGCTTGTTATAAACCAAACACTGACAGAGATTGGTGTCAACCTTGTAATGCTGAAAAGTTTCGTCAAAACTTTTCAAACTGGACTAGCGGTAATAAACATATTGATATGTTCATTCAAGATGCTCAACTTACCGCTTCCAATCATGATGAAGTCTTGGAATGGATACCTAATGATCAATTGAATAAAGTTACTTTCATTGCTAATGGAAAATATTCTACAAATTATAAAGCTATTTGGAGTAAAGGCGATATTATACAATGGGATCATGAAAAAAATGATTGGTCTCGTTTTCATGGATCAATTAATAATTGGTCTTACTCTCAAGATAACTCAGCTGGTTTAAATGGTAGAATAGTTGCTTTGAAAAGTTTTCAAGATTCTTCCGATATTTGCTCCGAATTAGAGAAGGTTTGCTTTATATTTATTTTTTATTAAAATATATTTATTAAAATATATTTATTTAAAATATATTTTTTATTATTTATAGTTGAGACATTATTTACAATCTCTTAAAGAAGCGATAAAGAATGATAGCATGTTATTACCATTATATGGTATTACTCAACACCCTAAAACTTCTGAGTACATGATTGTGACGAGTTATGCTGAAGGTAGTAGCTTGAGAAATAACTTGCAATATATTCGTAAATTAAATTGGAAAGAACGTTTGGAAATTTTACTTGATATTGCTTATGGGCTTGCTGGTCTTCATAAATCTGATATACTTCATAGAAATTTACATAGTGGTAATGTTTTCCTATTTAAATCTTTGGATGAAAAATGTGATAGAAATTTTTCTATGGTTGGTGATCTTGGTCTCCCTCAATCAATTAATTATTATACTTCAAATCATGAGGATTTTTATGACTTTCTCCCTTATGTTGCTCCTGAAGTTTTAAGGGGTAACCTTTACACAAAGTCCGCTGATATTTATAGTTTTGGAATGTTAATGTGGGAACTTACTTCTGGTGAATCTCCTTTTAGCAATATTCCTCATGATAAACATTTAAGTTTTGATATTTGCTCTGGTGTTAGACCTGAAATTTATCATGATATACCACAATGCTTTTTAGCTTTGATGAAAAGATGTTGGAGTATGGATCCTTTTAATCGTCCATCTGCTATCACTTTATGTAATATTTTTGAAGATTGGTGTGAATATTATGATGATAATATTAAGGACATTGATGATAAAAATATTCAATTGCCTATTATGCAATTTCAACATGCTGATAAATTACTTCGGTCTCAATCTAAACATTCTAGTAATTTTTATGCTCCTTATTATAATACAAATTTCGGGTTTTCAAGTTACAAAACATATGACAATAAAAAAGACCAAACTCGTTACTATTATTAATCTGTTATTAATCGAGATTGATTCCCGATTGGTACAATTTATACATTATAGATTATTTATTTATTTATTTATTTAGTTACTCAATTTATTCATTTATTTATTTATCAAACCTTTTTTTGATAAATCCTATTTTTTTTTTTTTTTTTCCTCCTTAATTTGCATTATTTGCAAATAAAAGTGAAGAAAAAAACATTATTTTTTTTTTCTTTTACAAAAGTAAAAGAAAAATCAAAGGCATATGCATGTTTATTATTCAAACTCGGATACCTTTTTTTTGTTACGTATCGATTATCGATACATCGATACGTTTTATACAATTAAACCACATATCATCATATTATTTGATTGATACTCATAATCGATTTTTTTTTTCATTCTCGTTTAGTGTTAATAAATCGTTTTATTATACGCATTAATATCTTCGAATTGGCAAAATCGTTTTTCTTTTTTTTTTTTATTAAAAAAAAAATTGGCAAAAAATATGGACAATATGGCATTTATTATTTTTTTTCATATACATCATTTTTTTGTATATTGTGGACACTATGTATGAACAATTAATCTAAGGATTAAACAAAAAAAAACATTTTAGAATAAATTTCTTTTTTATTTTTTTTGACCTTTATCATTTTGAATTTACAAAATTGTCGAAAAAAGTGAATAACTTTTTGATATAAAATATACTTAGTCGATAGTTTCTATTTTTTTTTTTTGTATATACATGTAGTTAGTTTGCATGATACTAAAACTTTGAAATTTCGTATCTACCAAATTGCTTCATATCTGATATGTTTCGTATGTATCGTATGTATCGTATGTTTCGTATGACGATGAATGACGAAAAAAAAAAATTTTTATATTTTGTGTATTCTAAAATGAACCATCGTAAATCTGTAGATATTTTTTTTAAAAAAGTAGCTGGGGCGTTACTGTTTACTCCTCTGGCAGATCGTTAATACGTACGTACAGTAAGTACGCACATGTATGTACTTAGCCGTTATTGGGTTAACTACATTTATTTATACCCGAATATATACTAATTAATTAATTAAATTTGCTGTCTCTGAAACTTTACGGGGTATTGCTTTATTCAGTAATACAATGCTTATATATTATCGTTATACACTATTCGTTCATAGAAAATGCTCTCCTAAAATTCTTTAAATCATATGGTAAATGTAAAATTATGTATTAGACCTTCACATGTTCATGGTCATAATGCCACTCGTTGATTTATATATCTAGTAAAAAAAAAAAAAAAAAAAAAAAAGTATAGTAAATGAAATTTAATTATCCTTTAAGATTACACATATTAGAACATTTTTGCTTGTAAATGGTCATGAATCTATATGATCTATTAAAATTATATTGAATTGTAGCCTATTACAGTATGATAATTATATATAAACCTGTTTAACGTGGGATTTTGTGGGGGTAAAAATTAATGATAATCGTGATTGGATCCTTGTGAGTGTTACTCGGGCAAACCCGCGTTAGGTTTGGTTTGAGTTGTAGCTTTGACTTATATTCAAACAGGTCATGCACGGCCAGCGGGCTTACCCGAGCCTACCTGGTCCGGTATGTCGATCAAGTGTCAGTCAGGGTCGGCATGTTGATCAAGGGTCTTTCAGGTCGGCATGTTGATCAAGGGTCATTCAGGTCGGTATGTCGATCGCGGGTCAGTTCGGCCCGTTCCTGGCCCGCGGGTTAACTAAAAAATGATAAACAAAATCGGAATTAAAATTCAGCCCTGATTAATTGCGTAAACTAGATGAAGTAATTCGTATTATAATCTATTTATCATATCATATTTTATTATTATGGCAAGAATTTGGTTTACCAATTATTAAGCATAATACTAAAAATATTATATACTTATAAATAGATGTTTTGGCTATATTAAAGATTCATATCTAATTTTGGATAAGAATAATTATGTCTGTTCAGAACAAATTAGAGGAGTTCCGGTATCAAAATGTGCTAGAAATAAACGTAACTATAAAAAAAAAACAACTTTTAGTTCCTAGATTTATATATATATATACAGGGATGGTAAATGACCTGGTCATTTGACAATTTTTCAAATGACCTCAAATGACCTCAAAATGACCGCTCATTTGAGGTCATTCAAATTTTGGTTCTTTTGGAAATGACTCGTGACCAAATGACTATGGTCATTTCCAAATGACCAGAGTCATTTGGTCATTAGGTCATTATAGAGTTGACATCCTACCGATCATGTATAATGCATGTTATAATTAATACATATATTATATATCAATTTTTGATATTTTATTAAAAAATTAATAATAACTAATATACTAGTTTTTTTAATTATTGTTGATTTTAAGTATGAATTTTAGTATTAAAAAACAGATTAATACTTTAAAATATTTTTTATATTTTTTTTAATTATAATATTATTATTTCTTTTTTTATTTTTAAAATACTACAGTCAGACCTCCATAAATGCAACCTCCATAAATGCAATACCTCCCTAAATGCATGTTTTTTTCTATTCCGTAAAATGTTATTAGTGCTAAATGCACGTTCTATATTCTGTAAATGCACGTTCTCTTGAATAACATTTTATATTACACTAACCTCCCTAAATGCACGCGGCCAATCAAATTTTAGTATTTAAAATAGGTTATACAGTTTTGGTAGAAGTTACACAAACTTGATGATCTAATTTTTAAAGCTGCAATTTAATTGGCTCTCTCTAAATGCAAACCTCCCTAAATGCATGTTGTAGGCTTGTCCCTTGGAGGGTTGACTGTATATAGTACAAATACTTTATTTAAAAGTTTTTAGAATTAAAATACTTTTTAATAAACTACAATTCTAGTTGCTTTTAGAATTATCAATTTAATTCAATTCTAGTTGCCTTTAGAATTATCAGTTTAATTTACAATTTTATTGACTTATTTGCAATAATAATTTTGTTTTAATTTATATTTCTTTGCAAATATCAATATAGAATTTATTAAATATTACAAAGAATAATGTTAAAGAACAGGCTTTTCAATTGCTACAGTGCAGGAACCCTTAAATCAACTAGTCCTATATATGTGGCCAAATTTCGGGTTGGGTCAGAAACAATAGAATTGCAAAAAATTTTTACAAAAAAAAAAAAAACAGAAATACAAAGTAACAGGTAAAAAGCTTGAACCTTTAACTTATTGTTAGATTAGAAGGTGGGTCAGAGCCAATAGAATTGCAGAAAATTTTACAAATAAAAAAACCAAAAAAAATCCTAGCATCCAGAATTCTAATACCTTAACCAGCATTATGTTAATTTTGGCCAATATTATAGTGGCCAAATTTTATATTTATTAATAATAAACTTATTACTGCTCTTTGTAAGTGACTAAGCATAACCCACTATACGTCTACGGTCTATCATTCACAAACTAATAGGTAGGGTTCCTAAAAATAGTTAACTTTTAAACCTTTATAACAGTATTTAAACTTAATAAATTAAAAAAAAAACAAATTCTTTTAGCTTTATTCTTAAAGTCTTTTTCTATATTTTTATAAAAAAAATTGTTTTAGCTATACTAGTTATTTTATAATATTTTAAAAATTATCAATTTCACTTGTTGATTTAAAGATTCTTGTACTGTAGAACATTCTAAAAAATGTTTTATACATAATATACAGTTTTATAGTTTTTATAGTTTTTATAGTTTTTATAGTTTTGTAGTTTTATAGTTTTTGTAGTTTTTATAGTTTTTGTAGTTTTTATAGTTTTTATAGTTTTATAGTTTTATAGTTTTTATAGTTTTTATAGTTTATTAAAATATTCTTTATTAGAATTGTAAAGATATATAAACTCTAGTTTTCTGCTCTCCTTTATAGTAAACTCATATTCTCCTTTCTTTTTTCTCTAATATTTAAAAATAGTTTTATTTTTTGAATATTATACCAAACATAATAAAAATATATCTTTGCTAAATAAATACTCTTTTGTCCTTTAATAAATACCTAACAAACCATTCTAGTGAAATAACATTTTACTTGTACACTGCTTTATATCTTCTTTGACCCTTACAAGATTCTTGTTATTATATTGTATTGCAAGTACTATATTGAAAGCTATAATTACTTGTAACAACTAGAAAAATGTAAAATGTTAAAGTCCAGAGCATAATAGTCATTCAGATAATTTTTTATGAGATCACCCAGGACCCCAAACAATACATATAAAGGTTATATTAAAATTTTGGATAAAAAAGATGCTTTTTTACTAAGATGTTATATTTGAAAAGAGGTTATTGGCCAACAGGTTATATTTAAAAGTAGATAAAAGCCTTTAATATTATGTTATTTAAAATGGATAAAATTATAAATTTTAAATAGGTTATATTTAAAATTTAATAACCAAATAAATAAATAAATTTTTTGAAGAAAAATTTTTTTTGAAGAAAATTTTTTTTTGGAATAAAATTTTTTTGGAAAAAAAAATTTTTTAGAAAAAAACTTTTTTAGAAAAAAATTTTTTTAAAGAAAAATTTTTTATTTATTTAAAAAAAATATATAAGTAAGTTGTTTGTTATATTTTTAAATAAATAAAATTATTTAAATATTAAAGCTTATATATAAAATAAGGTTAATTAGCTCTAATAAAAAGTGGATAAAATTTACAAAAAGTTTATATTAAAGCCAATATAACCTCTATATGTATTGTTCGGGTCCCGATCACCTACCATATCAGGCTGATCTGTGTTGATCTGTTTATATGTTTTGAAATGCTAATTGGCTTAATATCACGTGATCGGAACCTGATACACACAAATTTTGGTCTATTGCTCCGCAAGTAAGTCCTCCACTATGCTCCGGACAATAATACTAAAATTTAGATAATTACAAAATTACTATATTTGATTGGTTAGAGTTAAAGTAATTGGCCAATAGGGTTTTTATATTTGGAAAAAAGTTTTTTATACACTCACATAGTTATGCATCCTCTATATAAACAATGATTATTAAAAATTAATAATCATTGTTTTTTTTACAATATTGTTTTTTTTTGTTTTTATTTAGAGCACTGACATTTATTACCTAATATCATTTACTATAGGAGCTTATCCCACCCCCAGATAAGATCTATAAATAGAATTTTAGCCAATCAAATTTAACTAAGGTAAGATTTTTCTTGACCCCCACCCCTAAAATATTACCTAATAAATGTTAGCACCCTTACTTGTTACTAATTTTTTTTTAGTTTGTCACTTTTCACTATCATTATTGGTGTCTTGTTGTCGCTAGTATCATTGTTGTCACTAGCATTATTGTTATTGTTAGTTGTCATTATTGGTGTTGTTGTTGTCATTGGTATTACTATTAGATTTTGAAATTGATCTTACATTACTAGTAGTCTTGTGAGATGGTCTTACAGAATAATTTTGTAGAGTGTTCTCTAATGCTTTTGTAGGTTTTCTTTAGTATTCTTGTTAAATGTAATCTTACGCATTTCTTTACTATTGTTGTGAAATGGCTTTATATTCTTTTTTAGCATTCTTATAAGTTGGTCTTGTACATTTTTCTAGTATTGAATTTGTTTTTGATATTTTTTGAGTAGTTCTTTACTAATTCTTTTCATTTTTAGATATTTTTCCTTATATGGGATTTGTCTTGTTTTGCTTCATTGGGTTTAAGAATTTTTGAAATGTAAAATCAGCAGCTCTTGGTGAATAGTTTTTCTTTTTTTTTATTTTTTGGTATTTACTAACTATACTTTTTTCTTTTTGGCTTATAGATTCTTTGTAAGTGGAATTGGTACCAAGAATTATAGAGTTTGCTTCATTGGGTTTGAAAATTGCTAGAACATGGAATCAGTGGCTCTTGGTGAATAGTTTTTTTTTTCTTTATTTATTTTTTTTGTAATATTCTAGTATTTACTAACTATTCTTTTCTCTTTTTTGGCTTGTAGGTTTTTTGTAAATAGAATCAGCACTAAGTATTACAAGGTTTGCTTCATTGGGTCTGAGAATTGCCAGACATAAAATTAGCGGCTCTTGATGAGTAGTTTTCTTTTTTTCTTTATTATTATTTTTTTTACAATATTCTAGTATTTATTAACTATTCTTTTTTTTTCTTTGGCTTGTAGATTCTTTGTGATATGAAATCAGCACCAAGTATTAGTAAAGTTGCCATCATTAATAGTATTGTTAGTATAATAATATATATTGGTTTTGGGGTTTGTTGATGTTTGCAGTATGAATTTACTTTGTCATATGCTTTTTTTTAATAAAATTTATGTTAATGCTGCTGATATTATTATTGGTACAACAATATTTGTTAGTTTTAGGGTTTATTAATGTTTATTGTGACTTTTTCTTTTTTTTTTTTAATAAAATTTATGTCACGGCTGATGCTAAAATTGGCTGATGCTGAAGCTCAGGGGTCTTTATTGGAAATTATAAGCCCTGCTAAAATCCACATATACTCAATAAATATAAAATCTACACCCAAACCCTACCCTAACCCTATAAGACAAAAGCGAAAAAAACATCCAAAAAAATTTAAAAATTTTATATCAAAATAGATCAAAGCTTTAGCATCAGCTGTGACAATTTATAATTGTTATGCGATAATATTTAATTAAATATTGTTGTACTATATAATATAAATATGACAAATTAAAAAATAAAATTAAAAAGACTTGTTTTTTAAAAATATAAATACTATATAATTGGTTTTGATTAGTTGATTACAGGGTGAATGGCTATGCAAGTGTATAAAAACCTAAACCTTTTATATTTTATAATTATTCAAATTTTAGTACCATTTTAATAATATTAAATTAAGAGTACTGCTATTTATACAATAGTTTTTTATTTGTACTATGTAGATTATCATAATTTTGTTATTTAAAAAAGGACTTAATTAGGCATCGCACGCTGCGATGTGCTTGTATATCGCACCCCAACGATCTACCAATTAAATTTGAAGATCAGGTGTAACGTGCAAATTGTCTTTGTGTAACAAAATAAAGAAATTTTTCTAAAATTTGTAATATCAAAAAATTTCATCTACTTAACCACCTTTTATGCTCTAACAAAAAAAATTCCTTGCAAAATTTTGTATATACTATCATCTACTTTAACTTCTAGCGCTAACCCTTACCCTAACCTTATATTAATTTAAATTTTTGTTATATAGAACATTTGTTACACGGATCTACAATACATGTTTGCATATATGTGTGCGATGAATTAGCATATCGCAGGGTGCGTTGCATATATTTATTCTTTAAAAAATATATTAAAATTAAAAATTTTATCAAAAATATTTCTATGAGTTTTTGACCAAATTCAATAAAATTTTTTTTATTTGAATTTTATAGATTTGTAGAATTAAAATAAAAAATTTTCATTAAATTTGGTCAAGAACTCACAAAAATATTTTTGATAAATATTTTTGTAAACAACTTTGGCACAGCTTCTTTGGTATATGGAGTGCTCCGTATTAAAAGGGCCCATTTTTACAATTTTTTGAAAAATGAGTTTTTATCAAATTCATGTAAATTTTGACATGACTGATATTTTTCAATTATTAATGAAAGTCGATTTGCATAATAAAAAATCAAGATAATGTAAAAAGAAAAATTACATGAGGCTGCGTAGAGCCAACACGTCACGAGATTATCCGATAGTCACATGCCGTCTTTAACCAATCAAAATAGTGAAATTTAATTAATCCCGGATCAGTCCGAAAATCAAAACAAGTGGTTAAGCTCGATTATCTCAAAATGAGATAAATGTAAAAATGGGCCCTTTTAATACGGAGCACTCCATATAATGTATGTTTTTGAAAATGAAAAAACTTTTATTAAAAATATCTTTATAATTTCTTGACCAAATTTAATGAAATTTTTTTATTTGAATTCTATGGATTTGTAGAATTTAAATAAAAAAATTTTATTGAATTTGGTCAAGAACTTGTAGAGATATCTTTGATGAAAGTTTTTGTAAATAAGTTTGGTACAGCTTTTTTGTAATATACTTTTTGAAAATAAAAAAGATTTTATCAAAAATATTTCTATAGTTCTTGACCAAATTTGATAAAAATTTTTTTATTTGAAATTTATGAATTTATAAAATTAATATAAAAAAATTTCATCAGATTTGGTCAAAAACTTGCAATACAGCTTCTTTGTCTTTGTTATATATATTTTTAAAAAGAGAAAAATTTATATTAAAAATATTTCTGCAAATTTTTGGCCAAATTTAATAAAAAGTTTTTTATTTTAATTCTACAGATCTGTAAAATTAAAATAAAAATTTTTATTGAATTTGTTAAGAATTTGCAAAAATATCTGTAATAAAAGTTCTTGTAAACAATTAATCAAAATTTGTTAATTATTGTTATAAATTATAAAGTAGTATTATTAAAATTTTGTAGCTAAAAATTTTTATTATTTTAATATTTATTTTATTTTTTTTTTTAAACTTTGTAACCATGTTATAGTTTTATTAGCTTTTATATAATAACTATATAAAAAACTAAACAGTAATACTAAATTTAAAATTTAGTTTTCTACAAACAAGTGCCCAAATCCAGCTACTGCATTAAAGTTCATCTATCAATATCTATGCACAGTTACCCAACATATAGAATATTGTATCAATTTGGTACTTAGCTATCTATTTTAGAATCTATTTCTCTTAAAAAAGATTCTCATAAAGAAAACTAATTAAAAAAAAGCAATACAAAGCTATCTAAACAAAATACTAAAACAAAAAACCAAAATTATATTCAAAGTGAAAAAATATAAATATTTAAAATAAAAGAAAACTAAAAAAAAACAAAAAAAATAGATAATAAAACTGCTATTATTGTTATGTTTAATACAAGATAATAAAAATTATATAACACTATATAAGCTAAAATCTATTATAAAATTATATATATATATAAAAAGTATTTTATCTAAAACTAGATATCTAGTTAGTTTGTAACTATAGCTAATGGAAATTATCTGATTTATACGTAGTCAGTGCGACAGGTCACATCCTATTTATGTATATTTTGGGGTCCTAATCCCTTGTATTAACTATAAATAAGAGCTTAAAATTACAATTTTTTTTGTACATTGTTTAAAGAAAAGAATAAATTACTAACTATAACTAGTTTTTAATATTTTTTTGATATTTAGCTACCTGAAAAAAAAGTAGCAAAAATGAAATATATATTCACAAGCTTGGTTAACACATAAGAAAGTTAGATTAAGTTTTTGTAAAGAAAAAAAATAGTGAAATTCAAGTGGTTTATTAGTAGTTAAGGAAATTAACATTTTATAATTATTTCTTAAACTTGATTTTTATTTAATTTGTTTAATATATTTTATTATAAATAATTATTTTATAAGCATCTTGTAGGTTCTAGTTAAAAAAAATCAAAGTCCTGCTTCGATACTAATGAGAATAATTTAAGAAATTTAAAAATAAATTATTAATAATATTTTAGGTTCTATTAATTATAGTTTGGTAATCTTTATACTATTTGATTTATCTTATTAAAACAAATCAAATGATATAAAAATTGCTTAATTCAGATTAGTAATTGGCAAGATATCTTCATATTTGATTTTTGCAAAAAAATACAAAAATAACTATATAGTGAAATTTTGTACTAAGTAAATCAATATAAGTATATTAAATAAAGTTGTTTATTGTACTGAGTTTTATTTATTTTAAAAACTTGAAGAAGTTTGAAAAATTTTTTATTACTATATATTTCATTGTATATTACTACAAATTATCAAATTTTTAAAAATTCAAGACCATAATTTGATTGGCTAATTAACATGTAATATTGTGTAACTAAAATGCCTAAAAATATTTGACCAATATTTTATACTATGAAAGGTATGATTGATACTATCTATATTTAGCAAATCTTTAAACTGTAATAAAATTAAAAGTAAACTATGTTTAAAAAACAATATTATAGGTTTGGCGACATAGAGAAGCTGTCAGTTGTTACTCCAAGCGGCAGGTCTAGAGTTCAAATCCCACTGGAGACGAATTGAAAAATAGACCTGTATTACGGTAACATTTGTTCATCGACTGGTCGGGTAGATTATCTGTAACCTTGGTTAAAGCCAAGGGACCGGAACAATTGAAACCTGTTTGGCAAGTCCCGAGTGGAGAGGTAGCTGGACTTTTGACGGTACCGGGGAAAAGGATCTCAGCGGTGACTGACCAAAAAACTAAACAGGCAAGAGCCCCTATAGCAAAAGGGGGCC
Organism: Gigaspora rosea; assembly: GCA_003550325.1. Lineage (NCBI taxonomy): Eukaryota > Fungi > Glomeromycota > Glomeromycetes > Diversisporales > Gigasporaceae > Gigaspora > Gigaspora rosea. The sequence goes on along the minus strand of QKWP01000022.1, from coordinate 432,876 downwards.
CACCAACCTGGCCGCCGGAGTCGTACCAGAGGAAAAGGTCATGTGTTATAGAAGCATGAACCAAGGAAAGGGAGACCTTATGCACCTAAAGCCTAGCAGACCGATCCTTCTGGGCCAACTGGATTGGTAGTCTGGAATAATTGGAGAAAAGGATCCAAAGAATAACTGACCGGGTACAGGGGTCTAGTGAACTTCACAAGGCAAACAGAACTAATCAGCCAATAAGAGGTGGAAACATGGAGGCGTGTACGTGTCAAGACCCAACGGAGCTCTGGGCATACCCATATGGGAGTCTTCGGACGCTAAAAGGATTTGGGACCACCAATATGTGTATATGCTAGTATAAGTGCATGCAGTGGTGATCGGGTTCTCCCTAGTCTCATGATGCTATCCAACTATATTCAGCACTGGAAGCATTTGTAAAAGCCCAGGTCCTTGCCACCATAGCGAGAAGTACAGTTGTTCGCACATTTCCAAATTCGGAACGCTAAATCCTGGGTCCTCAAGTCGCAAGAAACCGGCTAGTTGCGGTAGCATGCAGGCTTGAGATATTTACCCAATGTGGTAGAGGCAGCTGCATGGCTTGAGATACGAACCCCTGAGAAGTACGCTAGTAAGAGATTTTCTAGGTAACCAGATTTCGGGTACACCAACTTGGAAGCACAAAGCGCCTATCTGGCGACACACACCAAATTGGAAGTGATGAATTAGGAAATGTAGGTAAAGTGGCGGACATGTGAGTGCTGATTGTTGGTTGAAAAGGGACGTACAAATCCAGGTCAACTATATAAATGGGAATATGGGAGGCTCTGGTGGGTTTTAGCCGTGGATAAAAGGTTTTACGGCCTAAAGTCCTAGTCTCAATACTTGTATATAATATGTATGTATAAAAGGTACCGCTATATGTCAATTTGCTTAAGTATTAATAAAGTTTGGGGCAGGAGCTACACCCTTAATATTAAAAAAAACAATATTATATAAATTTTTAAGCAGTTTCATAAAGATTTTAGACATGTTATTCATTGTTTATTTTGCATATAGTATAATATGATTTAACTTATAATAGCAATTCTGTTTTGGTAAATGTATACTTTGAAATTAAAGCAGTAAATACTGCTGATATTTTGAAGAGGTAAGCTAGAATACTCACTTTATTAAAATTTTGAAAAAAGCCAAAGAAGTGAGAAAAAACTATACTAACTTTCTAACAAACAATTAGAAATACCATATTTTTTAAATACATGAGCAATAATATTATTAGAAATATTATTTTAGGAGTCCAAAACCAAATGACAAACTATTAGCATATTTCAAATTTCCATCCTTGGTAATGCCATTATTACCGTTTGATATCCAATTATGTCAATATTTATAAAGATTATCTTTGAAAGGTTTGTTAATACAAACATCAAGAGCCTGACACATGCTTGTAAAACCCTTAGGGATTATGACCAAATTAGTATTTCCAGAATGTATTGCAGCCTTTAGCTGATCCATAATATGTGCTAAAAAAGAATCTAAGACAAGTATAGCTCTCAAGTTACCAAATCCTGATTATGTACTGTTTCAATATTTTATCCACTTTTCTATTTCAGATTCATCTATCCACCTTTTGTTCTGGAACCAAACAACAATACCAAATGGGTAGAGATGTTTTTGGTAGCCAAGCCTTTTCTTTAAAGATAATGACTAGTAGGAGCTTAGTGCTATCGGCAAGATATATCAAACAACAGTAAATTGATTTTATCATTACTTGTTGTTTGAATGTAAATAGTTTTTATATCCTTTGAATTTACAGTTAAACTATCTGCTATATCAAACCAAACTAATATTTTATTCATATTAGCTATCATATTAAGAGAATACTCATTTTTCTTGCAAAGCTAGATTACAAACTGCTAAAAGCTAAGTAACTGGTCTTCTAGATCCTTTGGTAACTTTTGTACGATTTTAGTTTTATATAGAAGAGCAAGATTATGCCATTTTTAAAAAACGGCAAAGCCAATGTGCTGAGAACTTGAAATTATTAATTGCAAACTGCTTGTCTTTGTTTTTGGTTTGCTTAAAGCTTTTACTCATAATTTCACCTATTTTTATTCTTATGCTAGAGTATATAACAGTAAGAGTATCTTTTCAAGCTGTTTTTATCTATTCATAAAGTTGATCTTTTCTTTAGAAAAAGATGCTCTATGACCAGAACCAACTTTTCATAAATTTTTTTAAAAGAAGGAGGACCTTGTAAAAAATTTTTGAACTACTGACCAAGTATTGTTAAGTCTAAGGAATAATAGTTAGCAGTATACGTGTTTGAAGTACAATGTGCTAACTTTATAGCTTTTTGTTTCTCTTTAACTGAGTATGAATTTCTTTGTCTTTTCATATTTTAAATCAAGTTAAATGATAAAAATAATCTTACTAAAAATGTCAGTATTTATATAAGGTACCGGTACCTCTATTAATATTTTTCTATTTAAAAACAAAAAAAGCTTCAATATAAAAAAAAAAACTAGATATCACAATTTCTATTTCTTTTTTCTTGTCTTTGACCATTTCTCTAGTATTGAAGCTATATCGAGGAAGTGTCAAGAAGGAATAAGTTGAATTACTATAAGGACCAGAATAGGAGCTTTGGTTTTTCTTTTGTAAGAAAATAAAAATGTGATTTTGCTTATCAGCATGAGTTCAACTGGTCACGTGTAATAAAAAAAATTCTTAGCAATTTTTTAAAATAAAATCAAAATAAAATGAAACTTGTAAAGTATAAAAAAATTGATAAGCTATTGAAAATAATTTTTTAGGAATATATTTTTTAGAAAAAATTAATTTTAGAGTAGAGTTTATATTAAACAAGTATAAGCGAGTTTAAAAGGTTAAACAGAAATGCACATGCATATAACTTTATATATAAAAACCTTATTATAAAAACCTCCAAGTGCCACAATTTTTGTTTTTTTTCTAGGCTCCAATTATTTTATATAGTGAAAAAAATAGCATATGAATATATAACATAAAAAACTTTAATGCCCAGGTATCATGATACTTATTCACTTTCCTAGGCTACTAGTATTTTCTAACAATTTGTAATATTAATATATATAAAAAAATTTTTTTTAGAATCATACGAACTATAAGCATCATGCAATAGTTTTTTAAAATTTTTTCAACTCACATGTATGGGGTGAAGAGATATGATAAACCTGTTGAATTACCTAATTTAAATTTTTTTAAATTTTTATACTGAAAATAAGCTATCTCTTCATTGTACTTCAAATTATTCTAAAATGGGTATAGCCTGAAAATAAGCTACTTTTTATTTTTTGTATTTAAAATTGGCCAAATAAGGTGGCTTAATTTCAGATACATACGGTAAAAAAAGTTTCATCAAATTTGATTAAGAAGTTGCAGAGATATCCTTGATTAAAGTTTTAGAGATTTATTACATGACAGATACATTTAACAAACCTTTAATCAAGAATATCATTGCAACTACTTGATTAAATTTGATGAAATATTTTTTTATTTGAATTCTACAGATTTGTAGAATTAAAATAAAAAAATTTATCAAATTTGATCAAGTGGTTGCAAAAAATCCTTGATCAAAGTTTTGTCAAAAATTTAAACATATTTGTCATATAATAGGCATTTTGAAATTCTCTAAAACTTTGATTAAGAATATTTCTGCAACCACTTGATCAAATTTAATAAATTTTTTTATTTGGATTCTATATATCTGTGAAATTTAAATAAAAAATTTTTTTATCAAATTTGATCAAGTAGTTGCAGAAATATTCTTGATCAATTTTTAGAAATTTCAAAGCACCCATCACATGATATATTTAAATTTTTGACAAAACTTTGATTAAGGATTCTTTGCAACTACTTGATTAGATTTAATGAAATATTTTTTATTTGAATTCTACAGATCTGTAGAATTAAAATAAAAAAAATTTCATCAAATTTGATCAAGTGGTTGCAGAGATATCCTTGATCAAAATTTTGGTAAAAATTTAAATATATCTGTCTTGTAATAGATGTTTTAAAATTCTTTAAAACTTTGATCAAGAATATTTCTGCAACCACTTGATCAAATTTGATGATTTTTTTTATTTAAATTCTACATATCTGTAGAATTCAAATAAAAAATTTTTATCAAAGAGAATTTCAAATCACCTTCATATTACAGATAGGTTTAAATTTTTGCCAAACCTTTGATCAAGAATTTCTCTGCAACTACTTGATCAAATTTGATGAATTTTTTTTATTTGAATTCTACAAATCTGTAGAATTCAAAAAAAATATCAAATTTGATCAAGTAGTTGCAAAGATATTCTTTGATCCAAGTTTTGTCAAAAATTTTGGTATAACTTCTATTTTATTTAATAGATGTTTTAAATTTTAATAAAACTTTAATCAAGAATACAATATTGTTTATTTGATCAAATTTGGCAAAAATTTTTTTATTTGAATTTTATAGGTCCATGGAATTCAAATAAAAAAATTTTACAAATTTGATTAAGTGGTTGCTAAGATATTCTTGATCAAAGTTTTAAAAAATTTAAAACTATAAAGCAGAATTTACTTTAAAAATCTAGATTTTACTTATATAATAAAAAAAACTTTAGATTTTATCTAATGAAATGCAGATTTATTCAACTATGTTTATAAAACTCAGTTTTTATCTATTCATCTCAGGTTTTACATGATACAAATGATAAACACAGGTTTTACTTATTTGCAACTCAGGTTTCACCCTGTGTATTATAATTAAAGATCTTATAAACTTTAATGTTGAATAACTTTTAAACCAGTGATTCATTTTGGATGATTTTATTACCAAAATGCTCATCTCAATAAAACAATTCTAATGAATCTAAAATCATTAAATTCTGATCATGGGATCTCAAGATTGTTATAGATTTGTGTTATTTTAATATAAAATATATTAAATTAATTAAAAATAATACAAATCTATAATAATCTTTGGATTCTATAATCAGATTTTAATGGTTTTGGGCTCATTAGAATCACCTTTTTGAAATGAGCATTTTTGAGTAAAATCATCTAAAATGGATTACTGGTTCAAAAGTTATTCAATATTAAAGTTTATAAGATCTTTAATAATAATTTTTAATATATGCAAAAAAAAAATTAAAGCAATAAAATCTATAATGATCTCTGGATCTTGTAATTTGGTTTTGATAATTTTAGGCTCATTGAGATTATCTTATTGAGACAAACAATTTGGTAGTAAAATCACCTAAAATGGATTACTGATTCAAAAGTTATTTAATATTAAAGTTTAAAATTTTTTAAAAATTTTAATAATTTTAGCCAATTAAAAATTATCTGCTATTAGGACCTGATAATTTTCTGACCCACCTTCTACTCTAAAAATCATATAAAAAATGGTGCTTCCCTTACTGAAACAAATATAAAATATAAAAATTAATAAAATTTTGTCTATAATATTACCAGGAAGATAACCCATTTTTTTTAAAAAAAGGTAAATTTTAATTATTTAGGTTTTGCTAATAAACCCTATCCACAGGCTATAATTCAAGTTCCCAGATCCTAATTTGTATGTTCATTGTTATAAAGCTTTAAAAAATAGTGAAATCCTAGTTTGCAGGCATGGCTTTCATCACTGTAACCATCATCCGTTGATTCCTACTTTCCCGAAAGCCACTTTCCTGAAAACTATTTCCCGACATCACATAGGGTTAGGGTTAGCATTTTGTTAGTTGTGATATATATTTTTAGCAAATTGTCACCTGTGTCGGGGAAATAGCTTTCGGGAAATCGTACCGTAACCCTATTTCATAGCTGTTATTCAATTATGAAGTATGCTGCCGCTACTGTAGAGAATATTATAAAAAAGGGGATCCGTTAAAGCCAGGCGCTATCACGTGATTTACAGCCAATCAAATTGTAAAATTTGATCATCACTGATCAGTGAAAAACACCAAAAATTCAAGAAACGAGTGTCTAAACCAGTCTTGGAGCATTAATAAAAATGTCGGAAAGGCAATTTTACCTATAAGCCATCACCAAACCCTAACTCCTAACTAACCCTTACCCTAATTTTAATTAAATAATAAAAACATATAAAGGCACCTGGCTGTGATGGTCCCCTAAAAAAGGAATTTACCACAATATTGAAAGTTTCATAAAGCAATTAGAAAAAGGACCTAACACTCTTACCAAAGAAGAAAAACAAGAAAAAGATGCAGAAAAACCTGTTCAGGAAGATGATATACGGCAGAGGAAATGAAAAAGAAGAGCCCCAATTATTTTTTACTGGCACTCAATGCCGTTAACAATTAATAGATGTTAAAAAAATTAAAATCTTAGAACGATAAAAACTTGTCAGAACATTCGATCCCATTCGATTACAAGTTTTGAAACATAATAAAAAATAATTAAGAGCTCATAGTTGAATTATGATAATTAAAGTTTAGCGTGTTATTGTCCGGAGCGTAGCGAAGGACTTTCATAGATAAGCAAATACTAAAAAATGTCATGGATTCCAGTCATGATGCCTGCATATCCTTGCATATTTGTGTAACATGTCTATAGATTTGTGCTCCGGACATTAACAGGATCTGTTGCTCAAAAGTTGAATTGTCACAATTTGATTGGCTATTGTTACCAATCAAAATGATTGCACGAAATAATAATGTATGATCTACTGTACAAGCTCAATCTAATGATCTAAATCAACAAACTAATTAAAACCAACTTCCATAATGCTCACGAGATGCACATGCGCAAGTGGTTTTTTTTGTGCAATTAAATTTAAACAAGTGCTTGCGCAAAAAATGACGCGCAAGTAAAATTATAAAATTTTATGCACAAAAATTTAGTCTAAATTTAAAATATGAGACAGGATAAAGGATACGTAGTCCGAAGAGTTCCGAAAGGAAAATGAATGAACATATTATACGAGCCTAAATTTTGAGAAAATATATGAATATTCCGAAAAATTAACCAAAAAAAATAAAAAAAATATAAGATTTATTTGGTATAGTAAATTTATAAAAATAAAATTCATATGCGCTTTGTGTGCAACTAGTAGTAGTTGGTTTGTGCGTCAAAACAGCTGCATTTGTGCATGTAGATTTCGATCTGAATTTTATACACTGATTTGAATATGAATACGAATATGAATATAAATATAAATATGAAATATCTATATGAATATGGTTACTGCATGCATATTAATAATATAAATCTATGTAAAAATATTTTGTGATGTTAATTATAATTTCTAATTTGCTACATGAATTTCAAGGTGATCTTTCGCCTCATATTACATTTATATCGTATAATCTCATCTTCTTGCAATACCAAATTGCGTAAACAAGAATCGCCTTTATAATGACTTTTAATTAAAACTTGGTATAACAGTCTCTGAGGTGCACAAATGAATTCTGCAAGTATACCAGCAGATCGATTTCTGAAAGAATGAAAACTAACAATTGAAAAAATTAAAATGGGTAAAGTAATAACTATGATATAAATTAGAATAATATAAAGTGGTATTGAAGTTTTATTCACGATTATTTCAGGCATGGAATAATATCCTTCACCGTTCTCTTGTACGGCACCAACAAATGAAGCGATGGTTGCTTGGGCAAATTGTTGAGAAAATGTATTAGCGTATGATGAACTATTTTCTTTAAATGCTGCATCCACAGTGTCATCTATTGCATACTGAGACATTACTTTTGATGCAAAACCAACGGCTAAAAGTTGTGCGTTTGTTAGATTTCCCAGCGGAGTAGCTTTTAATGACCCAAGAGTGACAACATATTCAATTATTGAGGCATGAATTTTGCAGTGCATCAAGATTGCAAAATCACCACTAGTAGATGTCACGAATTCAGGATCTTTGCTTTTTAATTCCCCTAAAGAATATTTTGCCGAAACAATTGCATGTATGGGATTAGATGCAATTGACTTTTCGACTGCCGAATCATAATATACTGAAGTTATGTTTACATTAGACAGTTTATTAGTTGATGTACCTACAGTTCCATTAGCGAACCATAACGAAGCGGGGCAGGAATATGTGAAGCTAAAACTATCATGTTGATGTAACATGCACGTACTGCTAATTGCTTCACAAAAAGGTTTTAAAAATATACCAGACCCAGTGTATTCATAGGATTTGTCAGGTGGGGATTGTAAAAGGTAAACACCTCCGTCAGCACGCCAAATTTGTAAAGTCTTGCTTACATTTTTGTATACCTCCAAAGATTTAGCAGGGTTTGCCACTATAGCAATTAGAGAACCCAAACCACTAGATAGTCCACAAGTACTATAATAGTAGGCAGTACCATCTTCAGAGCAGTTAGTTGCTATATTAAGTGCTCTTGTACCTGTGATTTTTGGTCCAGGTGTTTGTTGAGAAATTCCGATTGCAGAAACATGGAGATATAAATCAACGGCTGATATAATATATTGACATGCCAACACTAAGGCGACAGTAATAGAAATTTTTCGAATTTGACCACAATTAAAACAAGCTCTTCCAGTAATAAATGCACCACGAGACATAGATGCATCCATTAATTGACAGATTTTTTTAGCTGATCCGCTTAAAGTGGGTACTTTATCAAAAGAAAAAATACCCGCTAAGATTGCTGGCAACATAAATGCTATAATTAAAGACATAGCCCTCGTGAATACAGTTGTGATTGTCAATAATAAACCCACACGTATATTAAATATAATGTTGAAATTCGTATTTGACACAATCTTACTGCACGGGCAGCTAATGCCAATATCAAAATTAAAGAAATCCAACCAAGGGCAACACCTTGGGCTATTGATGAGCTAAGTAATGAATAAATTCTATGTTTCTGTGTTGTCGTCATTTATTTTTACAAAAATAAAGTTTCAAATCATTTCAGGCCAAGCATATAAATAGCGAGTAGAATCTACGCAGTAGTTCGTTTTATTTTTATCGTTATTTATTTATTTTATTTTTTTCTTTATCGCGTTGGTGGTTTTTTTCCTAAATTAGGTATATTTCGTATGCTGTTATTTTCCGTATTTGGTTATTTTTCTTTTACATTAATTATTTCATTTGTCGGTGGTCGTACCCATAACTGAAACATTCCTTTGTTGAATCGGGGGTTTCCGATCATTTTTATTGCGATTTTTGATAAACATTTGGTCGGGTACACAATCTTGATAATCTTGTTAATGTTGGTATTGTCTTACATTATAAGCTACTTCTCTTTCGGTCCTTTTTATTGAATGTTACAAGCAGTGGCCTGCACAAGATGCAAAAGTGCAAGTAGTTTTTTTTATTTGTGCAGGAGAAGTTCAAAATGTATACAGTATGAAATTAAATTTAAATAAGGAGCTTGCGTAAATATAAAATTTTTATTGCACAAAAATTAGTATGAATGAACATAAAATACGAGCGAGGTTGAGCTTAAATTGAGAAAATAACCGAAATATTAAGATATATTTGGCATAGTGATTTCATAGTGGTGACATCTTTCAGAGATAATAAAATGTGCATATAAAAATAAAATTTATATGCACATGTGTGCAACTAGTAGTTGGTTTGTGCAATAAAACCTATGACACAGCTGCATCTGTGAACCTACGTAGTTATCCCGACACAGCAAAACATGATTTAATTTCTTAATTCTGTATATTCTAACACTAACCTTAACTATATAATGCTGGCCATGCTGTGTCGTTAAGGTTAGTGTTGGTAATTGGCTGTGTCGATAATGCTGAGTCGGTAGTTATCCCCCATTTTATTGTCATTCAGTATGAAATGACCTATATAGTCATTTGAAATATATAAATTATTTATTTATTAATTATTTTTAAAAATGCAGTACAATTTGTTAGAGCTTAGGGGAACAAATGAAAGCCTTTCAGGCCTTACGCTACAAAATTTTGGTTTGTCCAGTTCCCGGTTCAATCGATCCCAATTTAGGTTCAGCATCCAAAAAATTGTTTCAGCAAATGTTAGTTTATGATGTATATTAGTTCATCTATCACGCGAAACTAGTTTATTTACTTGTGATTTTATTACAAGGTTTTATCTTAAATGATTTATTTTTTTGCCATTTAGATCATTCTATAAGCCATATTTATATAACTATTAAACTTTTCGAACCAATTAATAATGCAATCTTCAAATGTTGGCATTTAAATGCCGACGAGGGAAAGCTGGGCTTTGTCTATTGAACTTATAACTTAATGGAATCAACCCCTGAAAGATCATATTGGATGAGTCTGTTAAGTTATAACTCGAAGCGCTAAGCTTGGTTTGCTATTGGTAGCACTCATATATTTGTGTGCCTGTATAATTAAGCAGATTCATCGTAGAACTTTAATGAATAGACTTATGTAATACCAACTAAATGACCCAAAAGACGCAAGTCATTTTAGGTCATTTAAAGTCATTTGGTCATAGTCATTTGCTTAATTTTGAAATGACATTTGACTAAATGACCAATAAAATTTTAGTCATTTACGTTATTCCAAAAGTCAAATGACTTGGTCATTTGAGAACTGATATAACATCTATATAAACTAGGCATTGTGACAATTAACTAATCGGCAATGCGGAAGCGAACAGACAGGCTCACGTAATATTGTCGATCCAACATTGTCGTTTCACTCCGGACAATTTAACCGGTTCACAATCTCTACCAGAATGTTATCCGTTACTTCTCAGATAGCAAAATTTTCTAGCCTATTACAGTATATGAATTTTCAGTATTGTGACAAATTAATTCATCTAAACCTACGCAAATTTAAATTTAATGTGCACTTTGAGACCAAGAAAAATAAGGAACTTGTAAAGCAATATCGTATATTTTCAAAAAAACAATAAAGATTTATTATATTGACATCATAAATTGATTTTTTAAAAAAATTAGTATTATCTTGCATTTTATAATTTTTTTAAAGAAAATTTTAATCGATAGGTTAACCTAACTAAAAAATATATATATAATTTTAATTTAAAAATTTACTTTTCTCAATCAATGATTCAGTTGGAAAAGCTTCTTCATTATTGGGATCCCACATTCTTTCTTCCACATATTTTACCAATGCTTGCCATTTTTCACCACTTCGAGATAAAAGTTCTTGTAAATCCTTTTTAACCATTGAATTAATTTCTGGATTACGAGCAAGGCCTTCATCCACGGATGTTACGATTACAGCGGCAGCTATTTCAGCGGATACGCGTCGAATTCGTTGTATTGCTGGGTAAAGGAAATTTTGATCAAATTCTTCTTTGGTAAGTGACTCGGCGAGTGCAGAAGCAGAAGCGTATATTTGGCGTTCAGTAATTTTATCTGGGTGGGCAAGAATTGCACCTAAACCGAGACCAGGACTAATTTGTTCAAAATGAAGAGATTAACGTTAAATTTGGTTGCATGAGATATATGATATATGAATATAATACAGTATATAAAAATAAAAAGTTTAGTTTATACATACTAGATATACATGTTATTTCCTTGTCCTGGATACAGTATTTTTCCAGTTGCTTGATCAACTAATGGTGGGAAACCAGTACCCGAAGCAAATATGACACGATTATTAGTATTTCTTATTGCCTTTATAAAAAAATAATTATTAGGATAATTTTGTCCTGAAAAAATTTTTGAATTTAATTTTAATTATTTTTGATCACATACATCTTCAAATGTGCATTCCGCGTCAACCTCAGGATCGGACAATGGGAAAATGATAGGATTTTTGTTAAGCTCAGTCATACGTTTTAATACGGTTTTATCGAATGCACCACCGGCAGAAGACAAGCCTATTAAAACAGTAGGCTTAATATATTCGATGACATCCATAAGTGATTTATATTGATGACCCTCATTGTCAGAACGGGCGAAATAAACTTTATGACTAGCCAACTCATCACCACGATCGCAAGTAACAAGACCCTGAAAATGATAATAAAGACAAGATTTTAATGAATATAAATTGATTACAGAATTATGCGAGAAAAGAAATTAAAACAATTTCTATATACCTTTGTATCAACCAACCAAACTAATTTTTTGGCCTCTTCTTCGGACATACCATGCTCTATCTTAAAAAATTCGAGCAATTGTTTGGCAACGCCAACACTAGCAGAACCAGCACCGAAAAATAATATTCTATGTTTTGTTGGATGAACATCCTTTTCTACAAGTCGTACAGCATTGATGAAACCTGATAGAATGACAGCACCAGTTCCTTGAATATCATCATTGAAACAAAATAAGTTGTCACGATACTTGGTCAAAAGGTCAAATGCCTAAAATATAAAGAGAATTAATTAATTTAAACAAGAATTCTATAATTATGAAAAAAATAATACGAAAAGGTTCTTACATGTTTAGAAGAAAAGTCTTCAAATTGAATCAAAAGGTCAGGATATACAGAGGTCAAAGCTTTAAGTACAGCATCGATGAATGGATAAAACTAAAAAATAAAATAAATAAAAATTTATATAAAAAGTTTAAGAAATTTATTAATATAATAAAATGATAAACATACTTCATCATCAGATACTCTTTTTTTACGGATACCGAGATAAAATTCATCATTTAAGTTTTTCTCATTATCAGTACCAAGATCAATAATAATTGGTAAAGTGCGTCGTGGGTCTATTCCAGCACCAGCTACATAAAGATGAAGTTTGCCAATAGGAATGGCCATACCATTAACACCCAAATCACCTAAACCCAGGATTCTAGAACCATCAGTGATAACGGCAATTTGTGGAGTCAAAGACTCACTAAATGGATTTGGACGATAATTTTTAATTATTTGAGTCAAATTTGGGAGATCATCAATAGAAAGGTATAATCCATCCGGTACACCTGATGGAACGAGGAAAGGATAGATATGGGAATACTCTAGACAGGCGTTACCGACAGTTGGAGTATATATGATTGGAGCCAATTCCTAAATTTAAAAAAAAAAAGTTAAGCGAATACAATCAAAAAAAAAATTAAAAAATAAAAATAAATAAATATTTACCTCAAATTCATCGATAACGAGACGATAAAATAATCTAACGTTAGTGTTTCTTAACCAAGCAAGAAACATGTATTTCTCTAAACTCGATGATTTAGCACGCAATTGAGCCAATGCTCGTTTCTTTTGCTGGTTGAGATTTTCTACTGCGGGTGGAAGAATGCCGGTGAGATGCAGGGCATTACGTGTGGAGAGCGGCGTTGCAGTTCCTTTTTCGGAAATATCAAGAAATAAATTCGAGTTGTATATTTTCTTAACAATCTCAAATATAGATTTAATAGAATTTTGAAGTACCCTTATTAAGATAAGGTGATCGAGCTATACTTTAGATACTCGGAACATTTTTAGGTCTTCCATTAACACATTCGTCCGGCATGATGAGTTTTTTTTATTTTTTTTTTTTTTTTTGTGTTAATATGTTTTGTTTTGACCGTTATTTTAATGAGTGCCTAGTTTTTTGTGTTACAGATCATTATTACCCTTTGTTACGTATTATTGATATTTAATTAAAATGAAACAAAAAGCCAAAGAATACAATAAAGCAATTTCCTTGGAATTGGATTAGCTTGATTTATTTAGTTGACTTAAATTTATTTCGTAATAAAAACGAAAAAAAAGTCATGTAAAAACACTGATATCATTAGACGAATTTAATGGCTGATTGTGACATTAAGTAAATAAACACGTAGCGTACGTACAGTACATTTTTGAAAGACGAAATTCAACTAGGATGTAAATTACAGTAATTTTGCGTAATTTTACGTAATTTTAGTAAGTTTCGATAAATTAGCTTTCATGTAATTTGTAATTTTGAACACATGATATTAGGTGCGCAAGTTAAGAATTCATTCCGTAAGCAAAATTTTCTTGGCATCTGTTGAATTATTAGTGTGTCATACATGTCACGCTCTTTTTTTTTTTTGAATTTTTATTATGTTACAAAAATTATCAAGCTTTTCCATATTGAAACAAAATTGAACTTTAAACACTGGTTACGGTTACAATTCGGATCATACATTCAGATCAAATAATGAAATAATACTGACCGAACTTTTGTAAAGGGAACTAACACTTATTACGTAAATATAGCCCCAATTACAAGTCTAAATAATCATAATATAACTTTATATTATTGGTTACTTTAGAGCTCGTAATTGTCAAACGATGGATTACTTTTAGAACTTGTAATTTTTATAAATGACTGACTCTGAGGAGGGGGCTATATTACATAATAAATGTTAATTCCCAAAGCTGATGATATAAAATGAATACAAAATTTCAAGAACCAGCTCGGTTATTAAGACTAATTGCATAAACGGTCTAACTGAATATGCATTTTTTAATTTATTAGTATAAATTGTACTATTTGAATATTTCAATAAAAATTATCTACATAATTGTTATATACATGAAATTTTATAATTTGATTGGTTATAAAAATTTTATTATTAATAATTATTTTTATCGTTATATAATTTAACGTTAATTTTTTGTAAATGAAAATATCCTGTCTAAATGAATACAAAATTGGTCCATCGGCTGTGATCCAGGAGGGCATAAATTGCATGGATATTTGCCGTCACTTGCAGGTCTAAAAAAGCACAGTTTTAAATTTTGACAGGTTATTTAAAAAAAAAAAAAGAAAGAAAAAAAAAGAAATCGCTTGATTTCTGTAAGGTAAACCTGCCTATTGTCGGGGAACATCCTATTTCCGTGGATTTGTATATCTCGGGATCCTGTGATCAGAATCGTCTCGCTGAGACAAATATAATGATACTAAAATCATTCGAATTGGAACACAGGATCTTGAAATATTCAATCCACGGAAATAAGGAATACTATACAATTGAGCGGCCATGTTCATTAATAAAATCTCATTTGTTTTCTGTAAATATTTTAAATTATACGTAATTTAGCTCTACGAACACATTTACTTAGTAAACTTTGAACCGCACCAGGGGTCTAGACACTTTTGCAGTAACGTGACGTGGCGCATGAGGATTAACCAATCGGAGAACGTAAATTTTGATCGTCCCGGATCAGTCCGACATCAAAACAAAACACGTGTACAAGAAGAAAAAAAGAGAAAAGAGCGAAAATACTCGAAAACTAGTGTTTAAATCGACTTTAAAAACCACATAAAAATGTCCGGAACGAGATTTTGCATACAGATAGTGACCCTCTATGGCTATATCCACGAACCCAAACCCAAACCTTAACAATAAAGCCAAAAAGTTAATCCGAATACGCCACACCACGTGATGGTCACGTTACTGCAAAAGTGTCTAGACTCCTTGGCGGAGCCGTAAACTTTGGGTGTTCAAATTCTCACCAAGTTTCTATCTGATTCAAAAGATAACCATTTTATTATTAATGCTCGAAGTTTTTAAACCAAATGATCGATAACCTTGATACAAACATAATAATTACAACACATCTTTTAAAATAATAATAATAATAGCAATAATAACATAAAAAAAAATTACCTCTTGTTGCTGTAAAGCAACTTTCGCTAATGGTTCGATAAATTGATTCTGTTGCTGTTGTAACAAAAAATTTAATATTAAAAAGAGAAGCCGATGCAGTTTTTCAGAGTAGGGTGTATGTAGATCAGTTTTATATAATCTACTTAGTATCACAGATTTTTATATAGAAAGTAAAAATTTTTGTTAGATTTTTTGGTTGTTTTGGATAGCATAATGAAGATCACGAACAAAAGAAAAAGAGTATGCACAAGCATTTAATTCTATTAATATCGTCATTGATGTTGATGCTTGAGCATCATCACGATCATTATTAAATCAATTGATTGAGTGCTTGAGAACACCCTTTGTTTAATTTACTTAATAAAAAGTTATATTTATTATATATCCACGGAAATAAGCCAACTGCATTTTATTTTTTTAGAAAATAATGGGAATTTAATTTTACATCAGATTTTAAATAATAAATAGATTATCTGTTATAGATATTAAATGCAAAATTTTATAAATAAATATAGAAATTTGAAGAATTTTTATATATAGCAAAAAAAGTCCTCGGAAATAGGTAGGTTTGTAAATTTTTTGTCAGGTTATTTAAAAAAAAAAAAGGAATCACTTAATCATTGCTATATGTAATTACATATATCGATATTATTTTTTTATTACAAAATTGCAATTAATTGACTAATTGTGGCTGCGCCACCAATCAATTAATTGGGTTCGAAAATTGTAATTTGCCACAATCAATTATGCTATAGAAACAGTATCGTACTGGAGATACAAAAATCGAAGCAACTTCATTATAACGCATTAAGCAACAAATTCTTAAATACGAGGCGGAGTGGAATGTTGTAAAAATAAGTCGTAATGGTAATAATTAATCGGTAAATTGCATTGTTATTTTTTTTACCTCAGTTACTAATCCCCCGATTTATGCTTTAGTCTCGAAATTACCTTAATCTCGGTAAAGTTTTTTCTTGCGAAACTTAATGCTTTATATTGTCCGTGTGGGTGAGAACAATATCGACATGTGTGGATATAGGTGGGATTATTTATTTCAAAAATCTAGCGTAGAACCTTGTAGTTAACAGTAGTGATAGAAAAAAAACAATTAGTATAGAAACTTATAAAAAGCCTGAATACAGGAAAAAAAAATAACTAGAATTGGAAAACATCATGCATTGAAAGAATTTAAGCACGCATTCAAAAAGAAATTCCATGGAGAATGCCTCCAAATATCTGACACAGGAAGTCACAGGAAGTGATGCGCCGTATGCCAGTAGGTATACACGCGTATACTGGAAAATACCTCGAGATCACGAGGTTTTATTAAAAATACCGTGTACGAGCGGAAACTTCGTTTCCGCTAATACCCAATTGCTCAGGATATTTTTATTACAAACATCATGCAGGGAAAGAATTCAAGCACGCATGCAAAAAGAAATTCCATGGAGAATGCTTCCAAACATCTGACACAGGAAGTAACAGTAAGTGGATGCGCCGTATGCCAGTAGATATACGTAAGTCGCAACTTGGACACTGACATGCAGGGTAAGGCCTTCGAATCAATAAATTTATCATCTTTTTTTTTAAGTATCATTATCATTTTAGCGAAAACATACTTATAAAAGGAAAGACAAAGTGGTACGAATTTGAAATCGTTTTATATGTATTTCATTGATCTTGATCTTTAAAGATATGATCTTGATAACAACTCTGCTGTCTTATTTATAAGCAAAAAAAAAAAAATTTTTTAGTGCAACCATTGTTTAGACCAGTTTGCCCTAATAAGGTTCTGTTGATCTTAATTCTAACCTAATACGATTTATAGATTCTTGCTTAATTATTTTTGATTCGTTTAAACACTGCATTTGATTTAATTAACTGATATATTGCTCGATTCCTTATATTGATCATTGATCGATTTCTTCAAATACCTAAATATACCCTGATCTCTCCCTTTAATTACACTACACCCGATTCAATTTCCTTCACGCCAAAACCCCAGATTCCTGCAAAACTCTATTTGAATTCTTTCGCCCGTCCTTTCGATATTTTCAAAAATCTGCTTACTATCCACGTAACTTAAACCGGCGGGTTTGATATCTTCCAACCGATAGTAACGCCGCCAATTAAAATTTTTTTTAACCAATTAAAATATACTTCCCGACTCGTTCTGTGAATTTTGCAAGATTGGCATGTTTCCTACCGATATCTATCAGTAGGTGGAAACCAAGTCATGAAATCCTGTTTTGATTTTATATTCTCACTAAGAACATTCTTTAAGTCCTTAATATTTTCAAAAATTTTTTTAATGTTCTCAATATAGAAAAATTAAATTTGTTTAATGTCAAGATTTTATTTAATGCTCTCAGATAATGAACATATTTTAATTAATTATACTCTTAAAGTTTAATTAATGTTCTCGGAGAACATTGAGAACATTGATTTTCACGCACTACCACTACCAGTAGATCTATAAGATTAATAAAATTTATTTGACGAACCATATACATGTAAAGCTACTTGAAATTATGCGATTCGTTAATCTATTATTCTATTGGTTTCTATTCTAACTAATACTATCTACCTTACATATTATTAACCTAACAGTATCTACTGTTGTCTATCAGCTACTAACTCACATCACTATGTTCCGATCGATTAACTAGGTGCTTGAGAACATCCAAAGATTAATAAAGTTCATTTTACTAAAATGACGAAACCCTAGTGCTCCTGCTAAAAAAAAAATGGGAATGTTATAACCTGTTAAAGTCAAAGCTTTTGGTAAACAAATACAAATAAAGCTAAGCTATTATAATGTATATACTTTGGACTTCGTGAATGTTATTAATAATATTTTTATTATTATTAATAAATTAAGCCTGACATTTTATATTTAAAAAAGAAAAAACAATAATTTAATATTTAAGCTTTTTAAATAATGCTGGAGATATTATTGATTTACTGACTTGTATATTTAGCTTTTGAAAAGCTCATTATAAATAGAGACAAATAAGCATTAACGTCTCTCAAACATTCAAATAAATAAATACCGGTAAATAAGTAAATATAGAGTATTCTTCCTCATTATAGTAAATTTACTATATTCAAAAAATCTTCTATATTATTAATTCTCTAACGTCTGTAGTATTTAAATATTTTTAATTAGTTATGTCGGTCATCAATATATTAATGAGTCTAATACGTGTATTACTAACTATACAGACCAAGGAAAAAGGTCTGAAAAAATTTTTTTTTCTCTGAGAACATAAATTTAAATTTTTAGATTTTCAAAAAAAAAATACTTTAATATTCTTAAAAAATTTTTTTAGTGTTCTTAAGTTATTTTTATAATAAAATTATAATTTTACATTCTTAAATTGTTCTCAAATAAGAATATAAATTATTTTTATAATAAAATTATAATTTTACATTCTTAAATTGTTCTCAAATAAGAATATAATTTTTAAACATTGTGTTCCTAAAATATTTTAATATTCTTGAAAACACTGAGGACATTAGATTAACATAGATGCAGGCACATGCTTACTTACTCTATCCGTCCGAAAAGCTATCTGTGTGAATACGTACAGTACATACAGTATACGGTATAGGGTTTGGGTCAAAATCCCGACAGGTCATAATCCCGACAAAAAAATCCCGACTATCAAAAATTCCGACAATCAAAAAAAAGCTTTTCTTGAGCAATTTTTACTATAAAATCAAACCCTAATCTAGATGCTCACCCTAACCCTAACATAAGCACTCACCCTAACCCTAACCTAACTTAAATAAACTTAATAATTTTTTGTTGTCGGGATTGTCGGGATTTTTACTGTCAGGATTTTTTTGTCGGGATTATGACCTGTCGGGATTTTGACCGGCACCCCATATACAGATACTGTACATTCAGTTATGCGTGTTTTAACATTGCTAACAATGGAAAATAACACAGATAACTTTGATTAATCATTACAATCAATCAATCAATTTCATTTACCAATCTGTATTGCGAATAATGATTTGAACCGAGAAAATTTTCCTTAATCGGTTAACCGAACCGAAATATTTGGTGTCAACCGATTCAACCGATTAAGAACACTTCACGTTTACTTTCGGAATTCTCGGACCTTTACTCAAATTTTGTCTCGTCTACTATGTTCATTCATTTCTTTTCGGAACTTTTCGGGACCTTTTATAATGTCATTTACATTTTGTGAACCGATTCTCAACCGGTCGTATGGGTCAACCGATTAAGAACTTACTCAACCGGTTACCCGAAGTTTATTCGGTTCGGGTCGGTTAACCGATTATAGCCCAACCGGTTCAAATCACTACTCGTGTGATGTCGAGTAGGGGGAAATAATTTTCGAGGCCGTAATCGTGCCGTAATCGTCAATTTGCAAATAACCATATCAGATATATAGTAATTGTTTTCCTATAATTCTTGTTGTCTTTGCCGGCGACTTTACTGATAGTATCATTTCCATTTATTATATTTTCATTCACGTCAACAATCATTCAAAATAAATATAAACTATTTAATTCTAATTTATCACATGAGGTATTTACGTACGTACGTAAAATGGCATTCAAAAAAACTGTGCTAGGTTAGTGACCTAATCGACAACATCGAGGATCATTTTGCCAAAAATCGCTTTTGCTCAAAAATCTGCCTAACAAACCGCCTTTAGTGCTCTAACAAAAAGTTTTCCTTGTGCGATTTTACTATATAACTACTTAGCTTAACCTTATACGAAACGTTAACCCAAAAATTTTGTCTACGTTATACATAATCTGCAATATGCATAACCGAGCACAGTGCATTTAAATGGTACATCCAAAATTGTACTGTAAACTTTTCGAAGAATATTCGGAATTTCACAAAAAAAAAAAAAAATACATTGCCTTGCAATATATATATGTATATATATTTACAGTATTTATTTTCTGTGAAATTCCGAATATTCGTTGAGACAGTTTAAAAAAAAAAAAATCATAACAGAATTTTCGAACAATAATCGGCAAGGTATTGTATTAACTAGGTTTCCCGAAATCATTAACTCTTAAATTACAGAGTGATTGCACATCTAATTTCTTTTATTTACACACATTGATTAATTGATAGTTCGACAAATGAGATATTTAATCATTTTTATTAATTTATTTTAAGTTGATCTAATTGTGAAGATCAATCAAAATATCGGCGTTTTAAAGTAAAATAAATTATAGTTTTATTTATTTTAATTCAACTCTAAATGCACTCATGTGACCGTTTTTTATTACATATTACAGTATATCTAATCCCTGATCGGTGTCCTCATTTTACTGAAGCTCATTTCATAAACAATTTATTTCATCGACGGACCATTTTTGTAAATCAATTCCAGTCATTGTCATTAGGGTTAATTTAGAAGGTTAAAATTAGTAAATTATTACTTATTTTTATTTATTACATATTATACTTAATCCCTGATCGTTGCCACGTAGACACCTTATTTTACTGACAGATCATTTCATAAGCAATTTATTTCATCGACGGCTCATTTTGCAAAGCATTGTCATTAGGATTAATATAGAATAAGGTTAATGTTAGTGTAATTTATAAGAAAAATTTTCCGTGAAATGGACTATCGGTGAATGAATCCATTTTCTTATTTGATCAGCACTCATTTCGATAGAATAAATTTTTATTGGTTCTATTGGTTTGTTCTATTAATTCTATTTATTTATATATTTTTATATTTTTTTTTTAAAAAAATTAATTATTAATATTTTGATAACTATCTAATTAAATTTAATAAAATTTTATTTTGAATTCTATAAATTCAGAATTTTTCTAACTATAACCGTTATTTTGTCACATGACTGTATATATGTACAATATTATACAAAATTTTTTACATTACCAAAATATTTTTTTTTAATTATCCGAGTGTAAATAGAACACCATTCAGATAAGGCTAAATGATATCAACATTTTTGCACATAAATTTTCATGAAAAAGAATCAAATTAGAGCTTGGATCCGTTATCCGTTGAATGGCAAATTTAATAATAATAAAATCCGTTAAATTTAATATGAAAACAGATTACAGATCAAACTCTAAATCAGTTAATTGACAATTCACGAAAGAAGGAGAATTTGTATTAATAAAATCCATAACAAATCTATACCGTACATATAAAATATAGAAATCAGCATTCCTGTCTATATAAAGTTAATGTTTTTATTAAGGTAACTTCTCATGGGCCATTAATGAAAGTTGTAGACCTAGTTTTTGTGAATCTAATGATAGTAAGAATAGTAAAATTAATTGGGTAGTTAAAAAGTTATAAGCAATTTAAATTTCAAAATTTTTATAAAACTAGTAATCATGATTCCTGTATTAATATAATTTATTATAAAATCTCCCCCTGTTAATATTCTCTTTATATCGTGAATTGTCAATTAAATTAATTTTAATAAGAAACTTAATAAGATTTATTTTAAATAAGAATTCATAATATTATAGATTATTTCAATTAATAAATAATTGTTACGTTTTATTGGTTAAATCTAGTTAAATAAGTGACTGTTTATTGACCAAATTTTAGAACATACTTGCAAACTAATTTAATATAAACATGAAGAAATAGCTTATATCAAATGCACTTACTATTATATCATTACAAACTAAATAAATCAAAATAAGCAATCAATGAGAAATGAAAAATGTTTAAAGCCTAAATTTCTATCACTATTTGTAATTAAGTTTTTTCATATCTTCATAATAATTATCTCTCGATAAACGAGATTATTGAAGATTAATATGATATGGATAACAGAAATGTACGGTATGGGATATAAAGTAAATATTTTTATCGGCATGATTCAAGTGTTTAAATAGGGGTATTTTATACCCAATGTTTATAGCTCTGGGGTTGAACTACAGTATATAGGTGTTCAAATATAATTATTAGAAATTATATAAAAAATTATATAGTTTAATTAAGCTACGATAATTTAAATAATATATTTAATTAGTCTTAGTTGGTTTTTATATATGATATAAAATTTTTATAATATATAATTATATATGACCATCTACTGTATACTAGATCCATTATCGTTAGGAATTATTCTTTATTAAAAAGGATAAATACGAACTACTATTCATAGCTAGACCAAAAAAACATTTCTAATAATTTTTACTATTTGGATTTCATTCTATCCTGAAACATATTTTTTCCCATAACCATATGGGACACAATTCGAAATACAGTAAATCAAAGTTATACCTTATTTGCACATGATCATAGTTGTCTGAATTAGTGCATATTAATTATATACTGTATTAAAAAAATAAAAAAATCGCAGGTAACAAAATACATCAAATTTTATTGAGGGGCATCATTTTATATAATTTTAGGAAGGAAGGATATGATAAAAAAGGATAGGCAAGAAGCTCTTCAAATCCGGTTCCGAATAATTATCAGATATCCGTTTACTATTGATATCCGAATAATTATCCGGATTATCCGGACATCCGATCTGTTTATCAGTTATCCGATCTGAATTATCCGATTTGAATTATCCGATCTGAATTATCCGATCTGAATTATCCGGATAATTCAGATACGGATAAACGGGATGACAGATTATCTATGATAGGAGCCAGACCGATTTGATGTTATTTATATTAGATTCTTCTCTCAAAAGAGAAGGGGGGAGAAAGTAAAATTATATTTTAAAAATTTCCTTCAGAAAACGAGGATTTACTCGAATTTTTGTCTCGACCTTGCTCTTTTTCATTCCTTTTCGGAATTTTTGTTTTAAAATTTTCATGATAATTCCGCCGGGTATTGTGCACTCCGGCCTAAATTACAGTCTGTGCATACGTAGAGTTGATATTACATATCAGATATCATTTGATTTTTAACATGTGAATTACAAATTACTGAAAATTACCAAAATTACGTAAAATTACGGTGATTTCGCAACCCGTCCTATCCATATATACCGTATTACTCCGAAAATAAGTACCCTTGGCCAGCATTATGTGCAAAAAGTGCTTATTTTCGTATTTTCGGGTATATTTTCTTGATAGGATAAAGTACGCATTAATGAACATTAATTAGATTTGTTAAATTACATGTAAGTTACATGTAATTTATTGATGTAAATTTTATTATGTAAATTATTTGTAAGTTATATAAGCTCAAAATAACTCCTAGAGATGAAATTATGAAATTTGGCCTAAATTATTACTTATAAATTATTTAAGTGTCGGGATAAAATTATGTCAAATGCTTGTAAAAATTATATTGTAACTTACCGTAATTTATCATGTAAAGTAAGTTGTCAGGTAAGTTTTAACAATCCTAATATGAATCCTTTTTCTCAACAGAGTCGCAAAATGTTTAATTTTTTTACTACAGTAGAAAAAAATAAACTTTCAAATATTGCACTCTTTTA
This sequence comes from Gigaspora rosea, assembly GCA_003550325.1. NCBI lineage: Eukaryota > Fungi > Glomeromycota > Glomeromycetes > Diversisporales > Gigasporaceae > Gigaspora > Gigaspora rosea. The sequence goes on along the minus strand of QKWP01000022.1, from coordinate 408,910 downwards.
CTTTATCATTATACCTTGCCAAGGAAGATTCACACACAATATTTGTCGCTGTAAGATTCGGAAAAAGATGGATTGGATATTTTTGTTGTTGTAAGATACGAAAGTTTGTGAAGGTTGGGAATGGAGAAACAGAAATTGAGATTTTGGGTGTAGGATTGGTATGTAAGTAAAATCTGAAAAGATCATTTTGATCATTTTCATTTTCTTTTGTCTTTTGTTCATGCATCAATTGAGTATCAAAACTAGTGACCCAGTAGAATCGTCTCAAAACTTTATGAGTCCCATTATACCGCTATATGAGGAATTTCATTATAATTTGCTAATAGTTCTACTTCAGTTTACATTATTTATACAGTTTAGAGTACTTTTTCAAAAAAAAAAAAAAAAAGACAAACAAAAAATAAAAATAAAGCACTATTCAAAAGGTAAAAAAATCAAATACTGATCATAATTTTTAAAATTTAGGATGAATTTATATTAGAAAAATTAACCTAAATTAATGTCTAAACTATATAAAATTCAGATATTGTTTTTAGGTTAAATTTAATTCAGTCTATCTGAATCTGGGCTAATTTTTATTTAGATAATAATTTAAGGTCGATTTTTTTGGAGAAATCAATATGAATTCAGCCTAAATTTTAAAAATCAATAAATGATTTACTTTTAGACCAGCGAAAGATAATAAAGAAAAAAAGAAATATAATGAAATTTTAGGACCCATTTCCAAAGATAATCAAAATCCTTTCTTGTTTAGAGAAGTTAGCATAGCAATAATTTCTCGAAAATACCCATGCTAACTTTTATAAATAAGAATGAGATTTTGATTTTTTTGGTAGTGGGGTCCTATAACTCTAATATTTAACAATGGATGTGTCTAAATATATACAAATCAAAATAAATTTAACATTAAAGAATTCTCTTTTTACAATAAAGAGCTATCAGAATGCGACTTTGGAGGTAGCGTAAATGGATCAACTGTTAATGATAGCGCAATTAGAAGATTCTGATTCATTTAAAACTATAACCAGTGAAGAATTTCTCAAAAAAAATTTTTTGTTCTTTGAGAACATAAGTTTTTAATTTTATGTTCTCAAAAAAAATTTAATGTGCACTATAATATTTTTTAAAAATAAAATTTTTAAAATTATATAATATTCATAATAAATTTATTTATTATAATTTTTAAAACAAAAATACTATATTTACTTAAATATCTATAATTGAAAATGAGAAGAACTAGCCCAAAAATCATAAGCTTTTTGAAAATTAAATTTTTTATAAGAAGGACCATTAACTTTGATCATTAAAAGATAATTAAGAGTATCAATTCGCATTTTATTACGAACTTTTGTCTTAATTAAATTTTGTTGTAAAAAAATTCACTCAGTAAGGGAAGTGCAGTAAATTACGTGATTAGGGTCTGACCCCCTCCCTAGTGATAGGACTATTGACCAATCAAATTTTATAATATTTTAAAAAAACTCAAAACGTCTTTGACCTAAAAATAAGATACTCCACAATCGACAAAAGTCGCTACATAGTAAAGTCTAAATTTTGCTAAGCAAATCGATTAAAATCGCTTAAGTAAACTTATTCAGCAGATCAAAATACACTTATATAAAATTTTCCTAAGTATTGGAGAACTTTTTATTAATTGACTTTTGATTTTTAAGTTTGACATAAAAATTAAAAATTAAAAGTCAATTAATAAAAAGTTCTCCAATACTTATGAAAATTTTGTATAAGTGTATTTTGACCTGCTGAATAAGTTTACTTAAGTGATTTTAATCGATTTGATTAGTAAAATTTAGACTTTACTATGTAGCAACTATCTGCGATTAACTAAAAATCGATTTTACTTTAATATTATTGGATATTTATACTATATATATATATATATAGAACGTGATAGGTGGCGGACCCCCACTAGAAAATTATGTAATTTACTGCATTTCCCTTATTATTATTAATTTTATATATATCTTATGAGAACATAAATTATAAATTTTATGTTCTTAGCTTGTTCTCAAAAGAGAACATGATTTCTAATTGTAGAGTTCTCAAATTTTTTTGAATGTTCTTGAGAACATTGAGAACATTAAATATTCTTCACTGACTATAACAACTAGATGAAATAAAATGATTATAATTTATTAATTGAAGAAATGATCTATATTCAAATCAAGCTTTTATTGATAATATATAATAAATAACTTATTGTAGAACAAGGCAAGACATTAAATAAAGTGTTTCAACGGTTGGGTTCAAGAATTATATTATAATTTCGGTAAGTTTAGTAGCTCGAATGTTTAATGAAAAGATGGGATAATTAGAGTAATTAATTCGTTACATAACGTAACTTATATTTTACACGTATTATATTTATGTATGTAAAATTATGGAATAAATAAAGTACCGTATATAGAATAGAACATATATAGTTGCGACATATGTAACAATACGGCACATACACATGTTACGATATATCGTAACTTAAAAAATAAGAAGCTACAAGCTGTAACTTAACTACGATCCGGTATATCTCAATGCCCTGAGTTCCTATTGCATCAATAATAACACAATCATAAATTAATCACATCGAGAGAGATAGGAGATACGTGAGATAATTAAATTATATTATTACTCATACTATTGTCTTTCACTAATTCACATCAAACGTGCTGTTTGAGAACACTCTTGATCAGAACTTCCGTCTTCAGTGAATTTTAAATACCCCTTTATTATTATTATTATCATCATTATTAAAAACAAATCTTCCATGTTGATAACAATTTCCAATATTAAACTGTGTATCTATTTAAATGTAATTATTTTATTTTCAAAAATGGTATAGTTTAGTAAAGTGTTGATATAAAGAGATTAGTTACACAATCTAGACCACCATATTTAATGCCCACTTTTTGAAATTTCTAACTTATACCCAGGTATAATTTATTCGCAACAAAAATAATTCTGTCTACTCTGGATATTAAATATAGTGCTGTATGGAGTTATCACCTGTGCACTCATCATCGCGATGTAATATTGTTAAAATTTAAGCTGAGTTTATTGTCTACATTTGTCACTTGATATATCATGTAGGAGAAATTTAATAATCATACGTACGTAAGTAAATTGTAATTTAAATATTAATAAAATTACAGAAAAGGCCATCTAAAGTTAATTAATTGAGTAAAAAAAAAATTGATAAAAAAAGTTTATGTTTTTAACAAATTTCTAGATAAAAAAATAAAAAAATAAAAAAAAAAAAATAAAAAAAAAGAAAAACAATAAAACTTTTATAATTAAAAATCAAAAGTTAGACGAGCAGGTTCATTTTAAATTCTGTCATGAAAAACAATTAATTAACTTTGTACGGCCTAAAAAAAAAGAACTTCCGGACCGACATTAAATAATTTGAGTCAGATTCGATAGACCAAGAAGCACTGGACCAAATGTTTAGGATTTTGAAGACCCAAATCACAACTACATAGAAGATACAAAATAAGTAAGAGTCCATTATAAATCTTTTGCAAAAAAGTAACGTTAACGTTAAATATAGAACTTACGGAAGATAAGAAAAATCAAGTGGAACCATTCTTTAAAAAAATGTGTCATCTTCATGCAATACCTGCATCCTTGTTTAAAACAACCAAACGCAAAGTTTAAGGTGTCCCTATACAATATTATCCAGTTGATTCCTTGTTTTCTCTCAACTGACATCCCAATTTCCCGTTCCAATTCTTTGTAGAAAATCTCATGAATACTTTTGCCAGAATTTTTTTGTTTTCGTATTTTGATTTTGACTACACTGGGAATCTCTATATCATCTACTTGCACAATTCCAGATGAAATTAATTCTGCAAGGGTATCATAAAGACGGTAGTGAATCAAAAGTGAAATTGTTGCTTCTAAAGTATCTTGATTAATCTCTTTAAAGTCAAGCTCGGGAAGTGCTATTTTACGATGTCGATTATATTTGAGGATTCGATTAAGCTTTTTGCAACCACGACAGTTTTCGTCTACATCAGAAAGCTCTCCTTCAAAAATATCATCGAATTCGCTATTGATCATTGTAGTTAAGTCGTTAAAATTTAGGTGTATGCGTAATGGGAATACAAGTATTTGTACTGTACGTTTTGTACGTACGTATTGTTTTTCAATTTAAGTTGCACCTGACTTATATTAAGCCCCTGAAATTCTTGCATGCATTAAGATCAGGTGTAACGTAAAAAAAAAGGGCACGAAGGATAAATACAATTAATTAAGAATCGCGACATAGTTAAAAATTTTCTTGTGAAATTGCTATTAATCATAGATGTTACTCAAACTTTCAGAAATTTGTTAAATTAAGTTGAAGTCTTAATTTAAAACTTAGATTTAGTAAAGACTATTTTTCTTACCAAATTTTGGCAGTGTATTATATCTGCTTCTTATAAATAGAATTTACTTGAATTATATTATTAATCGTTTGTATAAATAGCTGTTGGCAATTATCTAACTCTGACTCGCTTGGCTCAATATCGTATCAACGAATCATTACAAGATCAAATGGATCCTTTTCTTATTCCTGAAAGAATCTTTAGGAAAATCTCTTTCTATACCATACACTTTCATCTAATTCATATTGATTAGTGATACAATAGAGGTATGACAAAATCCCATTGACGTGCCGTTAACTTTAATTAACGTCGTAACTTTATTCATAGCGTAAGTTTCATTTAAACCAACTATATATAAATAAATAACCATTGTCATATCCATGTCACAAAAGTATTATTATCGTTATCAATAAATTAACGTTAACTAAATTCTCATTTACTAAATTCCCATTCACTAAATTCCCATTTACTAAATTCCCATTTACTAAATTCCCATTCCCATTTACTAAATTCCCATTTACTAAATTCCCATTTACTAAATTCCCATTTACTAAATTCCCATTTACTAAATTCCCATTTACTAAATTCCCATTTACTAAATTCCCATTTACTAAATTCCCATTTACTAAATTCCCATTTACTAAATTCCCATTTACAAAATTCCCATTTACGTTTGTGCTTGGACACGTTCGTTCATTCTTATTGGTTTGCTTTTGCTCGAGATCCGCAAACGGGAAAGTTTTTTGTGAAAAAAAATTTATCATACTATCTTGAGAAGCCTATTTGTGCATGCATCCCAAAAATTTTTATCAAATTTAGGTTGTATTTATAAGATTTTTAAGTTTTAATTAGAGATGCATGGTAAACTTTATATTCATTGATCAGGCATCCTATTATAATATTTGTCAATTGTGCACGTTTTTATATATTCATTTTGCATCAAACGGATTTTTGATTATTAATTGACTCAGGATTGATTTTTAATTTGTTGTAGCTGTTAAACTAACTATAACTATAATTTAAGTTGCAAAAACGTTATTCTTGACCCACCTTGAAAAAAAACGCATGCTTTTGACCCGTTAATATTTATTGTTTTACCTTTAAGAATAAACTAGCTAATAGATCTTCTTCCATTACCCACGTGCTACTGCATAAATTTTAATACAATAATTATATATATGTATTTTAAAATAAAAAAAAATTATTTTATTAATCAAGCTAGTACAAAATTTTAATTATAATAATAATTATTTAAAAGATTTTAATTTATCTCATATTGATTTAATAGAGATATCAATTATTTAAATTAAAATAAAAGGTGTATTTTAATTTTTAGTAATATTATATAGCTTGTTTGCTCATGGCTTTGTTACAAGAATAGAGTAAGATACTAGTAAGATAGAATAGTGATAGCAAAAAAAGCTGTAACAATGTGATTTAGCTTGATTTTTAATTATTAGAAAATAGTTTAGCTAACCAAATGAGTTCATTATCATGATAAAAAAAAAAAAAGATCAGAGACCACCTTTTTTGCTAATTGGTTAAAATTTAATACCTGCATTTTGCAATATAAATCTTTAGCAAAATTATTGTAAAGATTACTTAGGATGTTCTCAAGCAGCATGCTTGATGTGATCAGCTATTAATTAAAACAGTGCTCAACCACTATAGCATTATTAATTAGACTATTTTTGAGTATTTGTAGTATGCTATTGAAGATTGATAGTATAGATGATGATATAATAATATGATTGAAATATGTTTATGTATCTTCCACAATAGATTAATTTATGATTATATTGGTGCTCAGGTATTATGATTAATTAAAATATTGATTGCAATTAATGCTTGAGCAAATATCTTTATCATTACTACTATTTTTTTCAAATAGAAATAAAAAAAAATAAAATAAAATAAAATAAAATAATAAAAATGATGGATTAGCAAAAGGATAAAGAATCTCAATATTTCCAAATTCTGTGGTTTTTTTTTCTTAGAATTTACTATAAATCAACAAAATACAATCAACAAAATACAAAAAGTGCCTTTTTTATTTGTAGTAAATATTTTTAACATAAGTAATAAAGTAATGATTTGTCATTATTGATTTTGAAATCTATAATGATAATAATAATAATATAGAAAGAGTGAAGTACTTGAACAATTGTTTTTTCTAATAATTCAACAAAAAACTTTGACTAATAAACACAACTCTATGATAAAAAAAAGAATGGTTGGGCCTCTACCTCTTGTTAATTGGAATGATAAATACCCATGGTTGGCTAAATAAATATCTGCTAATAATTTTTTTCTTTTTAATATATGTTACGTGTTTTATTCATTGGAATAATCAATACAATTGATTTGATAAACTATTTATTGCTAATAAAAATTTACCTTTACAACAGGGTGATTAAGTTATTTGAGACATCTTTAAAATTAATTATAGTACTTGCACACGATTTTGATCATTAGCTAATCATATAGAGAAATGCTTAAAAGCACTCTTAGCTAATAAGTTACTTCTTATTAAGAATGATTTCTCTCAATATAATTAACTAGTTATCAAGATTATATACAAGTAATACATATGATTAATTGAAATAATTTTTTAATAAATTTACAAATTCATATTATAAAATGCAGATATTAAACTTAAACCAATATAATTTTATGATAAAAAAAAATGAATGGTCTTGAGTATTTTTTTTTTATAATAGCTAAACTATTTTTTTTACTAAATAAAATTGAGCCTCAACCTAATAATTATATACTTAAGAGCATTCATTATAAGTTTCAAAATAGTTTAATATAAACTATTCAATTTTGATTAATTTAATTATATTCATGCTAGGGTGTGGCGACTTAGGGAAGTTGGTAAGTTGTCACCCCCCAAGTGGCAGGTCTAGGTTCAAATCCTACTGGCGATGCTTTGGAAAAATAGACCTGTGTTACGGTAACCGTTTCCTGTCGATCGGTTGGGTATATTACCTGTAGTCCTTGGTTACCATCTCGAATGGGAGCTTTTGGGCAAAGTTGTGTCCAGTGACACAAACAAATCCAAGGAACCGAGGAAATGGAAACCCATTTGGAAAGTCCCGAGTAAGGAGGTAGCAACGATCTTTGACGGTGCTACCAGAACCGGAATATCGGAAACTGGAGCTGGAGAACTGGACGATATGACCTTCAGAGGAGAGGGTCCACCAACCTGGCCGTTGGAGTTGTACCGGAGGAAAAGGACCTATGTTCTGGAATTAGGTACCAGGGGAAGAAAAACCATAGTAGCACCTAAGGGCAGTGTCATTAATCACCTGATTATTTTTTATCAGAGGCCTACCCCTCCCTCTTCCTCAATATATAAATAGTCAGGTTCTTATATATAATTTCAACTTTTTTTTACTCCCCTAAAAAATCACCTGATTTTTGTTACTCCCCTAATGCTGAGTAGATCAACTCTTCCAGGCCAACTGGTTTGAAAGTTTGGGGCACCCAGTGATGGACCGGTAGGAAAGTAATGGTGGGTACCGGGGTCGGTGTGAACCTTACAAGGGCAGAAGTAGGTAATGGTAGCGGTTAGGTACCCCCTGACTGCAAGTTGCTTGCCTCGGTGAGTGCGTAAGTTACCGAAGTGTAGGTAATACCTGTGTGGGACAGGGACTGCTCTACCAAGTTTACCCGCGAGGATAAATTAGTCCTAAGGGGATGTAGGTAGCATCCGGGACTGTCTTCGACTGACTAATGTATCGGAGGGCTGTACTGGTGATCACAAGTAGGATTGACATGCGAAGCGTTGGACCAGAGGGTTTAAATAGGCAATCCCCTAGTTGGGTTGTAGGTATGGCAACTAGTGTAGAACCTTCGGGCGGACTACTTAAATTAGACAACCAAAAGTTGTATGTGTGGCTAGTTGTATTCTCATCCAATGTAACTCAATTGTGGGTGCGCCCAAAGAGGCGCCCTTGATCCACAGGCTTGATTAAATAAACTCTCACCCAAAGCGGGAACTTTAACACAAAAAAAAAAAATTATATTCATGCTAACTTAACAGTAACTTAACCAATAAGTTACTTTTAAATATCAAATTGATTTAGTTGGTACTGTAAGTATAATGATTTTAATTTTTTTTTATTCTTTATTATCACTTTTAAAACTCAAGCTCAAGTTAATAAAGTTGGTAAGTATAATATTCATCTACTAAATGAAAACCCTGAAATAAGTCAGTAAATTCATTAAGTTAATTTAGTTACATTACAAAGCTGTTTCTATATAGAGTTGTGTATTTAAAAATTATATACAAGTCTATAAACCCAATATAGACTTATATAGTATAATTTATATATAAATATAATTTTTAAATAACATTTATTTAACAGTTATGTAATGATAATTTAAAATATAAAAATATATTAAATGGTCAAATAAGTAAAATGTTAAAATAAAAATAAAGTTATAATTAAAGTTGGGGTTAGAATTAGAGCTAGTGTTAGAAATAAAATTACAAGAAGTGCATTTTTAATTAAAAATACAACAGAATTTACTCTAGTAAAATTTTGAGATATTAACTATTTCTTTTCTTAAAATTTATATAAAATTTATTTAAATTTATAATATACAAAAGCTATATAATTATATATGTAAAATTTATTAATATATAACATTTATATAAAAATTTTTATTTAACATTTATGATATATAACATCTATAAAATTTTTACTTAAATCTTATGATATATAAAAGTTATATAGTTATAATATATAAAATTTATTAATATATAAAATTTATGTAAAAAATTTATTTAGATATTTATAGCATATAAAAGTTACTTAATTAAAATACATAAAATTCATAAATATATAACATTTACATAAGTTTTTTTTATAAATTTATTTTTATATAAGTTAAATAGATTTTATATAAATTCTAATAAATAATATATAAAGCTTAACATATATAATTTTTATATAGTAGTCTATATAATATTTATATCAAGTTGTAGATCTATATAGATTTTATAAAAAAACAACTTGCTAATATAGCATAATAGTAATTTATTCAAAATACAGTATTTGAAATAAGCCAACTTGTGCTAGTTATAAGTATTATATAATGATTGTTTAATTATTTAATCAAAGTATTTGAAAATAAGCAATTTATATTACTAAGTTTTTCCTACTCGTGTTAATTTGGTTCTCAATAAATTTCTTCAAGTTGATTAATTTGGCCAATAACAGTTATAGGACATGTCCTTAAAAAATGGTCCAAATGTTGTCTATAATAAAAATTATAATAAAAATATATGAATTTACTATAGACATGGATTAGAAGATTCTCTTTGATCTTACTTATTAACTTAAAATTAAATTTTTTGAAAATATAGAACAAGGGAAGAAGAAAAAATTGAGCTTAAAAATCGAATTAAAATTTTGCCAATTTTGCACAAAATGAAAATGTAACTTTGCCAAAAATAAATATTTTCTAATTTTAAGATGATAAGTATATGTAAAATCATGCCCTGAACAACTTTACTTAGTCGACTAAAGTAGGTTACCTTGTAAAAAAAATGGGTACCTATGTACTAAAGTTAAAATTTTTGAGTTTTAAATATAAACCGTTTTTTTTATTAGGTAACCTACTTTGGGCCCTTAAGCAAAGTTGTTAGACACATGTTTCTACTTGGTTCAAGGCTAGCGCACGTTTTTTCAGACCTTTTACTAAGTGAAAAATGGGTTAAAAGTTGGGAAAAAAATTTTTTTTTAGAAAAAATTTTTTTTCCCAACTTTAAACCCATTTTTCATTTAGTAAAAGGTCCGAAAAAATGCGCAGCAGCTTTAAACGAGTAGAATCATGTGTTGAACAACTTTGCTTAAGGGCCCAAAGTAGGTTACCTAATTAAAAAAAAATGGTTTATATTTAAAACTCAAAAATTTTAACTTTAGTACATAGGTAAACCATTTTTCTTACAAGGTAACCTACTTTAGTCGACTAAGTAAAGTTGTTCAGGGCATGATTTTACATATACTTATCATCTTAAAATTAGAAAATATTTATTGTTGGCAAAGGTACATTTTCATTTTGTGCAAAATTGGCAAAATTTAATTTGATCATATCAGCGGATCGGCATAATTGGGTAAATCGACCAATCATGATCGAGGATTATCAAAAAATTTTGCACAAAAATTTATTAATAGAGCGAATTTTCACAAAAACGGCCTTTTTAACCGGCTTTGCATTTATAATGAAGTACGTAGAACATTATGAAATTCATGTATTTAATTATAAGCCAAAAGTAGATTAAAAAGGCCGTTTTTTTGAAAATTAGCATCCAAATTTACCCTTGATAGTTACCAACCCATCTTACAATACCCAACCCATCCTAAAACACCCGAGTATTTTAACAAACGGTAAAAGTACTTCTTTCTACAGCTTAGCATAGCTCTTTTATTGAATTTTTTTTTGATTTTTAACTTGTCTAGACGTCAAAGAAGCCCTTTTGTTAGTTGTAACAAGTGCTTCATTTGTTAGTTTTTCAACATCACTTAGGAACAAATTTTTATGTAACAGTTTATTGAAAGAAGGCCCAATTATGCCAATCCGCTGATATGTTTTTAAGCTTAATTTTTTTTCTTTCCTTGTTCTATATTCCCAAAAAATTTAAGTTAATAAGTAAGATCAAAGAGAATCTTCTAATCCATGTCTATAGTAAATTCATATGTTTTTATTATAATTTTTATTATAGACAGCAATTGAAAGGACATGTTCTATGACTGATAAGTATATGGTTATAACAAAAATTTAGTGCAGAAGCAAACATAATAGGAATGCCAGAATATAGTGTATAATCAGACTAAAGCAGCAGAAGTACATATAATCTAATAATATGCATATACGTACATATATATACATTTGTGTTTTACCAAGTCCAATATTTAGAAAAGAGTGTCAAACTTTCTTTCACCCTTTTATTATAGTCTTTGTCAATCAATAATTATTTATTTATTAACCCATTAAAAAATCTAAAACGACAAAAAACAAAAACCATAAATTTTAGAAAATAAATATGCAAACTTAGCTCAAAATACTTTGTAAAAATGGAGGGAAACCTAAAGAATAAATGAAATTGTTCTTTGCGCCAAGTTGTTAAGTAGATAAACTAGTAATAGATTCGAAATTTGCTATTAAAAAGTAAATAGTAAAGAGTAAATAAGTTGAATAACGAATAATAGATTAAATAGTATTTAAAACCATAAGGTAGGTAGATCTTATCAAAAAAGAATAAACATTGCAAGTGTTTTGAAAATCAACAAAAAAAAAGCAGGATTTTATGATAAAAGGCATTAGATTACAGATTTTAAATTCAGGGTATTTATTAAAATAGTAACTTGTACTAGTATGTATCCAAATTAAAAACTGTACCATTTTCTGTTTTCTATACTAAGTTAATATATAGAGTACAACATACTTTACAATGTGCTACCGGTAATTCATCGCATGTATAAATAGATATTTAATAACAATAATTTAATTAAAATAATATTGGGTTAGGGAGTGGTTAGGGTTAGGGTTAAGAGTTAGAACAGAGCAATAGTTTATATCAAACTTTTGCAAGAAATTTTTTATGTTAGAATTTGAAAGGTGGTTGGTTATGTAGACAAAATCATTAGAATGAGATGTTAAAGCATATCGCAGGATGCAATGCCTAATTAAGTTCTAAATTAAAGTTTGTACTAATTAAGTTACAAATAATAAAATTACAAGCAGGTTATAATGAAACAATTCTAGTTTATTTAAAATTGTTTTAAAAATAAATGAGAGTGTTAATAGAAACCAAGCAAATCATTTTTAGTAAATTTTTTTTAAACTTTAGATTAAAATATTTTAGCAACTATTAAACCAATCTTGATAAAAAAATTTTTATTTTAATTTTATAACTATATAAAATTAAAATAAAAAAATTTTATTAAAATTGGTTTAATAGTTTTAAAAATATTTTAATCTAAAGTTTAAAAAAAATTTACTTAAAATGATTTGCTTAGTTTCTATTAACATTCTCCAAATAGCTAGATAATATTACTATCTACTCAAAAACATTTTAAAAACATTATCAATACCTTCAAACTGTATTTAAAATGCTACAATAAGTCAACCTAAAACTTCTTTTTAAATAAATTAAAATTTCTAGAACATATAGAATCTAGACTAGTGTTGCTGGCTGTAAGTAATTATTATGGACATTTCAAATTACAACCTGGGTTGCAACCGTTAATAACAACCAAAACCCAAAGTTGTTATATATCATATTTGCTATAAATGCTATATTTATTATAATGTTGTTATAGTTGTAATTGCTATAGTGAAATTCACCTAAAGCCATTACCTTTTAATTATAAAAAATTTTAAATTGTTATAACACTTTAAAAACAAAAGATTTTTAAAAAATTTTTTTAATAATCTAATAGCTTATTGTTTAAATTATTAAACCAATAAATTTTTTAAATATTTTTTATTTTTAAGCCATTATATTAATTTAAATATATATGATTCAAAAATTTTGGTGGTTATATATAAAAAAACATAACAAAATTTGAATTTATTAACAAAAATTTAAATATTATTAATTAATTTTAAATTTTATTAAGTTTTTCTGCATTTTTATTGGATAATTAGGTTACACTACAGCTAAAAAATTGGGCCTATATATAAAATATGTTGGCTTTAGATGAATTCCACCGTATAATACACAGGTTCAATAAATATATAAAGGATACATATCGGGATCCCTTTATCATCCCGATATCTATCTATTATGTATCCACTTTTAATCTGGTTTGCTACAGTTTTTTGGCGGATGTATGGTAACATAAAGGATTGATATCTGTACAACATATAAGATAAATATAAGACAAATAAAGGGTATCTATTAATATCCTGATACTAATCCTTTATATGATAATTATATATCCGTTTTGCTGCATATATTGAAAATATAGAAGATAAATATCTGTAGATCAAAATAAATATTAGTTGAATAAAGGGCACCTCTTTATGTTCTGATATTAATCTATAATGTATTCACTTTTAATCTGGTTTGCTACAGTTTTTTGGCAGATGTATGGTAACATAAAGGATGAATATTGGTACAACATATAAGATAAATATAAGACAAATAAACACAGGTTCAATAAATGCATAAAGAATAGATATCGGGATACCTTTAGTATCCTGATATCTACCCTTTATGCATCTGTTTATAATCTGTTTTGCTACGATTATTTGGCGGATCTATTATATTAACATCTCGATATTGATCTTTTATATAGAGATAAAAGATGAATATCGGTATATACAAGGGTAAATATCAGTTAACTAAAGGGTATATTTTAATATCCCGATATCGATCTTTTATATTATAATTATATATCTGTTTTGCTACGATTATTTGGCGGATCTATGGCAACATAAAAGATGCATATCGGTATATACAAGGGTAAATATCAGTTAACTAAAGGGTATATTTTAATATCCCGATATCGATCTTTTATATTATAATTATATATCTGTTTTGCTACGATTATTTGGCGGATCTATGGCAACATAAAAGATGCATATCGGTATATACAAGGGTAAATATCAGTTAACTAAAGGGTATATTTTAATATCCCGATATCGATCTTTTATATTATAATTATATATCTGTTTTGCTACGATTATTTGGCGGATCTATGGCAACATAAAAGATGCATATCGGTATATACAAGGGTAAATATCAGTTAACTAAAGGGTATATTTTAATATCCCGATATCGATCTTTTATATTATAATTATATATCTGTTTTGCTACGATTATTTGGCGGATCTATGGCAACATAAAAGATGCATATCGGTATATACAAGGGTAAATATCAGTTAACTAAAGGGTATATTTTAATATCCCGATATCGATCTTTTATATTATAATTATATATCTGTTTTGCTACGATTATTTGGCGGATCTATGGCAACATAAAAGATGCATATCGGTATATACAAGGGTAAATATCAGTTAACTAAAGGGTATATTTTAATATCCCGATATCGATCTTTTATATTATAATTATATATCTGTTTTGCTACGATTATTTGGCGGATCTATGGCAACATAAAAGATGCATATCGGTATATACAAGGGTAAATATCAGTTAACTAAAGGGTATATTTTAATATCCCGATATCGATCTTTTATATTATAATTATATATCTGTTTTGCTACGATTATTTGGCGGATCTATGGCAACATAAAAGATGCATATCGGTATATACAAGGGTAAATATCAGTTAACTAAAGGGTATATTTTAATATCCCGATATCGATCTTTTATATTATAATTATATATCTGTTTTGCTACGATTATTTGGCGGATCTATGGCAACATAAAAGATGCATATCGGTATATACAAGGGTAAATATCAGTTAACTAAAGGGTATATTTTAATATCCCGATATCGATCTTTTATATTATAATTATATATCTGTTTTGCTACGATTATTTGGCGGATCTATGGCAACATAAAAGATGCATATCGGTATATACAAGGGTAAATATCAGTTAACTAAAGGGTATATTTTAATATCCCGATATCGATCTTTTATATTATAATTATATATCTGTTTTGCTACGATTATTTGGCGGATCTATGGCAACATAAAAGATGCATATCGGTATATACAAGGGTAAATATCAGTTAACTAAAGGGTATATTTTAATATCCCGATATCGATCTTTTATATTATAATTATATATCTGTTTTGCTACGATTATTTGGCGGATCTATGGCAACATAAAAGATGCATATCGGTATATACAAGGGTAAATATCAGTTAACTAAAGGGTATATTTTAATATCCCGATATCGATCTTTTATATTATAATTATATATCTGTTTTGCTACGATTATTTGGCGGATCTATGGCAACATAAAAGATGCATATCGGTATATACAAGGGTAAATATCAGTTAACTAAAGGGTATATTTTAATATCCCGATATCGATCTTTTATATTATAATTATATATCTGTTTTGCTACGATTATTTGGCGGATCTATGGCAACATAAAAGATGCATATCGGTATATACAAGGGTAAATATCAGTTAACTAAAGGGTATATTTTAATATCCCGATATCGATCTTTTATATTATAATTATATATCTGTTTTGCTACGATTATTTGGCGGATCTATGGCAACATAAAAGATGCATATCGGTATATACAAGGGTAAATATCAGTTAACTAAAGGGTATATTTTAATATCCCGATATCGATCTTTTATATTATAATTATATATCTGTTTTGCTACGATTATTTGGCGGATCTATGGCAACATAAAAGATGCATATCGGTATATACAAGGGTAAATATCAGTTAACTAAAGGGTATATTTTAATATCCCGATATCGATCTTTTATATTATAATTATATATCTGTTTTGCTACGATTATTTGGCGGATCTATGGCAACATAAAAGATGCATATCGGTATATACAAGGGTAAATATCAGTTAACTAAAGGGTATATTTTAATATCCCGATATCGATCTTTTATATTATAATTATATATCTGTTTTGCTACGATTATTTGGCGGATCTATGGCAACATAAAAGATGCATATCGGTATATACAAGGGTAAATATCAGTTAACTAAAGGGTATATTTTAATATCCCGATATCGATCTTTTATATTATAATTATATATCTGTTTTGCTACGATTATTTGGCGGATCTATGGCAACATAAAAGATGCATATCGGTATATACAAGGGTAAATATCAGTTAACTAAAGGGTATATTTTAATATCCCGATATCGATCTTTTATATTATAATTATATATCTGTTTTGCTACGATTATTTGGCGGATCTATGGCAACATAAAAGATGCATATCGGTATATACAAGGGTAAATATCAGTTAACTAAAGGGTATATTTTAATATCCCGATATCGATCTTTTATATTATAATTATATATCTGTTTTGCTACGATTATTTGGCGGATCTATGGCAACATAAAAGATGCATATCGGTATATACAAGGGTAAATATCAGTTAACTAAAGGGTATATTTTAATATCCCGATATCGATCTTTTATATTATAATTATATATCTGTTTTGCTACGATTATTTGGCGGATCTATGGCAACATAAAAGATGCATATCGGTATATACAAGGGTAAATATCAGTTAACTAAAGGGTATATTTTAATATCCCGATATCGATCTTTTATATTATAATTATATATCTGTTTTGCCACGATTATTTGGCGGATCTATGGCAACATAAAAGATGCATATCGGTATATACAAGGGTAAATATCAGTTAACTAAAGGGTATATTTTAATATCCCGATATCGATCTTTTATATTATAATTATATATCTGTTTTGCCACGATTATTTGGCGGATCTATGGCAACATAAAAGATGCATATCGGTATATACAAGGGTAAATATCAGTTAACTAAAGGGTATATTTTAATATCCCGATATCGATCTTTTATATTATAATTATATATCTGTTTTGCCACGATTATTTGGCGGATCTATGGCAACATAAAAGATGCATATCGGTATATACAAGGGTAAATATCAGTTAACTAAAGGGTATATTTTAATATCCCGATATCGATCTTTTATATTATAATTATATATCTGTTTTGCCACGATTATTTGGCGGATCTATGGCAACATAAAAGATGCATATCGGTATATACAAGGGTAAATATCAGTTAACTAAAGGGTATATTTTAATATCCCGATATCGATCTTTTATATTATAATTATATATCTGTTTTGCCACGATTATTTGGCGGATCTATGGCAACATAAAAGATGCATATCGGTATATACAAGGGTAAATATCAGTTAACTAAAGGGTATATTTTAATATCCCGATATCGATCTTTTATATTATAATTATATATCTGTTTTGCCACGATTATTTGGCGGATCTATGGCAACATAAAAGATGCATATCGGTATATACAAGGGTAAATATCAGTTAACTAAAGGGTATATTTTAATATCCCGATATCGATCTTTTATATTATAATTATATATCTGTTTTGCTACGATTATTTGGCGGATCTATGGCAACATAAAAGATGCATATCGGTATATACAAGGGTAAATATCAGTTAACTAAAGGGTATATTTTAATATCCCGATATCGATCTTTTATATTATAATTATATATCTGTTTTGCTACGATTATTTGGCGGATCTATGGCAACATAAAAGATGCATATCGGTATATACAAGGGTAAATATCAGTTAACTAAAGGGTATATTTTAATATCCCGATATCGATCTTTTATATTATAATTATATATCTGTTTTGCCACGATTATTTGGCGGATCTATGGCAACATAAAAGATGAATATCGGTATATACAAGGGTAAATATCAGTTAACTAAAGGGTATATTTTAATATCCCGATATCGATCTTTTATATTATAATTATATATCTGTTTTGCTACGATTATTTGGCGGATCTATGGCAACATAAAAGATGCATATCGGTATATACAAGGGTAAATATCAGTTAACTAAAGGGTATATTTTAATATCCCGATATCGATCTTTTATATTATAATTATATATCTGTTTTGCTACGATTATTTGGCGGATCTATGGCAACATAAAAGATGCATATCGGTATATACAAGGGTAAATATCAGTTAACTAAAGGGTATATTTTAATATCCCGATATCGATCTTTTATATTATAATTATATATCTGTTTTGCTACGATTATTTGGCGGATCTATGGCAACATAAAAGATGCATATCGGTATATACAAGGGTAAATATCAGTTAACTAAAGGGTATATTTTAATATCCCGATATCGATCTTTTATATTATAATTATATATCTGTTTTGCTACGATTATTTGGCGGATCTATGGCAACATAAAAGATGCATATCGGTATATACAAGGGTAAATATCAGTTAACTAAAGGGTATATTTTAATATCCCGATATCGATCTTTTATATTATAATTATATATCTGTTTTGCTACGATTATTTGGCGGATCTATGGCAACATAAAAGATGCATATCGGTATATACAAGGGTAAATATCAGTTAACTAAAGGGTATATTTTAATATCCCGATATCGATCTTTTATATTATAATTATATATCTGTTTTGCTACGATTATTTGGCGGATCTATGGCAACATAAAAGATGCATATCGGTATATACAAGGGTAAATATCAGTTAACTAAAGGGTATATTTTAATATCCCGATATCGATCTTTTATATTATAATTATATATCTGTTTTGCTACGATTATTTGGCGGATCTATGGCAACATAAAAGATGCATATCGGTATATACAAGGGTAAATATCAGTTAACTAAAGGGTATATTTTAATATCCCGATATCGATCTTTTATATTATAATTATATATCTGTTTTGCTACGATTATTTGGCGGATCTATGGCAACATAAAAGATGCATATCGGTATATACAAGGGTAAATATCAGTTAACTAAAGGGTATATTTTAATATCCCGATATCGATCTTTTATATTATAATTATATATCTGTTTTGCCACGATTATTTGGCGGATCTATGGCAACATAAAAGATGCATATCGGTATATAAAAGGGTAAATATCAGTTAACTAAAGGGTATATTTTAATATCCCGATATTGATCCGTTTTTTTGCTAGATGATATTAAAGATGAAAATAAATATATAAAATAAATTTTATTTTTGTTCATTTCCGATATAATTAAAAGACGACATATTTTGATTTTTATTATTTAATACAAATATTATATACATAAAATTAATAGCTAAATAAATACATAATATAAATTACTATATTAAAAAACTATTTTCTATTACTATGCCTAGAGCTTCTAGGAGCTTTTTGACTTGAGCCACCTCTACTATAACGTGGTTTAGGTCTAGCAGTATTGACGGGATTAATATCAGAACTTTCTTCGATTAATCCTAAATTATTAGCATATGACAAATTAATTAAATATTAGAAATATAAGTTTTTTGTTGAAATTATAACAGCAAATCATATAAAATCAACAAATATATTACTGTACTTGGTTCAGCAGCACTAACAGCTTTACTTTTACCTTTGTTCATTGTGGTACCTTCAGAGATTATATAAATAAAACATTATAAAAATTTAGTAAAAATCTTAAATAATTTGCATTATAAAATATTAAAAATTTTACCAGAGGCAGTTATATTAGTTATTGATGTGACACCTTTAGAGATTATATGAATAAAACATGCAAAAATTTTAATAAAAATCTTAAATAATTTGCATTATAAAATATTCAAAATTTTACCGGAGGCATTATATGAATTGAGTGCATCATCAGACATTGTAGTAGAAGCACCACCAGACATTTTAATGGGGGTACTTTTACCAGCTCTTGTATTGGGGGCACTTTTACCAGAACTTGTATTGGGGCACTTTTACCAGAACTTATATCGGGGCACTTTTACCAGCTCTTGTATCGGGGGCACTTTTACCAGCTCTTGTATCGGGAGCACTTTTACCAGCTCTTGTATCGGGGGCTTGACCAGGGCTTGTATCGGGGCTTGATCAGGACTTGTATCGGGGGCACAACTGGGAGAGGAAACATTAGCACCGGAAGGACCAACGCCGGCACCAAAATCAACGGCACTATAGGAACTATCAGGAGGATCATAGTAGTGTAAAATACACCAGCTGGTGGTGTGGAGTTTTCAGCGACTTCATCACATTCCCACCGATTTCTTTTTGGTTTATTATAATTTTGTGCTATGGAAGTATCTTCGCATAGCAACAAAATTTGTTTCAACTAAAAATTATATAAAGTATACGTATTAGTACTGATATCTATATTATTATTGATATCTACATTAGTATGGATATCTATATTAGTATAGATTATAGTTACTTTTTTTGATCTCCATTCTTTTCGCACAACCTTTATCACATGATTGTGCTGGTCATCTTCGAGGCGACGCTGAACCCCTACCCTTAATGCTTGATTTCTTGAAATATCAACAGGAAGAAGGTTATTAAAATGTTCATTATCAGTTTCTTGAAGTTGGTTAAACCCCTTCTTTCGTCGTTTAACTTTCTATAAATTATATAATTAAAAAATATATAAGGCAGTACCGATATTTATATAAATAATCTAAAAAAAAAGGCTTACTGATTCCATTCTTCCGTTCTCACGCATCCTCGATCTTGACTATCTGACTCCGGGTTCTGTTGCTTGCGATATTTTTCCCTTTGATGTCTGTGCCGTTCCTTTATTATTTTCAAAATATGATAGTCTTCTACCTGATATCTTTTTACGTCTTGTTTTACTGTTTTAAATGCATCTTGAAGAAACACATCCTTAAAGTCAATCCAATGCTTAGATGGGTCAGATTGATTAGATTGTTCTAACCCAGTTAGTGAAATTATGATATCGTTCTATATTAATAAATTCGAACAAATAGATAGATCATTAATATAAAATACCAATATCTATATAGATTAAGTTAAATAGTATAATTGCCGATATTTATTTAGCAAATTAAAAAAGTACTATTTTTTCATTAAAAATGATACAATAATATATACTCTTAATAATTTTTTTTTGCTCGGAGAGAGTTCCCAGCACCTTTTTGTAACCCTACGCCTGTTACGACCAGTTCTGTTGTGTTTGTTGCTGTTGTAATTGTTGTTGCTGTTGTTGCTATTGTTGCTGTTGTCGCTGTCACTATTGCTATCAGTTTCTAAAGAACAGGCCCTTTTTTTCATAAAATTATTGATTTTGTCACCCAGATTCTTTATTTCATTTCTTAACTCTTTTAATTCATCACCTACAAACCAAAAAAAAAAGAAGTCATCTAGTATGTAAAAAAAAAGCCACTGTACCGATATATATATAGAATCACGCCTAACATGCATAAGTGCTACAAATATATGTATATATATGTCCAGTATGTAACATCATTAATTTATTACCTCTTTCGTTTGATTTTTCATTTTTTTTATTTTTGCTTCTTTTGACGGTTACTGATAAACGAGAAACACTTGAGGATAAATGAGAAATACTTGAGGCATGTGAGAGACTCATGTTGGATAATGTGAAGACTTTTGCATTTCGAAGTGATATAGTAAGTGCTTCTTGTATAGAAAAAAAAATAGAACCTGTTTTTTTTTATTACCTTTGGAAAGAAATAGAGAAGATGTATATACATGTGTCACAACGCGTTTTTTTTTTGTTTTCTTATATCCCTTACTTTGTAGAGGTTCGCAGGCAAATTTGCCTATATAATTACTATAAATATATCTCTAATCTAGTTTTTTAATCATTTAAGATATTTAAATAAAATTTGGTATTATAATATTTAAGAACAAGGATTATATTTTTGAATTATTTAAACTTATATTATAAGACAAAAAGTTTATGTCGTTTATAAGCTGAAAATATTAAATTTTAAAGAAATTTTTTAACCAAAAAAATATTTTACAATATCTTGGCAAATTCTTTAAATATTGGTTTTAAAAATATAGTTT